>JAYMFD010000012.1:27693399-28293399 GCA_035771175.1 Paratinospora sagittata | reverse complement strand
TCATCACTTTCCTTTATTAATTAACAGGATTGGAAGTAGGGGCTGGTTGGCTGGCTAGCACTATTATCTTACACTTCTTCAAGATAATGAATTCAAATTTGCAGTTACCTTGGTTGCAGTATGGTTGGAGTGGAGCATTAATGTATATAAGTAAAAGTAGGCGTACAAAAGGAAGAAAAATAAATAAATTTATATATATATATTGTTTAATTTTGATTTATGAAAAACGCTGTTGGAATGGATTAGGGCATGCAGGGTGCTTGGGGTTGAATGATATATATGAGGATTTGTAGCTCAGCTCGATCATATTAATCACTACAGTTAAGTCGCTCTTGGAACGTCAGTCTAGAACAAAAAGCTTAAGGCTTTGATCTAATGACTTTTAAGGCTTTCATTCCACTAATTATCTAATCATTGAGCCATTAATGATTCAACTTGAATAAAAAAGCTGAGTATCAAGAATTTTCTTATCTTATTTTTTATGTTTAGCTATAAGATTCATGTTGATATTTAGTGCTGAGAGGTTTACTTAATTAATTAAATTTTATTTTTATGTGAATTATGGATAAAGTTGTTAGTGAAACCATCTATATTTATTTTTTAATGCATGGAGCTCCTTAAACATGTCTATTTATTAACTAAACATTAATGTACTGTTAAATGAACAGTATAAGTGGTCATAAATTTACTTATATCAATGATGATGAAGTCTTTCAATACACTACTGAATTGGCTCAAATCATGTGTGAGAGCATGATTTAATACAATCTAATGATTCGTAAATAAAATATTTCTATTCAACTAGAAATGTTGTTTTAGCATTTTTTTTTTTAATAAAATATAATATTGTTAGTAATAAATTGTATAATCAACTCTGTCACCAGACAACACTCTTAGGGAGGTATCAGACCATTTTTGACCCCTAAGCTGAGACAGTGGCAAGAGCATGAGGTTTTAAAGTTATATATTTATCAAATGCACCCAACTTTAATATTTTTCTTAAGAAAATGAGACCTCTTTTAATAAACAAACTTGGGTAATGAATGTGCTTAATTATATATATATCACTTCCAGGACGAGAGCACTATCATAATATTTTGTCCTTGGAAATCAAATTGAAGGTATCTTGTCATAGATAACTGACAAATGGATAGGGGATAAGAAAGCAACCCTTAAATATTGGTCTTATTAGCGAGGTTCTACAAGGGTCCTATTTACTTGCAAAGTCCTACAAGTCGCTTGTCGTTATTAAGGATCTCGTGCCTACATAAACTGTTGCGGGAGATTTTTGACATAAGCATTGAAACTTGAAAGAGACTTGACCGATCGACACTTTACATGCCATTGTTAATTTCTAATCCATCTTAAATGTTTTTTTCTCTTCTTCTCTTGCAGTTGCAAATTAAAGTTAGTGCTTGGTATAAGCCTCTTCTTTCCCATCGAGCTGAAAACTACGTGAGATTATTGTAAAGTGGATATTCAGATTTCTGCATTAATTATAGTAATATTGATCATCATAACTAACAAAATCATTAATGATCGTATCCATGACCTAATTCTATATTTAAGAAAATTAGTGCTCAAAAGTTTACATCTTTGAGCAAACGTTGGTTAATTTTAACGATATGCATCAGAATCTTTTTATTTTAAAATTAAGAGTTCAATTATTTTTCTTTACAAATAAGTAGATTTTTTTTCTTTTTTAATAAAATTAAGAGAAAGACCATAGTAGTTAGTTCGTATTTTTGTTCAGATATATAATTACATTTTATTCATTTTTTTATTGGACAAAGTAGACTATACGAGTAAACGTTTGTTAGTTTTAACTGTGTGCATCAAAATCCCTTCATTTAAAATTAAGAGTTCAATTATTTTTCTTTACAAATAAGTAGAATTTTTTTTTCTTTTAATAAAATTAAGAGCGAGATCATGATAGTTAGTTCGCATGATTTTTATTCAGATCTCTTATGTCCATCGCATGCTCGTCTTCTTAACAGGTGTTTCGATTTTTTTTTACCTCAATAATAGCATTTTCTGTCCTTATATCAATACTAATAAAAAAAAAAGGTAGATCATTATATAAGATAAATCATTTGAAGAATGAGTTGTTACTTCCTTTATTATAAGGAAAATAGAAGGTGAACACAAACACTTGTCACGAACTTGAGCAAGGGAATTGGGCCCAATTTTTAAAATCACCCGGTAAGTCACGTTTTGAGTTTTATTATAAATCAATTAATCATTTCTGGTTCTTTTTTTTTTTTTTCAATAGATATAAGAATTTCTAGGCCTGCGGCTGCTTCTAGAGGACTCTTATTAATTAACAAATCAATCTAGCTAGTACAGCTAATTAAAAAAATAATAAAAAAAGTTGATTAGAAAAATAAAGGTTCTTTTAGCTTGAATGGCATGGCAACGGTGGGCCAGACGGCGAAATTAAATTAGAAAAAGGTTCTTCTTTTGAGAAGGTTCTGACTTCAACATACATCTAAAATATGTGGACTGGAAAAATCACTTATACAGATCTGCAAGATTAGGCAAGCGCTTATGATAAGATATGTGGTCCTGACTATATTCACCCTATTTAAAATTAGGTTTTTTCCAATATTTTACAACTCAATCAATTAAGCTTTTGTCTCAAATAACGTCAGCTACATGAATTCGTGTCTTTCAATATTTTGTTTGATAAAGGACTAAGTTGACTCTTAATAACATAAATACATAGGCAATAATACTTAAAATTCATTACTAAGTATCATCATATCTGTACTTCAAAAATTTATAATGATGTAATATGTAGAAGTAATTTTATGATAAGACTCTATAATTAATTATGTACTTCACAAAAGGATAAGCGAAATTAATAATTTCATTCTTACATAATTCGAGTATTTAAATCCAGATTTTTAATACTGCTTGCCAAACTCGATCGGATTTTTACTTTTGGCTTAAGTTCTTTATAAATCTTGGCCTTTAATTTTAAGTAATAATGATTGAATTTTTTTTTTTTTTTTTAGGTTTTCACGAGGTGTCCCACGTCTAAGAAAATTTTTATTTAACTTTCACGGAGTCAATTATTTCGTTTGTAATTAAAACCTTATTTTACTTATCCGCATCCGGTCACAAACCCTACTTCTGAAGCAATAATAAAGAAAACCATTTGATGTTATCGTTCAAATTATAATGTCATTGATTATGAATTACAACTGATACATGTGAGATATAAGGCTCTCATGTCAAAGTAGCGAAGGACCAAAATCCCATGGTTGATGGAACCCCAAAGAAAAAAATGAACTTTGTAAAGAAATAATTGCGTTAAGTGATGGGCCCATGGCTCTATTAATATAACAAGTTAACTGACATTGACAGCTTAATTAAATTTAAGTGACCAAGGTGAAATCATTTGTGTCCTCGGAATTGTATCTGGAAAATTATTACTAAAGTATTGTTTCCGTCAACTTGTAATATAATTAAGTGTTAGCTGTCAACTGAGTTCCGTTTCCAAGTTACCAAAAATTTAAAATTTTAATATTGAGGGTGGTTCTTATAAGGTAAATTTCTTTCATATTCCTTAGGATTAAAATGAATAGAAACCTTTGATTCGCGCTTAAGGAAAGAATTAGTCACTGGTTTTTATGAATTCTCTAACCTAAGACGACACTCAATTATTCTACATAAAGAAAAAAAATTTCCATTACTGCTTATCTCTATTTTTTTTTTATTGCTTATGTGTTATCATAATTTAAGAGGACACCTAATTAAATCACAAAAAAAAAGTTCCTTCCACTACATTCTATTCTTACCACAGAACCTCATGAAGAAATGTTATCATTATCACATTAAGTTTTCTTAAATACCCTTATTATAATTTTAAACAAATTCATCTCCCCTCCAACCAAATCTTATCGTTTCCAACGCATGCTCTTAATTTTTCTCTTATTCTCAACACTGAAAATCCTAAATCATTACACTCAAAATCTTTAAAATCATTTACTTCCTTGTTATTACCTCATCTTCAACGGAAAAATTGATGGTTTTGACGGATTTTGTATCATTTTTTTTAACACCAAGGGCGGTTGCGATTCGAAGTTTTGCGAACAAAAATCACTAAATCGGTAAGAGATTTGTTATTTTTTTTTCCTTTTTTCTTAATCATATTTATCATTTAGATCCTCTAAAATTATATGTTTTAGTGTTTTTGTTTGTAAAAAACGTCGTCAATTACCATAAAAAGAACGAGACTGCGATAGCGAACCGATCGAGGTAGTTCTAAACCTTACATTTTAGGAAAAAAAAATAAAAAATAGGGACATTTTAGTTCAATCATACGAGAGTATTATTGAAAATCAAAATTAGTTATTTTTTGTGGTATAAAAAAATGTTTTTTTATAGTTCAATTAGCAGCCCTCTAATTTAATTACTATAATAATTGACTAAATGTAATTAAATAATTAAATAAATACTAGTGTACCTTGCATAAATTTAAGTATTTAATAATAACATTACTCTTTCATAAAAATTAGAGTAAGAAAAGGTAAAAGAGTGTAATTGGAAAAATTGAAGTATTTAATAATAGCATTACTCTTTCATATATATATCAGTTACAGAATAACATTATATTTTTTAAGAAAAAATTAGAGTAAGAAAAGGTAAAAGAGTGTAATTGGAACCGGAAAAATTAAAAAAAAAAATATATGATTATAAACTTTAAAAAGTAATTACATGAACAGTATAGGTAGGAGATAATGGGTTATTTGGGTGGTTATGATTAGAAAAAGTGTATTTTGACAAAGTATTATCATTATAATAGTATAGATGTTAATTAGTTTAGTACAATATCCATGTACAATAATATTCACGTGTTGATATTTCATGAAATTATACAACTTATTCTATATTTTCTTTAATTCGCAATTAGTTTCTTTCTAAAACTGACCCTTCTACTGAATAATATTAATATCTTAACCTGTATTAACAGAGATGCCTTTAATTACAATCCCAAAAGTATCAAATGTTTTAGCACTTCTCCTGTTTTAAATTCAGCTAAATGCAAAAATCCCATTTGCTTAATTGAGAATACTACTGCTCGTCCAATTCCCAAGTCACATCGTTTCTTTGGGAGTAGAATTATTAAACTTTAGACTTGTGTATTGAGGTCTTAGCAGCCACTGTTTGGCCCCATGATATTTGTTTGAAAAAACAATGGTCAGCAGGATTCCTTACCGCGGATATATCATACGTTCAAGACAATTTTCGCTCACTCTTTTCTATCTCTTTACTTACGTCAATTAAAAATTAAAAAGATTTAATTACAAAAAAAAATAAGTATTAAATCTTTTAAACCTTCTCACATTTCTCTTCACCTAATTACTGTCTACTCTAAACTCTTCAATCCTTCAACTCTTCAACTCATCTTAATCTCCAATCTTGTCATTTTCTTATATTTTTTTAATCAAAAACATATATTTCCACCATTTTCACCTTTTTAAAGTATTTTTTTACAAAAATATACCTAAAATCGAAGAGAAAATGAGGCGAAAATGAGTTTTGAAACTCAAAAAATATGGCTTCTGAATTAGGTGTGTCCGACTCTGCGTAGACAGACATAATGAAATATGTCCGCCCCTAACAGGCCGGGCAAAAAAAAAACTAAAAATATATTGTCCGACCCTATTTGGTCGGACACACCTCTTTATTTTCGACCTATCAAAATGTCCGACCTTGTTAGGTCGAACGTTTGCGATTCTGGCACGCGAAATGAGTTTCTTAAATCTATTTCCGACCCCCATTCGACCATTTTCACCTTTTTTATAGCAAAAAATATTTAAATCTAACAATGTAACAATGAAATCAACTTCAAACATGTAAAAATTATGATTTATTTATCGATTTGTAATTAAGATTGTACTTGAATTACTTTGAGTTTGAGGCCTTCAAAACTCAAAATAATTTAATTTTTTGGCAAGATTTTGATGCGTTGTTGCTCACAAATCTTCCTAACGGTATTCTAACCCTTTGAATGATTGAAAATTTTAAAGAAATAGTGAAAAGAAAAGAATAAATGAGAAAGAGAAAAAAGATTTAGGGCCTTGGGGTGAGAAGGATAGAATAAAAATTTTAATGGATGAAGAGAGAAAAAATAATTAATTTTAAATTTTTATGTAAGCGCAGAGAGTAAATGGGTGAAACTACAAAAAAAAAAAAAAAGATGGACGAAAATAGCTGGCCCGATATCATATCGTCCCTAGCTAGCTTGGTTTTTTCTAGTAGTTTGCATTTTCCCTCATTTCTTCTAGGCCGACATGTCAACTTCTGGTTCCTGATGTATCTGTGAAAGAGCATCATTGCCACTACTTTTGAGGTTTTGTCCTTGATTTACTTCACTTTTGCTCTTGTAATCTGCTTCATAATAATTTCTTGTATTTTTCTCTTTAATATTTTATTTTATTCCCAATTATTGCCTTTTTCAACTTTATTGAAAGTACTTAAATTTGAATTTTAGTCTCGAAGGGAAGGTGCAACATCGCCATGCATGATATATATATATATATATATATATATATAGGGCTGTCACATTTTTACTATATATATGCTTTTGTTTTTTTGATTGCATCTGTTAGCGGCGTTCAAGTAGTGGCCTCTTTTGTTTTACGGCGTGATTAATTTATTTGAATTCGACTCGACTTAGACAACAAAGGTATAAAGATCTTCTAATAAATGATAACTTTATACACAATAAGAATTTTGAACTCACAATCTATCTTAAAATGAACGAATACCAAGTCATCCGAATCAATCAAATGTTGGTACTATATATATGCTTTTCAAAATAGCTGTCTTTCTTTTTTTTCTTTTTTTCTTGGGAAGGGGGAGGGGAGGTTAATTTTTTCAAATATTTGTTTGAGTTTCTATATAATTTCTATACTAATATTGGTTTAAGTATACACTCAAAATCCAAAGAAACTTTTTGAAGTAATCGGAGAATTCTCAAGCCAAAGTTTACATTTCTTCTTGCAAAAGAAAATTACTTTTTTCTATATACAAAGCGTGTAAGGCTAAGCCGCATTAATTAATTAATTAATTCTACATTACCAATTTAGAAAATTAGGACAACTGTTTAAATCTCAGCCCGTAATCAAGGGAGTCCTAGCTAGATTCTTTGTAATATATATTGGGTTAAATTCCTTAGTTTTTTAACTTGAAAATATATAAAACCTTTATTTAACTTGGGCGGCATTTCATTTCAGTTGACCCTAAGGGATTACTTAATTCTAAGTAATATATATATATTTTTCCCAATAAATGCTGAAGCGCCTAACTCCTCAAAAATGCGAAGAAATTATTATCACCAAAGGCTTTTCTCCAAATTCTTTATTAATTCATGCTAAACGTGTCTAATATATATAACAAAAGTGAAACATCAACGCGCGGTCACCAATTTCTCATACCGAAACCGAACTTCAGTTTGATTTACAGAATTTCTTCTAATTTTTTTTAAGAAGTTATTTTTAATTAATGTCTAAAAAGGTTAAAAAATAATTTATATTTAAGTTAATTTTTTTTTTTACATCGCACTCGTATAATATATATTTTTTACATTCTACCTTTACATGTATGTTTGTTAATTACCTTCAATTAAAAAGAAATTTACTTCAAAAGTTTTTCAAGATTTTATTTAATATCTCTCTCTCTATATATATATATATATGTTTATTTATTTTTCTCTTCTAAACCTTTTGGCACGGTTAGGCACAGAGATTGCCGCCATGAGTTGGTGGCCGGTGGCTCTGTGGAGGGCGAAACAGATAGATAGAGATACGGTGTTTTTTTGTGTTTTTTTACAGTACAGATAGAGACAGAGGTTAGACATCACGAGACAGAGAGATAAGACGATCGTCGCGTGAAATTGAGAGTTTGTCCTAGTTGTTAGTGGGTGTTGGCCCACCTCAAGAGCGACGGGCGTAGTCTTTTCCTCTTGGCCTTTCCTTCTTGTCTTTTCACTTCTTATCTCCAATTATTATTCAGCAATGCATAACACTTATAAAGGTCGAGATATACTTAAAATATATCATCAATCATGTCTCAATTTTATTTATTTATTTAGTTTTTGTATATGTAAATGAACAAATTTAACTCTCTAAACTACTGAAAGATATGTCATTGACACAGAAATTGAAAATTCACGAGTAATAACCATTAGAACCGTCTTTTGATATTTGAGATATTTTGATCAATATACTCCTTGAAGATAGACGATCACTTGTTCTTTTTTTTTTTTTTATGTAACTTAAGAAGTGATTTTTTTTAAAATAAAAAAATAAAAAAAATCAGTTTGATATTATGATATTGAATTTGAGAAAATTAAAGTGGCAGTTTTTGTAATAAGCTCAAGATTTTTTTTTTCTACTTTGGAATGATAGGGATGGGAATATCTAATCCCAAAACATTCCAGATCACACTTAATAAGCTCAAGATTTGGAGGCACATGTAGTTAATGTTGGAAAAATAGTTAATGAAAAATGACACCCTGTTATTAATGGAATTATTATTTTCATTAAAAACTTTGTAACGGTTAAATATTTTAATTAACGTATCAATTTCTCATTTACCATTTTTTCCATCTGATATATACAGAGAATCTTAAGCATATAAATGTACATACGTTCCATTTCATATAATACATATTAGTATAAAAATGAAGGCACGTGGCTAAATGTTTTTTTACACAAGGGAATTAATCATATATAATTTTAAATATAATGTAACTAGATATTAATATTATGAAGTAATATGCTTATGTATATGGCTGCAATATTTGAAGGCACCTATATATATATATATATGTATCTATACATCCTTAAAACCCGTGATTGGATTATGTTTATCCAAATTTGAAAACAAGTAAAGGATATATTCAAAAGCCAAATCAGAGTATATTATTATAACATATGATATACTATATATATTGCATTGTTTTTCTTTTTTCATTTTGTTTATTATTAGTTTTCCAGCGCTTTAGAGGTGTCATCTTTTCCTTTCTCCCAGACCAAAGCATTGATAGAGACACGCTCAGGTTTGAACTCGAGACCTGAACTTCAACACCAGTTATATTCAGTTTTTGAACCGACTGAGTTACCACCTGTTGGTGATATTGCATTATTGAAGCTTAGGCTTACCATTTGGAGGTACTTATCAATATGTCATTGATGAAGGTATAATTCAGTTATTTTTCATTTTTCATGCATCCTTGTGAAGAAGCTGAAATATTATATTAAAAATAATAAAGTACACATAAAAATGAACTCCCAAAGAAAATTACAAAGCAACTAGATTACGTAATGGTGGCCTACGTGCCTCTTTTGGCCACCCCGAAATTAGGGCTGTAACCGTTTCTTAAATTCTCTGCAACAATATAATTGATTGATGAGGCAAAATTTTGTGAACTCCCAAACGTCTCTACAAGCTTACAAGCTTGTTCCTTTCCCTCAAACATTCTGCAATTTTTCTTTCTCAGTTAATCATGTTGATCACATGGCTTTCATCATGGCCACCCTCCAATTGCTTTTTTTTTTTTTTTTTCTGCAAAAAAAAAATAAATAAAAAAAAATATTAATCTAATTGTAAAAAAAAATGTAATTATATATTTGTATTTATTAAATGTGTATGATTTACATATCTTAAGATATGTAATAAATAATTCAATGAATAAAAATATATAATTGTATTGTAGTTATATTTTTTTACAATTAAATTAACATTCTCTATAAATATTTATTTGCAAGGAGAAATAAAAATAAAGAACTGAGACATGGATAACTCATTAATTGATTGAATATTTAATGCAATTAATTTTCGAACATTGATGATAAAAAAGAAGGATAAAATATTTTTATTTTTCATTTTCTCATGAAAAAATATCGAAGCACATAGTAATGTTTGATATGGAAGATTAATTGAAACTAAGCTTATTTATATTTAAAAGATAATTAATATGCATTGCTGCAACTTAATTTTATGAATTTTATTAGCATTTCTGTATCTTTTTTTTTTTTTTTTTTTTTGCGGCATTTCTGTATTCTAATATGGGGTTAATATCCCCCGGGATAAACGGGCATTCTGGCTTCAATATAATTAAATGTTGTAATTATTTTCCATGGAATCTTTTGCTGCGAGACGCAAGTTTCTAGATTTTTGCCACGTGAACTCGAGCTCAATTAACTAACGTGGCAGTGCTGACAGTAACATGTGGTAAAAGTCAACACTCAGTTTTGGAGCAAGTAAACGCAAACCCGTGATTAATTCTTTACTATTTAAATGAATCAATATATCCACAAGAAGTAAGTCCCACTTTCCATTGGTTATTTTAGGCTGCGATCAGTCTGATAATTTTTTTTTTAATATAAAAAATGCATTTGATTAGTTGAAATTTAAAAATATTTTTTTAAAATTTATAAAAAAACATATTATTTGCGGGAGATGATGAAATATTATTTTTAAAATTTTTATTTTTTAGGTTATATTCTAATTTTTAGACGGTAAACCAAAATGCAAACTTAAATATTTATTAAATATATTTTTGATGGGGTTAGATATATTTGAAGTTATCTCATTTCTTGACTAGTTAGAATATAAGATGTCCTTAATAGGGGCCTAGAAATTCTTTAGCTGATTTAAAGAATGTATTAGGTGGTTGGCCTATAATTAATTTTCTTTGTAAAAAAAGAATATGAGTACAATTTATGCTTTTGACTTGCACATGAATATGTTTTATGGACATATTATATAAAGTAGCGTATGAAATATTAAGTGAACATAGATTAATATATCCACAAGAAGTAAGTCCCACTTTCCATTGGTTATTTTAGCTGTGATTGGTGGGATATTTATTTATTTTTTAATTTAAAATTTTGAAAATACAAAAGTGCGTTTTATTAATTAAAATCTGAAAATAGTTTTTCAAAATTTATAAAAAAATATGTTGTTTGCAGGAAATAACAAAATATTATTTTATAAGTTTTCACTTTTAGGTTATATTCTAATTTTTAGATCATGAATCAAATGCAAACTTAAATTTTTATTAAAAATATTCTTGATGAGATTAGATATATTTGAAGTTATCTCATTTCTTGACTAAGTAAAATAGAAGATGTCCTGTGCTTAAGTAGGGGCTAGAAATTCTTTAGCTGATTTAAAGAATGTATTAGGTGGTTGGCCTATAATTAATTTTCTTTGTAAAAAAAGAATATGAGTACCATTTATTCTTTTGAATTGCACATGAATATGTTTATAGACATTTTCTAAAAGATATTCACATCAAATTCAACATTAATTCAATCATTTTTGGTATTTCTTACATCTAAAATATTACAATATGTCTAAAGTTAAGAAGCTTTGTGTGGTCATTTGTATAATTTTTTAGAAATACACTTAAAATACTATTTTTATTTTAAAATTTTAAAATACATTATTAGTTATATAATACGTATTAACGTGATTTTTACAATTTAATATTTTCCACAACTCCTACAATCTCATTCACTTTTTAAGGTTAATTGTTTCGTTTTTTGTAAGATGCTTATTTAGTAATAATATCTTAATTTATTTACCTCTATTTTACTTAAACAAATAGGACATTTTGTATTTTTAAAAGGTATATTTTTTTTACCGAAATAGTAAGAGTATAAAAAATTATAAAAATTAAACACTTTTAATAAATAGTAAAATTCACATTAAATGTAGGTGCACACAAAATAGTATTTTTTTTAATGTAAATATCAACACATATAAGAATAAATAGGATTTAAAAAAAACTTTGTAGAATTTAAGTAATAATTGATGAGATCATAATTATATTTAAAATTTGAAAATTTATTAAATGATATTTTTAGTGGCTATAAATAAAAATATTCTCCTTAATCTAATCTAACATTTGATCGTATTGACACATGCCTACATATGATTCAAAGCAATATAATAATAAATTTTGAAGCTTACGTTTGTGATGATATTAGCTAAAACTATTAATATAGTAATAATCTTACATTCTACATAAAAACAATTCAAAATTTATATCCAGGTTGATGGGTGACGAGCAAGAAGTGGTCAATATTATTTCCTTTCCTTTTTCTTTCTTTGATAATGTGGTAGCAATGCCGTGTCTCGTACATTGGGCAAGTAGTTTAGGTAGTTATGTATTCCAGGTATTTTTACCATATCCTTTTCACAGTCACGGAGGTAATCGTAATCATTATGTGAAAAAAACACGCAAATCTAACCCTTCGGTAACGTCAATCTCGGTGAGGCAGGCATGTGGCATCTATTTAATAATACATCGATATATCGATTCTATATATTAATTTCCTTCCTCTAAAACATACAAAGAAAAACCTTCGACCCCTTTCTGCAAATTAAAAAAGGGCTCTCTTTCTTTCCCAATAGGCAAAGCGCGCCATGGGAGATCTTCATCATTCAGCTCCTCTTCTATCAAAGGAGAACCCAGAAGATCAACATAAGATCATTAATGGAGAATTAACAGAAGCTTGCTATGCTCCTTCTCGGTATTCTTCCTTTCTTCGAGACGTGTGGATGGAGAACAAGATGATATGGTATATCGCAGGCCCAGCAATTCTAACCTCCTTGTTCCAATACTCCCTCTCCTTCGTCACTCAAACCTTAGTGGGTCACCTCGGAACCCTAGAACTCGCGGCCGTCGGCGTCCAAGGCCTAGTCGTCGCCGGAATCGGCTTCGGCGTCATGGTACAGTATACTACTAACAGCACCACTTCACATAGAAATTCAAGCTTTAAACTTAAATTCATCGGAACAACCTTACTTTTTAGAGTAAACACAATTTCTGCCTATACTTTGACATATCAGATTTCTGGCAAATGATTTGTAAATTTCAATTTCCTTTGCAAATTTTTTTCAAAATGCTTTAGGACCCAAAATATATACCCGGTGGGTGGGTGGGTGGGTAGGTGTGATATTGTCATGTAACCATAAGTATATTTTTAGAAAAATATTTTGGATTGTTTTAGCACTACTCTTATTAGCAATATGTCTTCAATGAAACAACTCACGTTCTCATGCCTCCGCAGCTGGGAATGGGAAGCGCGTTGGAGACGCTTTGCGGGCAAGCTTTCGGCGCCGGAAAAATCCAAATGTTAGGGATTTACATGCAGCGATCATGGGTTATTCTCACCGTAACGGCTCTAGTGTTAAGTCCGGTGTTCTTGTTCGCTGCACCGATTCTGAAGCTATTAGGGCAAAGCCCGGAGGTGTCGGACATGGCGGGGAAGTTCTCGGTGTGGATGTTGCCGGAGCTGTTCGCGTACGCATTGAACTTTCCGATACAGAAGTTCTTGCAAGCGCAGAGCAAGGTCATGGCTATGGCATGGATATCACTAGTGGCGCTTTTGCTTCATATAGTGCTGAGTTGGGTTTGTATATTTAAGCTTGGGATGGGGTTGGTTGGAGCGGCGGTGACGCTGAACTTTTCATGGTGGTTCTTGGTGGTGGCGCAGCTGTGTTACGTTTTTTACTGTTGTAAAGACTCTTGGAATGGCTTTTCTTGGCTCGCCTTCGCCGATTTGGGTCGTTTTGTGGCGTTGTCTCTCGCTTCTGCGGTCATGCTCTGGTAAGTGTGTTGTTGCTATTGTCTTCACCTCCAATCAACAACAGAGCTAGAATTTATGAGTTTTATTGTGTTTTTTTTCCTAAAATTTATTCTTAAGACTTCTTTTTTATAATGTAGTGAAAGCAGTATTTTAAAAAAATTGAATTATGAACTGGTTTTTTAATATTTTTTTCATGTATTAGTTACTTACTAAAAATTTGATAAGTTAGCTTAAATTAAAATGTCATCATATTTTATAGAAAATAAAAATGCTAAAATAAATAAAAAATAAACTCAAATTCATACCAAAGCGGACGTGGTAATTGGCGAGTAATTTATTCTGGATCTGATTTGAAATCATTTTAACATATTCCTTACTTTTTCAATATGATGTGATGACGCGGTGACCCACCACCTCAACATTACTACAATTTTAGGTCTTGACTTTTTGGCTGTAGTAGCATATATTTTTAAAGAAAATGCCACGTGGACTCCCAGCTCAAACTCAACTCTACATTTTCTTAAGGTAGAGTTATGTGGAGGTAAAACACTTATCAGAAAGTGCGCTTTTGCTTTATATATATATATATATAGTGCGTTTTTCGTTTAATGTAAAAAAAAACGTAAATTCATATGTCATTTTCACCCATCTTTACCCTAAAAAAAGAGTGGAGTTGAGTTACAATTGGGAGTCTCCCTAACATTTTTTTTTATTTCTAATGATTTAAATGATGCATTGGTTTTTTGTATCAACATAAATTTTAAATTTAAATATTTTTTAGCTTAAAAAATAAAATAATAGTAAAAATATGTTTTGCAGCAAAAATTAGTAAAAGTCGTGTGATGGTCTCTATTGAGGTGACACGGTCATTTAATTTACTGACCATAGATTCCACCAAAATGCACTACTTTGCTTTACTTGCTTGACTTTAGGGTAGAGGCCTTGGCTGCGAAAAAGAAATTAAATATGTAACCAAAAAAAGATGTGGAAATTAAATAATTGAAACGGATGGTGCTAGCTGTTAACAAATTTTGATGTTAAGCGTTAAATTAATATATGATTGCTTGTTGGGTTATAAATCTTTTATTGAAAAAGTCATACGAATGTGAAAGGTGAAATATATAACGTGGTTTGAGGGTTGCTTTCAGTTCATTAATCACTAAAGAAAAGAGGGTCACAATATATTTGGTAAAGAAGATTATCGTATTGACGTACTGCCTGATCAGAAGTGTCTAACATTAGGTCTGACACCATTTAGGAAAGATTATTGATTATATTATTGAATGCTTTCATTCCATAAATTTATTATTATTGAGATAAGAAGGATTAGAGGTAATAGAAACGTTAATAGACAAGCTTGACAATGAAAGCACATAGGATAGGACTCTTGTACTTTTTTTCTTTTTTTTGAAGAAACAGTAGCAATTCCATAAATCAACTAGAATGAGGTACAATCTCCTACCTCAGTGGAGAGCGCTTTATATATGTTGATACAAAATCTGACTAACACTAAGTATATGAACACGTGTAGGAGATGATTAGATCTGGAAGTATAAACTCTCCGGCTCCGGCGAGGGTTTATTAGCTAGATCTGAGAAGAAAAAAGAAAGAAATAGGGCTATCGTAAGGAACACCGGTGTGGTGCCGGTCAAAAACTCTCCTATGCCTAAATTAGAGCTTGTTTTAGACTATAGCATCTTGTAGAAAATTGTTCGTACCTTATGAGGAAGGTTGTAAGTTTTATTTATAGAGGAGGTCCTTTGGTCGAAGTGACTAGCTGCCCAGTAGGCATGTGCCACGTGTCGTCTCGTCGTTGGTTGAGATGAGCTGGATTAGCTCATCTATTCTGGGTTGGTCTGATCGGATTATCCTCATCTTCCTGGGTTATTTTGGAGAAGGATATCTTCCTGGTTTGTCTTGGATAAGGAGATCTTCCTGGTTCGTCTTGGAGAAGCAGATCTTCTTAGTTCGTCTTGGAAAAAGAGTCTCATTCCGTCTCTAAGTCGAAGTCCGTGTTTGATACTTACAACTATTCTGGATTCCTCGGGATGTGGCGTGCTAAGAAGGACTCCTTTATCCTCTCTATCTCGTCTGGAATGATCAACTCGGCTCAAGGCCGAGCTGCCAACATTTAGCAGTACTGCACCGAGCTAGGCTGGGCCGAGCTATCGTCACCATCGTATTTTCGGGGTTTTCGTAGACATCATCTCGCTAGATTGGCTCGGACGTTTTCATTGGTCAGGTCAGATCTGGTCCGACCGAGCTGATCTGTCGGTCGTATTAAAATATGCGACTTTTACTCCACCATCTCAATCACGCGACATATGCTTTCTATAACGCTAGGTTTGCTCTGCTGATGTTCAGGTTAGGTCATGCCGAGCTGACCATCCAACAATATATAGACCTGATCTTGAACTATTGGTAAAATCAATGGTTGTAAAGAAATAAATTCTACAATCCCAGGACAATTTTCCAAACTAAAAATATAACAAAATAACACCAAAGATTTTAGCGTAGAAAACCCTCCAAAGATGAGGTAAAAACCACGGGACCAGTAGGCCGCTTAAAAACTTCCACTATAATAAAAATGAGATTACAAACGTCACCTTTCGGTGGATCTCTCACAAATACACAATACTTATGTATCTTCAATTTGTGGATAAAACTTCACAAATTGGCTCACACTTTTTCTTCTCAAAGAAATTCTCTTTGAGGCTCTCTGGATCTCTCCTATAGATCTCTAGAATTAGATCTCTCCGAATGAATTTTCAAGTTGAAGTTAAGGCTCTATTTATAGAGCTAAAACAGGGGCATTTTTGTAATTGCTTTGGAGCTTCCCACGTGATTCTTGCTACATTTCCATGCTGAAAATTTCAGCCACCCCACGTGAAGTTTGTTGTTGCCGTCCCATGCATTTGACTGCCCACCTTGTTGCCCACGTGAAGTCATGCTAGCCCATGCAACCTTCCCAAAGCTCTTTCTTTTCCTTTTTTTTATTTGTAGGTGATTCTTTGCTGGCCATTATGAGGTGGACCACTTTGTTGGGAAATTGTCCTGGGATTGTAGAATTTATTTTTTTACAACCATCGATTTTCCCAACAAAGTGGTATCAGAGACTGGGTCGTTTTCAGCAAAGGTACTGTTCATACATACAGTACTATTCACGTATACGATACTATTTAGTCAGCAGTCACTATTTAGAATAGTAGTACTATTCACAAAGCACTATTCATAAGGGCACTATTCATATAGTACTATTCACAAGGGGTACTATTAATTGAGTACTATTCACATAGTACTATTCATCGTCGAAAATTCATCGCCGGATAAGTTGCAAGCTCCGCGAAACCTGTTGGCTGACGACTCAAATGGAGGAGAGCACAGGCAATATGAATACAGGAAATATGATCAGGTTGACTGCATTTAATTATGCAATTTGGAAGCCGAAGATGGAGGATCTTTTATACATTAAAGATCTGTGGAAGCCGATTATAATGCCGAAGGAGGAAGCCGTGACTACAACTTCGACAGATGACAAGACACCAAAAACAACCAGCACAGACGCTGACTGGGCCGTGCTGAACCGAAAGTGTGCTGCTCAAATCAGACAATGGATCGACAAGAGCATTTTTCAAAATTTTGCTAATGAACACGATGCTTACGTTCTTTGGCAAAAGTTGGAGACAATGTATGCGAGGACAACTGTACAGAATAAAGCTAATCTGATACGACGATTAGTCAATTTGAAGTACAAAGATGGAAGCAGCGTATCGGAACACATGAGTGAGTTCCAAGGCATTGTAGATCAACTCAACTCTATGATGATGATCGTAGATGACGAGCTACAAGCGTTGTTGTTGCTGAGTTCTCTACCAAAAAGTTGGGACACTCTAGTTGTGTCAGTTAGTAACTCAGCTCCTGGCGGCAAGCTTACCATGGATATGGTAAAAGACAGAATGCTGAACGAAGAGTCTCGACGAAAAGACAATGGTTATACTCCTGAAACTGAAGCACTTGTCATGGAAAAACAAGGCAAGCAAGAATGGCACGGAAGGAGTAAAAACAGAAATCCTCGTAACCAAAGTCAGCAAAGAGGACGCTCAAAGTCCAGATTGTGGCATGACAAGAAGTGTCATCACTGCGGCAAGCCCGGACATTTCATTCGAGAATGTCGAAAGTTAAAGGCGGAACGATCCAGAAATCAAGAAGCAGAAACCCGAACAAATGACACTGCAACTCTTACTGAAGAAGTTGTCATTGTTCGAGATGCTGATTATGTTAACCTTGCAAGTCAAGACTTTACATGGGTAGTTAACTCAGGTGCGTCCTACCATGTCACCTCACGACGAGATTTCTTCTCAACCTACACGCAAGGTGATTTCGGACGAGTGAGGATGGGAAATGATGATGCATCCAAAATTATCGGCATCGGTAATATTTATTTAGAAACTAACCTTGGATACAGGTTACTCTTGAAAGATGTGAGGCATGTTCCAGATATCCGCCTCAATTTGATCTCCACCGGAATGCTTGATGTCGATGGCTACAATAATAACTTTGGTGAAGGAAAATAGAAGCTCACCAAAGGAAACTTGGTAGTAGCCAGAGGCAAGAAAGATGCATCACTCTACCACACAGAAGCCAAGCTGTGTAAAGAAGAAGGAAATACCATGAGGAAAGAAGTTCCCACCGAGTTATGGCATAAACGGCTCGGTCACATGAGTGAAAAGGGTCTCAGAATTCTTTCCAAGAAGGAGTTCTTGCCAGGAATGACAGGTACATATTTACGTACTTGTGTTGATTGTATTATGGGTAAACAACATAGAGTTGCATTTCGTAGTTCCCCACCATCTAGAAAGGCAAATATTCTAGATTTAATACACACAGATGTCTGCACAATGAGTTGTAAGACACTAGGAGGTGCTCATTATTTTGTGACTTTTATTGATGATCACTCTAGAAAAGTGTGGGCCTTTGCTTTGAAAACTAAAGATCAAGTGCAGGAAGTTTTTAAGCAATTTCATGTAAAAGTTGAGAGAGAAACTGGCAGACGTTTGAAGTGTGTACGATCAGACAATGGCGGTGAGTATCGCGGATCATTCGAGGAGTACTGCAGAAGTTTCGACATCAGGCTGGAAAAACCGGTACCAAAGACACCTCAACACAACGGTGTCGCAGAGAGGATGAACAAAACCATTTGTGAAATAATCAGATGTATGCTCTCAAATGCAAAACTGCCAAACTCCTATTGGGGGGAGGCAATGAGGACAACAGTTGATTTAATCAACCTTTCTCCATCAGTTCCACTGAACTACGATGCACCAGAAAAGGTTTGGACGGGGAAAGACGTTTCTTACAAACACGTGAAAGTATTCGGCTGCAGAGCATTTGTTCACATCCCTAGAGACGAAAGGTCCAAGCTGGATGGAAAAGCGAAACAGTGTATCTTTGTGGTATATTCCCATGAAAAATTCGGCTACAGACTTTGGGATCCTGTCAACAAAAGGATTGTCAGAAGCAGAGACGTGGTGTTTCTTGAAGATCAGACAATCGAGGATTTTCAGAAACCTGAGAAGCCACAATCAGAAGAACTTTCAGTTAATCTGGAACTAGTCTCTCCATCAACAAACTCAGATGACAAGGAAGCTGCACCAGATACTGATGATAATGTTCCACCAGCTAGTAGTTCAGAACCAGAACCAGAACAAGTTCCTAAACAAGTCCAACCAGAAGCACAGCTAAGGAGATCCACCAGAGAGCGACAACCAAGTCAAAGATATCCTCCTAGCGACTATGTGATGCTCACTGACGGGGGAGAACCGGAGAGCTATACCGAAGCTATCACTGACGAGCATAAGACTGAGTGGATGAAAGCCATGCAGGAAGAAATGAAATCTCTGCATGAGAACCACACATTTGACTTGGTGAAATTACCGCAGGGAAAGAAAGCCCTCAAGAACAAGTGGGTGTACAAGATCAAAAGCGAAGAAGGTAGCGCGCAACCTCGATACAAAACAATATTGGTTGTAAAAGGATTCGGGCAGAAGAAAGGCGTTGACTTCGATGAAATCTTCTCACCAGTGGTAAAAATGTCTTCAATCCGAGTTATTCTTGGCTTGGCAGCTAGTCTTAATATGGAGGTTGAACAACTTGATGTAAAAACCGCATTTTTACACGGTGATCTCGACGAGGAAATCTATATGGAGCAGCCTGAAGGTTTCCAAGTCAAAAGAAATGAGAAGCTGGTATGCAGGCTAAAGAAGAGTCTGTATGGTTTGAAACAGGCACCGAGGCAGTGGTATAAAAAGTTCGACTCATTCATGGAGGAAAAAGAATACAACCGAACGACAGCTGATCACTGCGTCTTCATCAAGAAATTCTCTGATGGTGATTTTATTATTCTTTTGCTTTATGTTGATGATATGTTAATTGTAGGCCAAGATATTAGCAAGATTAACACGTTGAAGAAAGAGTTGAGCAAGTTCTTTGCCATGAAAAACTTAGGACCCGCAAAGCAAATCCTTGGCATGAAGATTGTTCGTGACAGGAAGAACAAGAAACTTTGGCTATCTCAAGAGAAGTATATTGAGAAAGTTTTAGAGCGGTTCAACATGAGCAAAGCTAAACCTGTTAGTTCTCCACTGGCAAGCCACTTCAAGCTTAATATGAGCCAGTGTCCTTCAAGCGAGGAGGAGAAATCAGAGATAAGCAAGGTGCCTTATGCATCAGTAGTTGGCAGTCTAATGTATGCTATGGTATGCACCAGACCAGACATTGCTCATGCTGTTGGTGTTGTGAGCCGATTTTTATCGAATCCTGGAAAGGAACATTGGACAGCAGTCAAATGGATACTCAGGTATCTTAGAGGTACTTCTAGTCATTGTTTATGTTTTGGTAATGATAAATCTGTATTAGAAGGATTTACAGATTCAGATATGGCTGGCGACGTGGATACGAGAAAGTCGATATCCGGGTACCTAATAACATTTGCAGGGGGAGCTGTCTTATGGCAATCACGATTACAGAAGTGTATTGCTTTAAGTACCTCAGAGGCAGAGTACATTGCAATCACTGAAGGTTGTAAGGAGATCTTGTGGATGAAAAAGTTCCTACAAGAATTGCAGCAGAACCAAGAAAAATATGTTCTTTATTGCGACAGTCAAAGCGCAATTCACCTCAGCAAAAACTCAACCTTCCATTCAAGGTCCAAGCACATCGACGTGCGGTATCATTGGATTCGTGATGTGCTGAAAAATAAACTGTTGCAAGTTGAGAAGATCCACACTAATGACAACGGGGCAGATATGATGACGAAGTCCCTGACCAGAGAAAAGCTTGCTATCTGTAGAGAAATTGCAGGTGTGGAAGAGCTTTGATCCACATGAGGTGGAGGGGGAGATTTGTTGGTCCACCTCATAGTGGCCAGCAAAGAATCAACTACAAATAAAAAAAAAAAAAAGGAAAAGAAAGAGCTTTGGGAAGGTTGCATGGGGTAGCATGACTTCACGTGGGCAACAAGGTGGGCAGTCAAATGCATGGGACGACAATAACAAACTTCACGTGGGGCGGCTGAAATTTTCAGCATGGGAATGCAGCAAGAATCACGTGGGAAGCTCCAAAGCAATTACAAAAATGCCCCTGTTTTAGCTCTATAAATAGAGCCTTAACTTCAACTTGAAAATTCATTCGGAGAGATCTAATTCTAGAGATCTATAGGAGAGATCCAGAGAGCCTCAAAGAGAGTTTCTTTGAGAAGAAAAAGTGTGAGCCAATTTGTGAAGTTTTATCCACAAATTGAAGATATATAAGCATTGTGTATTTGTGAGAGATCCACCGAAAGGTGACGTTTGTAATCTCATTTTTATTATAGTGGAAGTCTTTGAGCGGCCTACGGGTCCCGTGGTTTTTACCTCATCTTTGGAGGGTTTTCCACGCTAAAATCTTTGGTGTTATTTTGTTGTATTTTTAGTTTGGGAAATTGTCCTGAGATTGTAGAATTTATTTCTTTACAACCATCAATTTTTCCAACATGAACTAGAAGTGATTTTCTATTCCATAGATTTATAAGTGGTAAAGTAACATGGATAAAAATATTATGTTGCACATGCATGATTATAATTAGTTATTATTACTATCAATTATTATTATTATTATTATTATCCAATGCATTGCTATCAATTATTATTATTACTATTTGTGAAAGAAAACTGAGAAATATATGTTGCTGTCTGACAGCTTGGAGTATTGGACGTTTATGGTGCTCATTCTGTTGGCAGGGCTTCTCAAACACCCAGAACTCGAAGTGGATGCTGCTAGCATTTGGTGTGTGCTTTCTCATCTCCATTCTTTCTTACATATTCTTTTTTATCAGTTTTTTCTACATATAACTCACTTCTTGAAGTGTGATTCTGTGTAAATTATCAGCACAAGCCTATAAAAACTGTACTGACCAGTAATGAAAATCCCTTAAGCATATATTGTGTTTATCACTAGTGACTAAATTGATATTGCTGTTTAGTTGGAGAAAAAAGGCTTTGTTGAGTTGAGTTTATTGCTAGTCACTAACTCCATTCTCATGACTCTACATCATAAATCACCAAGATATATAGTGCATTGGTCAGATAGCTAACGGTGGGATATGGTATATAAAGTAAAACATTAGTTTTTGAAGATTACAAAGTGAAAGGGGGCTGAAATGATGATGAATGAAAGAAATCAGGAAGAATGTTGAACTTGGCATGTGAATTTGGTGTTCATTGATATATATATTTTCTTGACATTTTCATGCATCATCATATTAAATGGTTTGTTCATTGTGATCATCATCTCAACTGGTTTATCAGTAGTAAATAAGAAAGAAATCTATTAATGAATCCTTTTTCTTGTGTGGTATACAGCATGAATGTTGAGGGATGGTTATTTATGGTTCCACTTGGTTTCTTTGCGGCGAGCAGGTATGTCTCTGTATCATAGTACACGTTTCTATAACTTTCCTGTAATTATATATATATATATATTCTTTCTATGCATTAAATCTCTGTCATATAGAATGTCACATTTCCTTGTTGCTTATTTAATCAGCATTTCTTTGTGTGCGTTTTCTTTTCTAGTGTGAGGGTATCAAATGAACTGGGTGCCGGCCATCCAAAGGCCGCAAAGTTCTCTGTTTGGGTTATGGTATCAATTTCTCTGGTTATACAGTGCACATTTGTGCTCATAATTCTCTTAACAAGGAAAGATTTTCCAGCACTCTTTACTGACGACGAGCTGGTCATGGCCGAAGTTAGCAAACTTGCACTCTTTTTATCAGCATCAATTTTTCTCTGCAGTGTTCAGCCCATTCTATCAGGTATATATGCATATGAAGCTGCAATTTCTTTTTCCTATTTACACAATATATGTTGTGTTATGTTAGCTTCCTGAATCAGCCATTTCAAATGTTTATAATTTTGATGAATTTCTTGTCTAATGATCATTAGATACTGATAATCCAATATTTGGGGAATATTCTTGGCTAGCTTATAAGGTCTACCTGACTTTTTATCATTGATGCGTGAACTTGCAGGTGTTGCCATAGGGGCTGGATGGCAGGCAATAGTAGCATACGTAAATATTGGATGCTATTATTTTGTGGGGCTAGTAATCGGTTGTCTTCTAGGCTTCAAATTCAATTATGGTCTTGAGGTAAAAGCCAGAGTAGCTGATAATTTTGTGAAATTACTTCTATGTATGTTATATATATGTTATTGCATCTGAATAGATGTTTTGAAATATTTTTGTTGTGAAAAGGGCATCTGGACTGGGGTAATTATCGGTATTGCGGCACAGACCTTGATCCTCATAGTAATCACTCTGCGAACTGATTGGGAGAAAGAGGAAAGTGTCGATTTTTTCAATATTTCTATCTTCATTATAGCCTATATATATGCTTATTTTTGTATCAATTTGCTTAATTTATTTGAAGTACTGACGGGGGGTACTGTAAAGCTTGTTGCAGGTTGCATTGGTAAAAGAGAGGGTTTCAATTTGGGGTAGAACTACTGAAGAATCATTAGTTGAACGGAGTTGATGAACTTCAGTAAGTTCAAAATCTTTTTATGTTTTAAATTACACTAAGTAGAATTAAATGTAATAGTAGTTGCTATTTATAACTGGATTAATCAAGAACAGGATGTATACTACTGTTTCATAAATGCACTTAATCTTAAACAAAATTGCTAGTATTACTTGTGTTACTTATCTGCTGAAATATGGTCTCTGCTAGTTTTGTTTATGCTACAAGAACTGAACTTTTACAATGTGCCATGTGACAGATTTTATAAGTTGGGCCTCCTAGTAAATGCTTGGAGCTCAAGCAGCTGCTGCAGACAGGTCATGTATTATTATCTGCACAATTTCACTTCAAGAGCAAGAATTTTTTAGCAGATGCGCATGCGTGACAGCTCCCTAGCCTGTCTGTTTTTCTTAAAACGCATCAGGAAGAAAGTGAGAGAAGCTTCAATTTGTAGAATAAGATATATATTTTTTTGATGTGAAGGATCAACTTTGTATTCTTATGTTATGTTATTTCTGTGAAATCAATCTGGCTGTCTAAAAAGTTCCAACTCTACAAGGCATAGAAAGGCCGTTTTTACTGTTACCATGCAGTTCTCTGTTTCTTTCTTTTAGTAGTTTAATTTTTACACTTATAACAAAACAGATAATTTTATATATTTATGCATTATGAGATATCCACTTTTAGCTATAACTTTTTTTTTTCTTTTTCTTTTTTAGAAGGTACAACGTACCTTATGTCCAACCCCCTCAGGATATCCCATTCCTTAATGACAGATTAATTCATACCCATCAGCTAGACTAAATAACTCAACATTACAAGATTTAGTTAGAACACGTTTAAAAATCTATCGCTCTCAGCCTGCGTGAACCTCCACTGGCATACGACTGACACTTGCATGATGGATTTGAAAATCTGCTGGCCTTGTTACAACTCAAACTCGCACCTTATTCGTCCGCCTTGCGCTTTCGAACCATTGGACCAACGTTCTGATGGACAGTTATAACTTTTTGATTCAGTAGCTTCTATAAAAGCATTAGTTCTGTATGAGGCTTTTAGTTTTAGTCACATTGTTTGCATTTGATTATTCTCCATTGGCAATTGCAAAATAAATACAAGACCCACAACATTTTAAAAGGATTAAAACATGGTTATATATGCAATAATTGAAGATAATTTCAACAAAACATGGAGAATGAAAAAGAAATAGAGGGCTTAACTGAAGTCAAAGAAAAGCACAGCAAAGGAAATTAAAGAAAAAAGAAAAAAGAAATTCAAAAAGAAGAAAGGGATGGTTGGCATGCTTACTTTGCAGCCAAGAAAGATGTTATACTTCAATTCATACTCCTTATAAGTGTAGGACAGAAAAGGCTAAGAAGATTCTTAGAAGCCCAATCTAGCTAATTACATAGTGGAAATTAATGAGACTAGAAGAAATGCTATTAAAATACATGTTTAACTTTGTTGGGAAACTTAAAGTAATATACCATAGATAGATACATATGTAATGAGCAGATGATATCATTATCAAAGTTTCTAGAAAGATTCCAGCAATCATGGATAAAGCACACATGTTCCAAAAAATAGGATAAACATACCCTTTCTTTTGAATAAGGTAAGGATCAAATTATAAGTCTCCGAATTTGACAAATTGGACCACAATGAGGATAAATGCAACATCTTGGCTTTATAATTACAGCTAAACAACACGCCTTTTTAAGTTTTAACCAAGCGAATAATTAATTAATCTCACCAACCCCAACCTCATCCGACTCTATTCTAGACCTTATAAGATTGCTCATGATTCAAATATTTAATAATAAGCTTTTGTTAATTATAAAAGAAAAAGGCCTGAAAGAAGAAAAAATGTATAAATAATACAATAGTGATCTAAAAGCTAAAGCATGACCATTTTCTCTTAATTATTTGTGGGTTTCGTGCCTAATGCATTTTGGACCTTCTAGGCTAGCGTGTGGACCAGAAAATAAAATAAAATAAAAATAACAGAAAAAGAAAATCTAACAATTTATGATCATGTAATTAGTAACAACAAGGATATGAGTTAATATTGCCTTCAACACTCGAGGAGCTAATGAAATTGGTTTCTTATAAATCTTTATATGATCATGCTTTCCTGATCATAATGCAATCTTGAAATTAAATTCATATATATATATATATATATGATATATATTATATAAGTACTTGATGACATATCTTTGATTCATATCCAATTAAATCAATTATCTTACTTTTCTATGAAAAAGAAAATAAAAGAAATCTCTCCATCCCTCCTCACGCGGCCACACCCCCACCCAAAGAAAAATAATAAATTAAACTAGTAATATTTATATAATCTTATAATAAAAATCATAATATATATATATATATACGTTTGCTTTAACCGACTTAATATTTGTTTGTATTAACGTGTGATATAATTCTTAGTGAAACACATCGTCCTTTGTAATGTCATCTCAGCACATCAAAGCTTGATCAGCTAGCACTGCCTTAAAAAGCAAATCAACAAAACCGCTTTTCCGTCGCATAAGACAACTTAGGACTTCGTTTTTTAGCTAAAAAGGCCAACTAGAAGGCCCGGCAACTTAGCTTTACCACCCCTTTGGTCCCAAGAGAGTGACCTTAGGTCAAGCCATTTTCCATCATGGTCCCTTATTATCCCTACCATAATACCCACCACATGCCCTCCCTTCTAATCCACCTTTTTTACTTTTCAAAAATACCTTTTATAATTGCATACTCTTCAATATTCAATTAATTGATTCAATGAAATAGAAGTGAACTAGTGCATTTAGTTCCACTTAATTCAAATTTGAATGAAATCAATTTGGTTTAATTAATAAAACGAAATACTACAACCCTATTGAATCTAATGGGTTTATGATTCAAGATTTTTTAAAAAAAATGATCTAAACTAAACTAAATCAACTTAAAAAGTGAAGTATTTAATATTTAAATTTTATTATTTATGATTTTTTTTATTACGTAGATATTGTCATAAATGTTTAGATTATCAGTTTACATAATAAAGATATTTTTAATTTAATCAAATGTATATTAGATTTCCTTGGTATATATATATATGTGCATGTGCATAATTAATTAATTTAACTTATTTAATAAATGTGTATTTAAAATCTCAAATTGATTAATTCAAATCGAAATGAAAAAAAAAATGTTTAAATTGATTCAGTTTGATTTAACAACATACCAATCCAATTATTATTATTTTGATTTAGTTTACCACCAAATTGATATCCACTCTAAGATGACGAACTTTAAAAAAATGGTATTAATGCTTGCAAACAATAAATTATTTAAGAATAACAATAAAAAACATACAATCTATTTTTTAATATAAAAAAAACATACAATCAATCCATGAAAAAACAATGGAAACCCATCAAATAACAAAATAATAGTAAAAACTAGGACTTATAAAAATCAAGAAATAATAAGAACCTTGTTTTACAATGGCTAATTATAAGCTACTTCGAGCTCAAGAGAGATTTTTTGTTTTTTCTAACAAATAAGGTCACTCATTTTGTTGACCACAGTAGTCTCTCCAAAAATGCACCCACCACCATTGCCTCCTGATGATCATCAGAAATCTTGTGGGCTGATCAGAAGCTGGTTTGTGATATCCGACTTCTAGAAATATAGAATCTGAATTGCTAGAGCAATCATGGGTTTTGGTTGGCTTAAAGCCTATGTTTCAGGGGTGCGCCTAGTATTATATTTGCTAATTGAATTGCCCGTGTGCATGTCCACTTCTAAATATCATTGAGGAACACCTTTCCTTTTCTTCTTCTTACTTTAAATGGAGAATAAGGATGCGAAACAGCCGTGCCGTGCTGGATTCCACAACCATTTCTACAATATAATTAGCTCACAGTCAATGGCCATAGAAATTGAATAAAGACAAGATAGGATTCCTATTTTGTATGAAAAATAATATATTGTATTTGTATATGCACTTTACTCTTTCCGAAAACGCTGTCTACAATACTAATTAATATATATACATATATCTAAATTATATAATAACTTAATCAGGCCATTGCCATCAAGAAAATAATTAACTTGAGAGATTGATATCCTCCACTAGTTAATTTCCCACATAGAAAAATATGGAGATTTATGTAGTTTTTAAAAGTTGTGCAGCTAGGAATACTCACTTCAAGAATCATTGAGCCCTAATTGAGTTAATTCCCATAAATTTTCCTAATTTACAAGGATTAGATGAGTGATCTAGAAGAGCAAGACACCCTTATGACCTATTAGGTAATTGAGAAAATTAGTTTTTTTCTCAAGAAAATGAAAGTTTTTTAAGAAAATTAAAAAGTTATCATTTTGATTCCAAAGATTTTCTTGAGAATTTTTTTTTCTCAATCTTTCTATTTTCTCACTTGTTTGAGGTCTGAAAATTTGATTTTCAAATTTAAAGATTTTTAGCTTTATTATGTTCATATTTATATCTAATGAAACTTCTTATTTTTCATTCTTTTTATATCATGTGTAAAATTTGTTTTTCTAGTATATGATCAAATAAATATAATTTAAAAAAAAAATTCTTGAACAATTAGTTATAGAAAGTTACATTTTATCCAAAAAAATTAAAAAATTCACAACTACCAAAGACACCTTTGAATTAAAATATAATAAAGAATTAAAGGCCAATTTAGCCATAAAGAATTGACTTATAGCGTCCAAATTGTTGGTAAATAGACTCAAACTTAAGGATCCATAATATTAATTAGAAGAAGAAATTAAAATAGAAGTACTGCGTGATTGAAGTAAAGAACAATCTTCATGAATTAAGTGTTTAATTAATTCTAAAAACTTAAATATTATACAAAGGGTTCTGTGGAGAGACTGCAGAGAGGCAGGCTTATACATATATGACTCATCAAAAACAATCAACACCATTGGATGCTTTTTGACCAATCACAACAACCTCTCAAAACCTCATCATATATATATATGCATCATGATCTCAACATAAATATACTAAGCTCCTGACCCGAGCTCCCAACCGGGTTAATCATATGAAACGACTCCGAGTCAGCCGATCCAATAACTCGCTTAAAACTCGCTCTCAAATACATCAAGTCCCCTCCTCCCTCCTCCGACGACTTCGCCTCCACCGGCAACACTCCGGCGCCCACCGATACCGACTGCATCAGCTTCAACACCGCAGCGTCACTCCCCGTCATCTGCCGCCTCACGGCGAATCCGACTTTCCGGCCATTACAGTACATAGACCAAGCGGGCACCGAGAACAGTGACCGGCCTGAAGAACACCCGCCGGCGCCGGCGGTTTGCGGCGACCTCTGGCGGGTGCACTCGAGCGCAATTCTCAGCAGCCCGTGCTGCATTTCGCGAGCGAGGTAAGTCGTCGGAACGGCGAACTCGAGGAGTAGGAGAGGAGAACTTCTCGTGTCGTCTTGAAGGCAGAAGCTTACTCGGCCTTTGCGGAAACCGAAGAAGGTTCCGGTGACGGTGGTGGTGGAGGAATGAGTTGTAGATGAGGTAGGGAAGTAGTAGTAGTCTTGATCGGAAGAAGAAGAAGAGTGGTGGTGGTCGGAAGAGTTGTGTTGCTGCTGAAAGCCACAACATGGGACCATGTATTCGACGAGTGACCGGAAAGATCGCCGGAACCGGACTTCGCGGGTGCAGTCGATGTCCGTCGGAGAGTCTATGATGTATATAGGACCGGCTCTTTGGCTTCCTAGATCGATCATCCTCATGGCTTTAAGTTTTATGAAGCAAGTAAGTAAAGAGAATAGAAGAGTAGTAGTGGATATGAAGAGAGTAAGGAATAGTTGTGTTGGGGGACAAGAAGGGAGAAATGGAGGGTATAAATAGGATAGGTAGGGAAAGAAAGAAGGAAACGAAAATTAAAAGAGCGAGAGGCAAAAGGAGTGTGTGTGGGGCGAGGGGGAATCTTAGGCAATAATGGTGCCCACGAGTGGGGTGGTGGGGGCAAAGGGGGAAGAGGGGTTGATTAGATTGTATGGCACGCGTGGGCTGTGGGCAATGACGCACTTCTCCATTGGATTTGCAATAATTTGGAAAAAATTTAAAGAATTAAAAAAAAATGGTGATGTCTTATGCATCATTAGAGTTAGAAATTCTCATGAACGTCTTTTGTTTTTCTATATATATATATATATATATATATATATATTGGTTTGTAATGACTCATGCCGACCCATTTAAACGTAGAGGCATGGATGTGGGCTTTTTGCATGTTTAGAAAATTTAATTGTAGTATATATGTACCTAACATATCAACTAACATATAATGCATTAATTAATGCTATTAGTTAATTTATATGGATCTTGACACTAGTTAGCATTCTTAAAACACATGCACTATGTTGTTGATATTATTGTTTGACAAATAGTTACAATAGGAAATATTGGAATCTATTTAAGGATCTTGAGTTGGCTTTTTGTGTGTGTGTCTATATATATTTATATTTATCATCTTTTATATTTACCTTGGACCATGTATTCTAACCTTTAATACCTATTAATAAAAGAAAAAAATTGACAATTAGATAATAATGGTGATCAGCTCCATTAATAAAAAGGGATAGGCCCAAATTTACAATCAGATCCATTCAGGTCACTAGCATTTTATACCTCCTGTAAGGAGACTCAAAACCCTAATCTCTTTAAAATATGGATTAATTAATAAGATACCTCTAAGGACTTCCAAATATCGAAATTTAAGCCAAAAACTCTATTGTACATTATAGATTATTACTTATATGCATAATAATTTTTCGTGGTTTTCTTTTTCTACGTAGGGAGGAAAGGTCATATATAGTTTAACTCTGTTACCTAGACTTAATGGATGATCTAGAGCTCATTCATCAATTATATGTTCCTCCAGCCATTTATATATAAGTGTGACTCGAGATTGAGATGAGAATCCTTCCTCTTTTCGTGTTAACTCCTTTGATCAGTAGTGATGATCCATGCAATTCTCATTAGTTAAATATTTGTTCCTTATATCATTGATATATACAGAAGGAATTAATATTAATTAATCTAAAGCCAATTATATATTAATGCTGCTATATCCCCCATTTAGCATACCAATAACAATGCTCAATCAATTAATTAAACAGTGATTTTTTTCCGAATTAATTAAGTATCAACATCCAATCATAGGTCGGTTCAATCTTATTCTTATCTGAAACACATATACTTAAAGCAATAAGATGTACCTAGATTAATTAATTTACTAGCTAACTAGCTAGCTATAACTAGCTAAGACACACAAACAAATGAACATTGGCACCTTTAATTCGTTACTTAAAAGTATACAATAAACAGCAACTTTATAAAAGATGGATTGGAGAGAATGAATGTAGCCTAATTTTGGAAGTTGTTTTGTACTACTAAGAATATATAAATTAAAAAGAAAAGGTATATATCTGATAAAACCCTTTAAAAAAGGTACATAAAAATTAAAAAGATTGATCACCATATAAATAATTAAATGAATTGTATATATATAGAGAGAGTACAAAGAATCTAAAGATGAGTGAAGAAACATGGTGATGCTGGAAACCCCACCAAAATGAGCTTTGTGTTGAAATAGGGGACAACATGAAATGTGAAAAAAAATAAAATTCTGCATGTTTCTTAACTTTGGTGAAGGGGAGAAAGTAACTTATGATGTCCCCTGCTGCAGCTGTGTATATATGTAAGTATCATCTCTACGCAAAGGCCTCCAAACCAACCAGCTCATTGATTTAGGGTGTCTTGATGGGTCACATCTTGGTTGGGAGCATCTTCTCATACATAGAGAGAAAACAAGACGACCAAATGCTATTTTACTCTTTGGTCCAGCCTTAGCAGTTGGCATGGCATCCCCATGTGAATGGGTATGGTATGTAGGGAGCATACCTCTTGGTGGTCCTCAACCAGTGGTACCATATATATTTGCAATACCCAAGCTGATTAATTAAGGAGCATTCTATCTTTAGTTAGTGTTATAATAACTCTTAACTTAACTCATAACATAACTTATATCTTCTGCTTTGAAAAATTAAGAAACAGTATCTATATAAATAAAAATAACTCTCTTTTAATTATGAATAATGTTAGTATAACGAATAATGTTAAAATGACTCTTGAAGTGACTTTTAAAGAGTACTGTTCCTGCAAAATGACCAAAAGGCTAGCTTTAAGTGAATTACAAATCACATTAAGAGTCACTTTACGAATTGTGTGTATTAAAACAACACATGTAAAGGTTATTATCGGGCAGGATTACGAGGAAATTAAGCGTTACAAAGTAGTACTATATACTACTACTGCTATTGCTGGTGCTTCATGCATGCATGCTAACTGTGTTGGTAACATGGTCGGGGAAAGAGACATGCATCGCATGGCATGTTACATATATTATCAGGACTAATCAGAAGCAAGAGTCTGCCTAGTACAGCGATATGAGACGTGAAATCAGTTCAATTTGCGCTTTGGTATGAGCTAAACGACTAGAGAACGAACAAAAATTTAAAGCGTTGTGTGGTTGCAGTGGTGGGGTTGAGCTGCCGTGTGAGTGTTTGTTGCTTGGTACCTAGCTGTTGCTGTTGTCACGTCAAGCGCTGAGAGTCATCTTTCAAAGAAACTTCATTCCCGGGTAACTAATTAGTTCTTGCGTTGATCTCATGATATTGTAAGGAGTACTGTATTCTTTTTGAATTATATATGATTCTTTTATTCTCTACCCTTTGAATTTCTTGGATCAAGCATATTGACTTGTTTTACGAGACAATTTTTCACAAGAACTGACCCTGTATTTTTCTCAAGTACTCGTTTGTCAATTTCTTCAAACTCCTCTTTGAGTAATATTATCAATAGATCTTTTAGTGAATCTTAAATGCGTGGAAGAGGGTATATATTGAAGCAATTGAAGTTAGATGCTAATGATTCTATTAGTTGAAAGAATCATCCGACATAAAATGAATGACTTGATGTAGAGAGAACCACCGTTATTTGGACTATATTCTGACATGATAAATCAAATGAAAAATGTTCATTGATTAATTTGGCGCCAATGCAATCATGCCACGTAAACTTGTGCCCTGCGTTCATTGAATGGCGAGAGATTGCACAGATGATAGTTGATAGATTTTGTCGTTCAAATATGTATATATATATATATATATATATATTTTTGGAGGTATCAAGTCCATTCTTGTCCCATAATCCGCTTCGCCTTTAGTGACGAGTTGAAACCTTTAAATTCTAAAATCATTCTCTTTATCAATTGCACTAACTCCATGTTAGCTTCAAATATATGTTGGTAGACTATCAATACTAATATTTATGAATACGAATATTGTGTTGAATTAACTCCCTCTAAACTTATGGATTAGATATAAGGTTTTACTCTATAAAACATTGATATTGATTAGATTTTTCAAGAAATGCTTTTAAATAAAGTACTTTTTTATGAAAAAAAATGGTCTAAAAAGAAGAAAAGTTTGTTTTTCTACCAAAATTTTGTTCAAGGACAAATATTGTCAAACCCTTTCAAAACTATTTTTTAGTTCAGAAGTACTTGCAAATGCACCAATGGCCATAGTGATCTCTCCCCCGCATATAGAATTGAACCCTGGTCTTTTCTACAGACAAAAAATGTTACTACCACCAAATTAAAGCAAAGGAAACTTTCGTGCCCATAACTTGTTTAATGTATGGCAATGGCATCATTTAAAATATATAATTTAGGGAATTAATAATCATATATACGTTAATGTTTACAGGGAAAGACGTGTATGAACTCAACCAAAAAATTAACGAGACATTCTGCAAGCCAGCCATGCATGCTTATCACCCAATGAGCTTCAGACACCTGGCAATGACTGAGATTATACACGATAGCCAGACAAACCGGCAAAAGGTAGGAAATCAATCACTGAAACCTAAATGTAGCTAGCCCATGGCAAATAGGGTCCTAAGGTGCTTTTTATGGAATTTAATGGACCCATATAAGTAGAATTTCGTCTTAAAGACCCAACAATTAATTCTACTTTTGCCATGCGTGGAACACACATGAATATGATAAATGGTTTAGTTCCTTTATCCAATATTGTTGCCTTCCAGTGATTAAGAACACGTCATATATAACAAGGAAATATATATATCCTTGGCCTCTTATGTAACAATGAGAATAGACAGAAAACAGAGGACTTTGGGGCCCAAAAGTTGATATAAACCAGCATATATATATATATATCAGAAAGAGGAAAATGCATATGGACAGAGTGGAGAGATTTATTTCATGATCATGTTCCCTGGAATTATTAATGCATCGTGTTATAACAAATGAGCCACGTACATATTGTTCTCATGTACAATTTTCTATATTGAATCACGTGTAATATACTGAACAATTAATAATACAAAATGTTATTTCAATATTTTGGTAAAGACAGAGGACTTTCTAATGCAACCCCACATGCAAAGGTGTAGCATTGGAATTTTACTAAAAGACCACACTTGGAATTTTAATTAAATGACACTTGTTCCCGAAGAAAAACAGCATGACGATCAATACACATAGCTATTGTCGTGTCTAGCGTATTTTTTTTGGACAAATTCTATCATTTTAGGCCTTCAAATTAACATTTTTGCTATTTTTGGAAAGTTTGGTTTTTAGTATAACTCACATAAGAGAGTTCGATTTTGATTCCGTTTGTTGTTACACAATATATACATCACGATATCTTTTTTTCTAGATAGGTTTTAGCATATTTTCTATTTTTGGCAAATTTTGCTATTTTTAGTATTCAAGACCTTTAGAAGTATTGTCGTAGGTTTTCGTATTTAAGGCCATTGTATGAGTTATTGGATTTTTTTTTCTTTTTTTTTTTTGACCACCGACACTGGATCGAATATTGGACCAGGACCCTAATTGGAAGGGCACTGAGGCAGGGACCCGGATAGCAAGTAAACTCCCACTTATATATATATATATAAGGGGAGATAGGGTTTGATCCCCAACCGCATGGTTGGGGGAGAGATGCCTTACCAAGTGCACTAGACTCTGAAAGACAGTTATTGAAATTCAGATTAATAGAATTTGATAATTTTAGTCTTGTTTTTTCTCTTTCCTTAATATTCTTGTGAATCAACAAATTAGGAAATATGTGTTTATTGTCTTCTATGTTCACGCCCAGCATCACTTTCACATGGTGACTTTGTATTAAGAAACCAACTGAGGAGATCTAGATGGAGAGGCATGTTGATATAAGGGCGGAAATAAAGGGAAGTGGCTCCCAAAATTATTGGAAATGTGCGGTTGGACGTGATGATATATTTTACATCTAATATATTTGAACGAATTCACAATATGTATTTAAAGTGTGAATCTTTTCTTTATTAATATGATGACATTTTAATTACTAGTAAAGAAAAATCTCATACATGAGCTTAGAGGTAGTTAAGTATGGATAGTATAGGGACAAAGATTGAACGTTTAGGACCACTAATAAAACTACCACTAAAAGGGACTGTGGCAATAAAAGATATTGATACGCCCATAGGATTAATAAAGAACTGGTCAACTCAGCAAGCTTACTCCCAATACTAAATCCTAGAGCCACATGTATTGATTGTTCTAGGGTGAATTAAGGGACTTGGTGTTAGGACACCAATTGAAGCATCATCCTATATAGAAAATAACGTATTTATAAAAGAAGCACACAAGGAACAAGTTTGTGTATACTATAATTTTATAGGAACTACATATAACATGGTTGCAGAGCTATGGGGGGTTAGAGAAGGGCTAAAGATGGCTTGGAACCTCCAAGTGGAATGGCTCATAGTAGAAACGGACTTAATTGCAGTAATAAACCTCCTGCAAGGTACTTTAGCTAAGGAACGCCCTTTGAGTACTCTCATTCAAGATTACCGTAACTCCAGTCTAGAAACTGACATTGCATATTAAGCCACACCTTGGGCGAAGGTATTCCCTGCGTCGATATTCTTTTTTTTAAAACAAAAAAAAAGTATTATGCATGGGTGGAATATCTTGGTATTCAAGAATACTTGAAACCGCGAAACCATCATGGATAATGATTAAAATAGTTGTATCTTTCTTTTCTAATAGGGCGGTGCATGGATCCATTTTTCACACAGTGAAAGGTGTATCCCTATCTTGTCTTTTACAAGTCAAAATTCCGTAAGAAACATTTATGCATGCTGAATTTGGCATTGTACAAAGGAGTAGTTATCGTAAAATGTTGGGTTCCATAACTTTACCTTATGATCAAAAGTAACTTTTAAGCCTATTTGATTGTATTAATAATGACTTATATAATGATCTATTAGGATTAATTCAGGTTATTAGTAGATTTGCCATTCTTTGTTTGTAAGTAGAGTTTGAGTTTTTAAGTAAAAGGAATGAATTAATCTATGATGTCCACGTGCAAGTCCCCATGAATTCTAAAATGGATGTTCAAGATTCTTGTCTCAATCTTAAGAATTTACTACTCCATTTGTATGTATAATGAGAAGGAAATAGATGAAAAGAATAGCTATTATTAATGTAGGGAATTAATTAAATAAGACTATGTTGCCTTGACAATAAAATAAAATAAAATAAAAAGATCGACAAAGAAAAAAAAAATTAAAAAAGATATGTTGCTCATCCAATCCCTGATAAATGAATTACCTACCTTTTATTGATTAAAAAAAAAAAGAGAGATTTTTTTTTATTTGACAAATTCCGTATCTTCATGGATACTATCTTTATGTAAGACTCATATCCACATCTACTTTATAAATTGCTGAATATTAAATACAAGATCAACCCCACTATTTACGGATGTTTTTTTGACAGGCACGTACTGAAAAGGTTATATTAAGATAAATGTATATGAAAAAAACTACTATTTATTAACAGATGTTAAGAACTACCTTGAGAACCAAGTTACAAGATCAATGTTGATCACTGAGAAACTCTATATACACCTTTCCTTTTAAAATTTTTTCTGCTTTTTGTCTTGATAAAATTAAGCAAAAGCTGAAAAGAGTGAGTCTATAGGAATCAGGGTGGGGTTGATGTGTTGGATTAATGGGCAAAGAAAGCTGATGGAAGGGGATTCCAACTTACAATAATTTTGAACAACTTTTCACTTTATAATTTATATATATATATAAATCTAAACAAAACAGTAAGGGGAAAAAAGAGAAAACCTTTAAATTTCTTTATTGAAAGCAAGTAGTAGCATGCAGCAGGGTCAATCCTCACGTATGTTTGGTTTAGTTTCAAGCATCTCAAATCATGAGTAGACAAAAAGTAAAAACTCCATTATAGAGAAACCTTAGTGGGTGGCATGAAAAACTTCATATGTACTGATTATCCGAAGGAAATTAAAAGAAGTTTGGAGCGTGCAGAGGCGAGCCAGCCATCAATAGCAGCACAGGACCCACTACTACACGCATGGCAATCTGCTGGCTCGAGCCCATGATGATATTTTCTTGAAATAATAAGCCGAAACCATCTCTCTTCTGTGAAGAATAATATTGAAGAACATGAGTTAATTTCGAGGAAGGAATTAGAATATCAGTGAGTCATTATGCTTCAAATTTGCTGATTCCAATGTTTAATGCATTGGTTTTGATGCTACTTTGCCAACAGAGACGTACTACACTAACTCTTAGCTTGACTCACAATATGACTTGAATCACATGTCATTCACAAGAAAGAAATGTTATTCTAATATAACAAAAAAAAAATACAATTACATATATAATTATACCTTCACGGTGGTAAAGAGATTTATTTTAAGTTTAATTTAGGAGTCCCTCTAGTATTTTTCTAAAATATTAACTCAACTAAGCCTTTTGATTACCAATTACGGAGTCAGCTATGCGAATAAACTTCTTCTATTCTTCTTTATCAAAGACTAATTCGGCATTTAATAGGGACCTCTAGCCTTTTATATTCATAATTAATCTCATGAAGGTTTATGCCGACTGTTAGCTACCTATGACAACCCCCTTTCTTTATCCGAAATTGGGGGTGTATATATATATATATAAAAGGTGCTGCTAGAGGTAGGGGTAGACCCATGGAAACTTGGGGCAGAAATAGTTTTCACGGAGCTTGCTAGATAGGGTTTAGTGCTAGCTAAATCTACAGTTTTAATTAGTTATTTATTGGAGCTTAATGGGCTGGAATCATGTCGTTCTCATTTAATTAAGATTGCAAAAGCATATTTTAGTGGGGAGGGAATCTATGATCGATATAGAGTAAAATATTCTGAAATTTTCATGATTAGTGTGGGGGAGTGTCTTGTGGTTAAGAAATCTTCCTTTTTTTATTTTGAGAAAAAAAAGGTGGCTAGGTTGGCTCTTTGCTCTATATTAGATGATTTAATTGATTGAAATGACAAAAAAAAAAGTAACATGATTTTAAATTGGATAACATATACACGAGAAATATCCCATTCATTCTTGCTTTGTCTCTACTATTATTTGCTCGATCTCAGACCTTATATATGGAAGTCTTCAATGGAAAAATTATGTTCTCTAGTAATAGTTTCACCGCACTAACTCATGTCTAATTTTAACTCCAACACGCATCTTAATCTGATAGTAAGTTAAACTTTATTTCATAAATTAATGATGGCAGTTGTCGGAAAGGGAACGTACTTTTATGGAAACCAAATTTGGTAATTAATCAGCTGCCCATGAAATCCACCGAAAAATAATATGCACTCGATTTTCTTTTTAGTTTTTTTTATGTATTAATTAACTATTAAGAAGTTGCAATAATTTTTGGGCTGAGATGGCGTGTAGGAAACGGTGAATCTATCTAGATTTTCCATGATCTATGGCTCCCTCGAAAATCTACATTTAAACCCTACTCCTACTCCCCAGCTCTATGTAACGAGAAAGTCGCGGCTCTGATATCGAATTCAGGAGAATGGAATTCTAAGTTGATCAAGCTACACTTTCTCTATGAGGACGCCGACGCCTTAATGGCTCTTCCTTTTAGCTTTCGCCACCCAGATGATCAACTTTAATTGCATTTTGACAAACGTGGTGAGTACACTGTGAAAAGTGGCTACCATTTGGCCCTCTCCAGACGCAAAGTGTGCTCCTCCTCTAATCCTGAGTGTGAGGCCAAATGGTGGAACCTGTTATGGCGTTTGAAGATATATACCAAGTAAAATTAAGCTCTTCTTTTAGAGAGCTCAGAACCAATGTTTACCGTCTAATGATAACCTCGCTCGGCGTCATATCTCGGTAGTTGGTTTGTGCCCGGTCTGTGAAAAGGGTCTGGACACCATTGATCACACTTTCTTCAAGTGCGGTATTTTTTCGACAGTGCCTCTCTCTCCAATTCTAGCACGCTCCATGCTCTGAAAGGATTATTAGAGAATGATTCGAAAAGGCTTTAAAAAATGGATCAATTCATTGTTCTTTTGTGGTCTCTTTGGAATAATAGAAATTATATGCTCCATGGTTCTCCTGGTAGAATGGGTTCACAACTTGCGAATTGGTCTACTCAATATCTATCTTCCTATCAAGAGGCTACAGCATCGCAAGCCCTACAATGCCCCCCAAACCCCTTTGTAGATCGTTCCTCTCCACACTATGGCATGCCCCTCCTAGTGGTTCATTTAAGCTGAATGTGGATGCTGCACTTGACAAGAAAAATCGATCTATTGGGATAGGTATGGTGATCAGAGATGAAGATGGCGAGATTCTTTTTGCTGCTGCCAAAAAGTTGATCTTATGGGTATCTGCTGATATGGCTGAGAGCATTGCACTAAAGGAAGGTCCGCTATTGGCGGTGAAAACTTTTGGTGCTTTCCTATTTGGGTAGAATTGAACTCCCTCACAACAATAAAGCTATTCAATTTGCAAGCGTCCTCCCGATTGGAGATAGACTCCTTAATTCAAGATGTCAGAAATATATCCTCCAATCATCCTGTCAGAGGCTTTTCTCATATTCCTAGATCATGCAACAATGTTGCGCACTCAATTGCCTAGTTTTGATTATCTGTTGATGATAAAATAGTTTGGATAGAAGAGGCCCCCCATTAGCTTTCATATGTAGTCCATTTAGATTATGTACCTCCTTGATTCTTGCCTAAATGAAACTACTTTTCTTTGGGGAAAAAAAAAAAAACAAAAGAAAAAGTTGCCGTGATTTCTTAAATTTAAAATCACATATATATAGTGAACTGCCATTGTTGTGGGATCTGAAAGCTAATTAAAATCGTATACTGGATTTTTCTCGGAAATCACATATGTTTTAGATTTGCAAATTCATATGAATTTTTAAATCCAAAGTTTTACAGAACTTTTACAGATAAGAAGTTTATTAAATTTTAGGTTATTATCTTGATAAAACTAACTCGAAAGATATACTCACACACACACACATATATATATACATACAAAGAAACATAGTTTGGTAACCATATGTCTACCTATTAATATTCTCAAGTTAAAGTAATTTTCATAATGGGACTTTTCAAAGAAAAAATGAAAATATCACAAAATGAAAAAGGTAAGAATAATAATTAGAAGTATAAAAACAAATGCTTGAGTACAACCCTATTATACATAATATTTAGCTAATTTACGTACAATTTTTTATTTTTTATTTTGGGATTCTCTTGATGATATTAAGGACTTGTGGCATTATATGCATGACACTGAATGGTTCTCTAATACACATCAGACAAGTTCAATTTAATAGCCCAATGTTTTAACAACACTATCCCTAGCATACAAATTCACAATTCCATTTACCTTACTTGGGGTTTCTCAAATACTTGGTTTTAAAAGCTTTTCCTAATTGGCTTCTTAAAATATTTTTTCTTAATTTTTAATTGGCAGGGTTGTATATATTTATTGGGGTCTCAGTTACTTCTCCCCTAGAAAAGTCAATAAAAGAATTTACATTTATAGGACTTAAAGCCCACAGCTGTTCAAACCCTTGAGAGAAGTCCACAATAAGTCCGCTCCAATATCAAAAAATTCCATATATAAGATCCAACCAATTAGATGGACTAAAACTTGAGAAAAAAAATTATAGAAGTAAATTCATTAGTCTCCTGGGTCCTCTGGCCTTAATTTACAAATAAGTCAATTAGTCATGTCAAGTACTGTAGGTATAAGATAGGATTTGTAACAGAAACCAAAATTTAACCTAATTTAAATAATTAAAAATAAAAAAAAATAAAACTCAACCTAAATTAAATTATCGAATTCAATCTAATTCAACTTAAACTAGTTCGAGTTAGAATTTTTAAAATTAACCAAATTTAAATACTTAGATTAACTCAATCTAATCGATCGGATTGTGTTTAGTTTAGTCCAATTAATCTGGTCGGTAGGGTGAATTTACACCCCTAACTTGTAACCGGAAAAAAGTAAACTTAACTAAGATTTAAATTTTTTTAAAGGAAAGCAAACAAATATATGTGAATTAAAACCCCACCTCAACCAGTTAACCAATTCTTGTATCCTAAGCATCGGCCCGATGTAGGAGTGGTTAGGATATTTTCTAGATTTATGTGGGTACACAGGCCCCATGTTCCCTATTAGTTAGTTATAAGATATACCCATCCCTATACTTAGTTTTTTTTGTTTTGTTTTGGTTTTTTTTTTTTTTTTTTTTACCAACAAGAAAAATTATATATTAAAATGAGATAGAAAGTTCACCAGCGGGACACCATTCCCCAGCTGGCTATTCCAACAACAAGACACATTTTCACACACAACTTTCCTAGCTAACACATGTGCAACAGAATTTTGACATTCCAACAAGAAGACACATTTTCACACAAAACTTTCCTAGCTAACACATGTGCAACAGAATTTTGACATTCCAACAAGAAGACACATTTTCACACAAAACTTTCCTAGCTAACACATGTGCAACAGAATTTTGACAACGAGATATATGGTGAAAGGAAACATTAAAGGGAGAGGATCTTGATGAGCTCCAAGTGTCATACATAATAGGATCAACATCATGAGAGTGTCATTCTCCTGAACTAGCTCCTTAATAACAACTTGAGAGTCTAGAGCACCTTTAAAGGACCGCTGGTCATGTTCACGGCAACAGAGATTCCCCTTCGGATAGCTAGAGCTTTAGCTATTTCAACTGACATCAAATAATTCTGCATTTTGCATTCTGCTTTCCGAACCAAATTATTCTCATCCACAAGAAGCCAACCAATGCTAGTTATTACGATATTACGGAACATGTTTCCTGAAAACATTCCTGATAACATGTTTCCTGTTTTTAAGGCTTTGTATTTTGTAATAGATATATATATTTGATGGTTGTGAATGGAAAGAAACAAGATTGAGAGTGAATTTGACATGGTATCAGAGCTAATCTTCAGATCTTGGATCTGTTGAAGAACGTAAATCTTCAAGATCCGAGCTGGGGTTTGAGAACGAGATGTGTGTGTGAAGCCATCCGCCACAACTCCGATCTCTCAAACCCCAGCTCCGATACTGCGATTCTGAAGTGATTCGTTCGATTTTCGGACGGTGACGGTGACGGTGGTGCGAAAGAGAAATCTGCTACTGATCTGATCTGCGTGTGGTAGCCTCTCCTTGTTGTAAACCTGCTCCGACGAGTCCAAGAGCGGCGAGTCCGGTGGCGAGTGCCCCTCTCTGCATTTAGTGAGACCCGGACCCAGATTTAAGCAGATCTGAGAAGACGACGCCATTGGAAGGACAGTGAAGACGAACAAAGTTGACGCCGGAACCCCGTGTCACGACGCATAGTCGTTTAGGACAGAGTGCTGCTCTCCTCCACCGGAGTCGCCGGAGGTTGCTCCGGCATTGGGGTTGTTGGCCGACTCTCTAGTCTCATCGACAGCGAGCCATCCTTACGGATCGCGATCCGCCGCCGCGTTTCAGTTTCTCCGGCTGAGGTCATCGGAGGAGAAGGATTCTTGTTCTCGGATTCTTCATCCCGCCGGCGCCGGAGGTGGTTAATCAGAGTAGATCGTCGTCGCATTGGTCGGTTTTCAAGATGAGTAAAACGAAAAAGATGAAGGACAAGAGAGCAGGAGAACAGAAAAGGAAAGAAAAGCTCGAGACTGCGGCTGTGGTGGAAGACAACCAACTAATTTTAAATTAGTTGGTGGATTAAAATAAGTTAGTGGAAGACGACCAACTAATTTTAAATTAGTTGGTGGAGGATTAAAATAAGTTGGTGGAAGACGTTGGTAGAGGATTAAAATAAGTTGGTGGAAGACAACCAACTAAAATTAGTTGGTAGATTAAAATATATCCATTGCCCAAGATTCCCTAGTGCTCCTTTTTAATATATCCACTGCCCATCTTCTTCCCGTGAATTTCCGTCGTCTCCATTAACGGCACTGGAGAATAGAGGCGACCGGCAAAGAGAATAGAGGTGACCGGCGACCTGCGACAGACGACCGGCGTACCGTGTTGGTGCACGTGCTGCATTGGTGTGCGTACCGTGTTGGTACGCGTGTAGCGTTGGTGCTCGCACTGCGTTGGACAGTGCGCGCTTTGGGCGGTGTGTGCGTGATTGTGCAGCGCTGGGAAGCGTGCAATGTTGGGAAGCATGCAAGCGTTGGGAAGCGTGCATTGGGCAGTGGCTGCCGCGACCGTGAACAATGGAGGAGGTGAACTGCGCGGTCGTAAACAGCTACGGTTGTGAACAGTGGCGGCCGTGAACAGAGGCTGCCGTGAACAGGGGCCGTGAAAGGTGGCTGCCGTGAACAGTGATTTATGAACAGTGATTTATGAACAGTGATTTATGAACAGTGATCTAAGCACAGTGTTTTTGTGCACGTGATTGGTGAAGCGTGCTCGCGGTGATGCGGGCGCGCGGTGAAGCGTACGCTTGGAGAAGCGTATGTGATTAGTGAAGCGTGCTCGCAGTGATGCGTGCGCGTTGTGAAGTGTGCTCGCGGTGAAGCGTGCGCACTGATGATGCGTGCGGTTGGAGAACAACGCACGTGGTGAAGCGTACACTTGGTGAACAGTGCACGTGGTGAAGCGTGCTCGCAGTGATGCGTGCGCGTTGTGAAGTGTGCTCGCGGTGAAGCGTGCGCACTGGTGAGGCGTGCGGTTGATGAACAACGCACGTGGTAAAGCGTGCTCGCAGTGATGCGTGCGCGTTGTGAAGTGTGCTCGCGGTGAAGCGTGCGCACTGATGAGGCGTGCGGTTGGAGAACAACGCACGTGGTGAAGCGTACACTTGGTAAACAGTGCACGTGGTGAAGCGTGCTCGCAGTGATGCGTGCGCGTTGTGAAGTGTGCTCGCGGTGAAGCGTGCGCACTAGTGAAGCGTGAGCTTGGTGAACAGTGCTCGCGTTGTGAAGCGTGCTCGCGGTGATGCGTGCGCGTTGTGAAGGGTGCGCTTAGTGAAGCGTACGTGATTAGTGAAGCGTGCTCGCGGTGATGCGTGTGCGCGATGAAGCGTGTGCTTGGTGAAGCGTACGTGATTAGTCAAAATCCGTTTTTTTTTTTTTTTTTTTTCACGAAAAAAAAAAAAAAAAAAAATCGGGGAAAGCGAACTTTGAGTTTCTTCTCTGCAAGTTGGGCGTTCAGAATCTTCACGCTCCAACTTGAGGGAGGGTATTACGATATTACGGAACATGTTTCCTGAAAACATTCCTGATAACATGTTTCCTGTTTTTAAGGCTTTGTATTTTGTAATAGATATATATATTTGATGGTTGTGAATGGAAAGAAACAAGATTGAGAGTGAATTTGACACTAGTTCTATGTGAATCTAGGCACCAAGCTGCATTAGAGAATAGATGCCATCTTGACTGTAAAAGGCTTTGGAGATCAACACTAACAGAATTGGGCACCTCATTTCTCTCCATCGAGAAAGCTTTGCTAATAATCAAATGGTACTCATTAGTTTTAACAATAACACCTGGTGTTGAAGTTGATGAATTCTGAAAAATCTTTGCATTTCTAGCATTCCAAAGGTTCCAAATACCACACACCACCTAGCTGGTTAGAGAATCCTCATTATCATGGTTACACACAGTATTTAAAAGGACTTCCCAAAATTCTTGAAAAGTGTTAGCATTAATCTTCAACGAATCTAGGCCCAGAAGAGAGGCAAACCAAAATAAGTGAGCAAACCTGCATTTGAAGAAAAGATGGATAGTTTCCTCATCTTTCTCTTCACACATAGGACAACTTGGGTCCACTAATATTTTCTTTTTAAGAAGTTGGGTCATTGTTGGTAGAAAATCATTGTACGCCTTCCATAAGAAGAATTTCAGCTTGCCCGGGATCCTAAGAGACCAGATTTTGTTCTAGCAAGGGCTTTGAGCTTGCTCTGGGTCAATAGGGCCAGCCTCAATATTAGAACTACTCTCCAATTGAAGGAAATGCCTGGCAACATGATACCTAGATTTCACATTATAAGAACCTGATCTTGAGTGGTGCCAAACATACTTATCATCAACATTACTGAAGCCAAGAGGGATTGAAGATACTTATCAACTTCTTCTGGTGAGAACAGAGTTCTAAGAAGGGATCCTTCCATGAAGCATGCTGGTGGTCAATTAAATCAGCTACTCTCTCCACATAAACAGATTTTGGGAAAATAATTTTGAATGAGATATGCCTGGGGACCCATGTTCCCTATGTTGATGGAATGCCCATTATCCACCCTCCATCTAACCCCACAATATAACAATTTCCTACCTTCAAGAAGGTTTCTCCAACCCCAAGAGGGTCTTCTACCTAGACCCGCATTTAAGAAATTAGAATCAGCATAGTATTTAGCTTTCAAGCATTTGGAGACTAAGGATTCTGGCTGGGTTAGGAGGCGCCAACCTTGTTTGGCCAACAGGGCTAAATTAAACCATTCCAAATTTCTAAAACCAATTCCTCCTTTCCCTTTAGGTAACAATAGCTTCTGCCAAGAACACCAGTGAACACTAGATTTGTTTCTGTGTCCTCTCCACCAATAGGCCGCCAACTTTCTAGTCATTTTCTGAATCACTGTACGCGGGATTTTAAAGCAAGGCATAATAAATGTTGGAATAGAAAATTCAATAACTCTAATTAGTGTTTCTCTACCTGCTGGAGACAAGAGCTGCTCCTCCCAGCCAAGAATTCTAGAATTAATTCTGCTTCCGAGGTCAGCAAATATCTCCCTCTTGGTTTTGCCAATATCTACAGTAGCTCCAAGGTATTTACCCATATCCACTGAATATGGCATTTCCAAAATATTCCCAAATTTTCTCTTCATATTGTCTCCGACCCTCCTACTGAATATGATATTGTTTTTGCCCACATTGACTTGTTGCCTCGAAGCTTTCAAATATTGTTAGAAAATTAAGGAAAGCCCCGTAAAGTCTTTAGTTACGGCTCTGCAAAATAAAAGCGCATCATCAGCAAAAAAGACATAAGAGATACATGGGCCATTGTTATAAAATTTGAAACCTCTAAATATATGGTTATCCACAGCCTTGTTTAGAAAGAATGAAAATGCTTCAACACAGGATAAATAGAAAGGAAGATAATGGATCTCCTTGACGTATGCCCCGGGTAGGATAAAAAGTTTTTGTGAGTCCTGTTATGGGAAATCATGATAAAGCAAAAAAGAAAAATAAGGCAACAATATATAACGTGGTTTGGTAAATTGCCTACGTCCATAAAAGGCAGCAAACTTCTATTTGAGATTACAAACTTCACCCTTAGGTGGATCTCACAGATTGGATCTCTTAAATTAAATATCTCAGATTAGATATCTCAGAATATGAATTTCAAGAATGAAGTAAGACTATTTATAGGAATATTCAGGGGCATTTTCGTAATTATAAATATATAATTTAATAAATTTAAATAACCTTTCGGCGCATTCGGCACCATCAAATTTCGGCGCCAAATGCGTCGTCCACAATTTGGCCGCCCACATGGGCGGCCACCAACTAATTAGTTGGCCGCCCATGTGTGAGGTGGACCCCAATAAATCTCCTTTTGTGCGGTGGATTGCAGTTCCAAACTTGACTCTCTTCTGCTTGCCTAAGATACAGTGCTCGCAAAAGTCAAGTTTCCCGGTCTTTGCACCTTTCAGAGAATCTTGCTATATCAAGGTTTGAAGAGCCTTCTCTCCAACATGTCCGAGCCGCATGTGCCAAAGTCGGGAAGTGTCCGATGAAACATCATTAAAATTGGTGCAAGCTGATACACTTCCGATTGTTGTGTGTCCGTCAAGGAAATAGAGATTTCCTTTCTGAGTACCCTTCATGGCCAAGAGTGCGGCGTACAACCTTCAGAACTCCACCTTCAATGGTTACCTTGTAACCGCTGAAATTAAGGACTCCTAGTGAGATCAAATTTTTCATCAGATCTAGGACATATCTGACTTCCGTGAGCCATCTTGTTGTACCGTCATGCATCTTTAGGCGTATAGTCCTAATACCCTTTGTTTGGCAGGTATTATTGTTGCCCATGAGCACGACTCCTCCATCGAACTCATCTAATTTTGAGAACCAATGTCGATTCGGACACATATGATAGGACATCCAGAATCTAATATCCATCTATCAGACTGATTGTCTATAGATGAAACTGATAATGCAGAATCTTCTTCAGCCTTCTGTGCCACATTTGCATCTGTCTTGTCCTTATTTGGACAATCTTTCTTCCAGTGCCCCTTTTGGTGACAATAGGCACATTCATCCTTTGCAAGACGTTAACGTGATGAAAGTCCTTTTGACTTTGAGCGAGATCGGCCTCGCCCACTGGATCTATTAGATTTGTTGTTAGCCCTGCCTCTGGATACCGTCAAGGCTTCTGATGATGCTTGCTTGTTATCGAGCTGGTCCTTCCTTCGATACTCGTTGGTCCTTCCTTCGATACTCGTTGTTCACCAAAGCATTTGAAACATCACTGAATTAACATCATCTTTACCATATAGCAAAGTTGTTGTTAAATGTTCATAACTTTCAGGCAAAGAGTTTAACAACAATAGTGCCTTATCCTCATCACTAATGTCAACCTCAAGATTCTGTAGATCAGCGGGAATCTTGTTGAAATTATCAAGATGCTCAATCATGGGAGTACATTTCTTGTACTGAAAACGAAAGAGCTTCTTCTTCAGGTAGAGTCGGCGAGAATCTTGTAGTATCTTTTGGATATACAGTATATGGATATGTACAGTGTATAATATGTTGTGCCGGTCATGACGTCAGCCTACGTCAGGGGCGTCGTGACAAGTCCTAATACCCTTTGTTTGGCAGGTATTATTGTTGCCCATGAGCACGACTCCTCCATCGAACTCATCTAATTTTGAGAACCAATGTCGATTCGGACACATATGATAGGACATCCAGAATCTATTATCCATCTATCAGACTGATTGTCTATAGATGAAACTGATAATGCAGAATCTTCTTCAGCCTTCTGTGCTACATTTGCATCTGTCTTGTCCTTATTTGGACAATCTTTCTTCCAGTGCCCCTTTTGGTGACAATAGGCACATTCATCCTTTGCAAGTCGTTAACGTGATGAAAGTCCTTTTGACTTTGAGCGAGATCGGCCTCGCCCACTGGATCTATCAGATTTGTTGTTAGCCCTGCCTCTGGATACCGTCAAGGCTTCTGATGATGCTTGCTTGTTATCGAGCTGGTCCTTCCTTCGATACTCGTTATTCACCAAAGCATTTGAAACATCACTGAATTTAACATCATCTTTACCATATAGCAAAGTTGTTGTTAAATGCTCATAACTTTCAGGCAAAGTGTTTAACAACAATAGTGCCTTATCCTTATCACTAATTTCAACATCAAGATTCTGTAGATCAGCGAGAATCTAGTTGAAATTATCAAGATGCTCAATCATAGGAGTACCTTTCTTGTACTGAAAACGAAAGAGCTTCTTCTTCAGGTAGAGTCCGTTCTCTATTCTTTTCGTCATGTACTTGTCCTCCGGTTTCTTCCAGAGACTTGTTGCCATAGTCTCTTTAATGACAAAGTACTTCTGATATTTTTCCAAACAGAGTCTGATTGTTCCACAAGCTTGACGATTTACGAAATTCCAATCATCATCGGACATATCCTTGGGCATGGTTTCGAATGCGATATGTGATCCTTTCCAGAATAATAGATCTTGAACTTCGCATTGCCACATGCCAAAGTTGTTGGCGCCGATGAATTTCTCCACCTCAAACTTTGTGTTGGACTTCAAACTTCTTTGCCAAGGACGACTTGTGGTTGCAGTATCTTTTGAGATTTCCTCCGCCATTAAGACCGAAGATATGTATGACGCCGAAAAGTGCTTGAAAAATGATAAACGACTCCAACTAAGCTATATCAATAACTTAGGAGCTAAATCTGCAGAAACTGATGGCACGATTGCGTCCGGAATGGTCGAAAATGGTGGAAACGAGTCTGACTTTGCTGAAATCGGACGAAAAATGAGCCGGATATGGTTGGTCAACCGAAAATGGATTCGGTCAACTGCGGTTCGAAACGGGCTGAGTGGATGAACAGTATTGGGCCGAAGTGGGCTGGACCGGGATGAACAGCAACGACCGAATTGGGCTGAGAGCGGGCTGGGCCGAGATGAACAGTATCGGGCCGAATTGGGTTGAGAGCGAGCTGGGCCGGAATGAAGAGTATCGGGCTGGGTCGGTTGGACCAGGTCAGGGTCGTGGGTCGGATCCGGGTCAGATACTTCTCATTCACTGCGCCTGCGCCTGTTTCTGCAAAAAAAAATTTGCACCGAATTGGACAAACTTTGATCGGCTCCTGGGAACTCGTTTCTTGTCCGTTTTTCTCGCCATTTATTGCGTTGGACTCCTGGAAACGAGAGCTACCTCCATGGGTGATAAGAAAACAGTTCCAATCACTGTTACGGAATCTCGAAATTTTGACGAAATCTCGAAAATTCGACCTAAGGTCCATTTTCTTCCAAAGCTTCACGTAGGCTCTGATACCAATTTGTTATGCGAAATCGTGGTAAAGCAAGAAAGAAAAACAAGACAACAATATTTAACGTGGTTCGGCAAATTGCCTACGTCCACGGGAGGCAGCAAACTTGTATTTGAGATTACAAACTTCACCCTTAGGTGGATCTTACAGATTGGATCTCTTTAGATCTCTCAGAATATGAATTTCAAGAATGAAGTAAGGCTCTACTTATAGGAGTATTCGGGGGTATTTTCGTAATTATAAATATATAATTTAATATATTTAAAATACCTTTCGGCGCATTCGGCGCCGTCAAATTTTGGAGCCGAATGCGCCGTCCACAATTTGGCCGCCCATATGGGCGGCCACCAGCTAATTAGTTGGCCGCCCATGTGTGAGGTGGACCCCCAACAAGTTCCCCGTTAATCTTTACTTGGTATGATACAGTAGAATTGCAAAGATGGGTCCAACGTCTCTACTTATCCGAAAACCCAAGCTTTCCTAAGACAAAATCCAGGAAGCCCCATTTGTGACTTAGACATAAATGGGGCTATGACTTAGACATATCTAGCTTGATCACAACTTCATTCGTTTTATGGCGACCAAGCTTAGTCGAATGAATAATCTCCTGGGTAATGATGAGATTATCACTAATTTGCCTGTTCTGAATAAGAACTCCTTGATGTTTGCTAATGATCTTTTCTAGGAGGGGCTTCAGTCTGTTTGCCATAATCTTCCCCATGATTTTATAAGCAACATTACAAAGACTAATTGGTCTTAAATCATTCATAGACATGGGGGCTTTTACTTTAAGAACTACGGTAATATGGGTATGGTTCAAGCCAGGCTCCAATTCAAACTTTTCAAAGAAATTTTTAACCAATTGGAATAAGTGGGGATTAATCTGGTTCCAAGAATCTTGGTAAAAGGAAGCAATGAATCCATCAGGCCCTAGGACCTTTAAAGGGCTCATATCAAATAGAACATTCCTTAATTCTTGTAGGGATACCTCCCTATCAAACCATCTATGATCATCAATATCAAGTTTGTTATCCTGTCACGACCCACAACACATGATGTGATAACCCGCACGAAACCTCCAGGGTATACCTTTCATCAGTACACCCGGCGTCCCGTCAGCCTAATATATACAAAACCCAGAAATGAAACACAATCCTAACATAACATCCATCTAAACAAAACCAATAACAATAAAGTAAAAATATATATTACATCTCCAAAATTACCAAATATAAAATTCCATAAGTCCACAAAATATACAAAACCCAACACATCCCATCTATATGTTAATTATACATATACTAGGTGTTATCATGTACATAATATCAAAATACAAAAATGTATAACACCTACATTAACAAAAACTAAGGGAGTGCTCGGCAATCAAGCCTTCCCTTTCCTTTTCCTATTCGAACCTGAAAGAAAAAGGTGAGGTGTGAGCTACAACAAGCTCAATAAATGTCATTTACAAGTGGCAATATACGTTTATTTATAAAAATATGGCAAGAACATAAAAAGCATTTGAAGTATCATGGTGATGAAAAAAGATTACATACATGCCAATATAATGCATCATGTCATAACAAAGACAATGCACATCATTTCTAAACATGCCAATGCAATCCTAACACCTCCTGAGCAGGGGCGATCAAAAACCTGGTGCGCGACACATAGCACCCGATCCGACAAACAATACTCGTATTCTAGTAGGATTTCTGGGGTCGTGCAACATGTAAGGCCAACCTAAGCTATCCTACCTATACACAAGCCATAAAACCCTCTGTCAAGTCCACAATTGGGGATCACCAGTAGACTTACGAGACTTCCCAAGGAAAATCTCACTTAGCAGACCCAACCAAATTGCTAACCCTATAGACTATGCTCAAATTCATTTCATGAAATATTAAAACATGCATAACACTTATAGATATCAATTCAAATCAATTTATATAATACAATGCCACACATAAAAATCCAATGTAAAGAGACACTCACAACTTGATTGACTAGACTTAGTCAATCCAAAGTCCAATTCCACAAGAAGTACTAGGATGTCACAATCACCCCAAGCACCACAACCTCCAATTGACTATTTGGGTTATATAGATCAACCACAAAATCCTGAAATAACATGGTTCATTCAATACTGAAAAATCAGCCTTAAAGTATGCTACACAACCATGTATAAATCCAAATCAAAATGCAATTAAGATTCTAAAATAGTCTAACACATGAGCCAATTCCATATTGCTAATTTAACTATTTAATACTACATTAACCCACATTTAACCCAAATTGAATGTAATAGGTTGATCCAACCACTATAAGATATGACATTCAATCATAAATATGATTAATTAGACTAATTGCAAGTCAATTTGGTCAATTGACATCAATTAGGTCAAAATCTCAAATTCAAGCCAATACATAGCATATGCCCCAATTTGGGAAAAAATCTCTACAATAGGCATAGAGCAAAATTAAACTAGGTCATTCAATTCTAACACATGTCCAACCATTCTAAACCCATAATTTCATTAAATTTGGGTCTAATTAGACAATTTTCAAGTCAATTTAATCAACTGACTTGGTTTAGGTCAAAAGCCCCAATTTGAGCAAATTCCCAAATTACATGGCAATTTCACAAATTACATTATCTAGACCAAAATTACACTACACTAGGGTTATTCACTAATCAAGATCAGTAACTAGGAGTTCCGTACCTCCACATTTACCTATTTAATCCACAAAAATCACTTGCAAATTGAATAGGAAACTCTAAGTCTAAAATCCTAGTTTAGGTCAAATCCATATAACCCCTCCAATTTCTTGTTAGAAATTGGGGGTTCACCGTTTATAGACTCTCAACATTCTCTAGATTAACATATCTCAAATTCAAGACCTAAGTCTAACATTGGTTTTTCACCACTCCCTTAAATTCTGAGATTCATGGGTGGAAAACACCAATTAGGTGTTGATATAGGTTAGGGATGGCCATTTACACCATAAACAAGCATAAAATAGCTAAAGCATGTAAACCCTAGGTCAAGAAACCGCCAAATATGGGGTTCATACAAACCCTAGGTCAAAATAAAACTTGCAAACACACATAAAAGAAAATGAGAGAGAATGATATATACCTTGGAAGGATTTTGGGTAAAAATACACCAAACCCTAGCCTTTCTCTCCTCTCCCCTTCTTTTCTTCTTCTCCAAATTAGAGTATGGTTGCTTTTATAAAAAAAAATTGGGCCCACATGAAAACTGCCAACACTACGCAAGAAAATTCACAAATCCGAGAAACAGTGTTTCGAGTCTTATATCTCAGTAGACAACTCCGATCAAGATCTTCACTGTTCATAATAAAGATCTATCAGAGGAGAATAATATGAAAAAATTTTAGTTCAATCGGACCACGGATCTAGAAGGTCAGCCATTGATGTAATCGGTGACAAAAATTTTGTCCTCCATGAAGCGAGGTCCACGGACCCAAAAACACCGTTCTCGACATGTTTCGACGTCAAATGGGTCTCCGATCATTTCAAAACTTCACGTGCACTCTAAATAACATAAAATCATGCGAAGACACTCGAACCTACGTGCGTCGAGCATCAAATACACATACCCATACGTATATGGATACGTATAGGGTACTCTACATGTCAAAATGACGTCATTCAAAGGTTCGGGTGCTACATATCCATACCAAAACATTGCTATCAAAATTTGAGGAGAAAAATTGCTGAAAGAATCTTCTAGGAAGGTCAACCAAGAGTTTTGGATCATTCGCCCACTCTCCCTACTCGTTTTGAAGACCAAGAATGTAGTTTTTCCTTCTGCGAGATGACACTTTGGCATGAAATTCTTTTGAGTTCTGATCCCCCAGTCTCAACCAATCGATTCTCGTTTTGTTTCTCCAATACTCCTATTCTTGGAGATGGGTTTTCTTCAACTTAATTTCCAAATCTCGAATCTTCTCAATATCCTGAGATTTTATAGTGTATAGCTTCTCAAGCTCCTCTTCATACTCTTTGATCATCATTTTCGAGTTTGCTTAAGGGCAATCTCTTCTCCACTTGAGGATTATCCTTCTAGCTAGATCCAACTTAGCAAACATCTTTATGTGTTGTACTATAGCTATAGATTGAGAGAAGACTTCTTCTAAAATTATCCTGCACTCTTCATAATTCATCCACCTTCTTTCGAAAATAAATGGTTGTCTCATTCTTCTTTTTACTCTATTAGTGTCAAGTACAAGAGCCAAGTGATCAGAACCCAAGCCATATAAATGATAGAAAGTGGCTTGCTCATATTGATTAAGCCAAGATGGATGCACCAAGCACCTATCAAGTCTTTCCTAGACCAAATGATCACCTTGACTTCTATTTGCCCATGTAAAAGCAGAACCAATAAATTCTAAATCATCAAAATTATTAGAGCATATAAAATCATAGAAACTCTCACCTTTATTTGCTTGAAATCCCTAACAACACTGTTATCATATCAAAGGAGAGAATTCTTTTGGAAAGAAAATTCCATTGTTCCCGTCTGGTTGAGAAGGAAGTGCTTCCACAAATGCCAATAAATCTCTACTTTACTCTTCTCTAAAAATCTTCAATCAAGAACTCAATGAAGAAATTTGAGTAACTTGATACTTGAACCTACTGAGCATCAATCCAAAAAGCACATAATTCCCCAGATAAACCAATTGGATCAATGGCAAGCATCAACTAAAACCCAACAACCTTTTCAACTTTTGCAATTTTGAAGTCTTGTTCTTTGTCTCCAATAACACCACCACCTCAGGGGAATGAAACTTGACAAAGTTCTTTAGACAAAGATTTGTCAAGGGGTTCCCCACACCCTGACAATTCTAGGGGATACAGCCTCAGAGGTTGCTCTTTTGTTAGATCTGAAGAAATTGTTTGGACCCTTCTACTAAGTATTTTGACCTTTAGCAGGCGTAGAAGTCACCTTGAGCCAATCCCCATACATGAACCTAGGTTCATAAGTGCTGCCTTCATCTCTAGAGTTAATGAATGAACATTCAGCAGTTTCATGGCTTAATCTCCCACAGGAGTGGCAAAATTTGGGGAGTCTGTCATATTTGAACCAAATCCATTTCTTCCCACCTTCATTATTCAAGAAGATCCCCCTTAGAAAGGTTTTTTTCTAAAGACAACTCCACTCGTACCCTTATATATTTTGTTATGCGAAATCGTGGTAAAGCATGAAAGAAAAACAAGACAACAATATTTAACGTGGTTAGGCAAATTGCCTACCTCCACAGGAGACAGCAAACTTGTATTTTCAGGGATGATTTTGTAGTGATGAATGAGTTATATTTATAGCCATTTACAACCGTGTGAAATGAGCCAATAAGTCAATTTAATTGTCAAATAAAGTTGTGTTTTATTTTCAAACAAAGCTGCAAGCTGCAGCTTTATTTGACAATTAAAAATATAACAACTTTATTTGACAAAAGAATAGCAACAATCTCCACCTTGACTAGCTTCTTTCACAAAACTGTTGCTGCCTCCATTAGTGCCCTTAGGCACTCTAAGCTCGTGAGATGTTGATCAAGTTCAAACAATGTTGGAACTTGATCCCTGTAACCACCTTTGTAAGCATATATGCGGGGTTATCTGCAGTCTTGATCTTTTACAGAAGAATATTCCCTTCTTCTACTATTTTTCGAACAAAATGAAAACGAACATTAATATGCTTCGTTCGACTATGATGACCTTAGTTCTTTGCCAAACAAATGGCACTCTGGCTGTCGCAGAAAACTTCAACATTCTTCTGCCAATTCCCAAGTCTTTAGTCAATCCATGAAGCCAGATTGCTTCCTTGAAAATTTTCGTTACTGCCATGTACTCTGCCTCTGTAGTAGACAAAGCAACTGTTGACTGTAGTGTTGATCTCCAACTCACTGGTCCTCCTGCCATAGTGAAAACATAACCAGTAATAGATCTGCGTTTGTCAAGATCTCCAGCATAGTCAGAATCCACATATCCGACTAGATGCTTACAACGTTTCTTACCTCTCTCGAACTTTAAACCAATATCCACAGTAGCATGAATATACCGTAGAATCCACTTCACTGCTTACCAGTGGCCTTTACCGGGGTTGTGCATGTAACGACTTACCATACTTACAGCATGTGAAATGTCAGGTCTGGTACATATCATAACATACATCAAGGCACCAACTGCATTTGCATATGGAATGTTCTCTATTTGCTTCTTCTGATCCTCAGAATTTGGTGACATAGATGTACTTAGCTTGAAATGTGGTGCCAATGGTGTGCTCACAGGTTTTGTGTCATTGCCAATGCCAAAAGTTTGAAGAACTTTCTTCAAATACTGAATCTGAGTCAAACAGATTGTGCCTTTAGCCTTGTCTCGAGTGATCTCCCGAGAATTTTTCTGGCCTCTCCAAGATCCTTCATTTCAAACTCTGAGCTCAATTGAGCCTTCAACTTGTTGATCTCCACCTTGCTTTTAGATGCGATTAACATATCATTTACATATAAAAGCAAGTAGATAAATGTACCATGTTGAAGTTTGCGTTAGTAGACACAATGATCAAACTGACTACGGGTATATTTCTGCCCTTGGATGAAGCTGTCAAATCGCTTGTACCACTGTCTCGGTGACTGCTTCAGGCCATACAATGACTTGCTCAACTTGCAAGCTCAATTCTCTCTTCCTGGTACTTTGAGTCCATCTGGTTGAGACATATATATCTCATCTTCCAATTACCATGCAGAAAAGCAGTTTTGACATCGAGTTGGCTAACTCGAGATCAAACTGTGCAACCAAAGCCAATAATATTCGAATTGACGAATGCTTAACAACAGGTGAGAATACCTCATTGTAGTCAATTCCTTCCTTCTGAGGGTAGCCTTTTGCTACCAGTCTGCTTTGTATCGGATACTATCTGTGCTGGGAAAGCCTTCCTTCTTAGCGAAAACTCATTTACAGCTAATTGGTTTCTTTCCTTTCGGAAGTGGAACCAACTTCCAAGTCTGATTCTGATGGAGTGATTTCATCTCTTCATTCATTGCCATTTTCCACTTATCACTTTCCATACTCTGAATAACATCTTTGTAATTGTATGGAATATCATCTTCGGTGACTGGAAATGCATATGCAACCATGTCAGTGTACCGAGCAGGTTTGCAGATTTCTCTTCAGTGGCTACTAGGAATGCGAAATTAGACTCCTTAAGGGAGGTCTCGAGTTCGATTCCTAGGGAGGCCCTGCACTATTCATGAATAGTGATAGACAAATAATCGTTTCGATGTAGACCAGCTGCGGTTGAGTTGCTACATGGCGATAGGACAATATTATGTGGTATTATGGCTAGGCGTTCGCCCCGTGGGGGTGCGCCCGCACCTGGGTAGGGGGCACGCTGTGCAACCCAGGGTGTGACAAAAAGGCCTTACGTATACTGTGGCGACCCCGCGCCCCGGACCACCAACCCCGCAGGGAATGGCATGCGGAATGCCGGGGCGAGACGCCCGGCGTAGGCATCTCCGACCACTCCTCAACTCCCATGAGGTGGTTGAGACCCTACGAGCCTTATTTCAAACAACGACATAATATCAAAAGGTACAAAACTACCCACCGTATTAATTATCCAAGACAATAGATAATCCATAAAAATTGAACCATAAATAAAATCATAATCCCTACAGTCCAATAAAATTGACATACACATAAAGTCCAAAATTGTGGGTACAAATAAAAACGGTCATATGCCCACATGTTTTATCTAACAAGTCCCAACTCACCCATACTACAATGTGGTAAGTGTTATAATTACATAATCCAAAATATAATACTTCATAATTTAAAACACAGTTCAATCAAAATGCCTCACAACTCACATCGAGGCTTTGGATTCTCTCGCAGGCAAGGCCCTCAAGATATAACTACTCATTTGCCCTTATTCGGGACAGAAGGACCTGAAAGAGGAACATGAGGGTGAGCCAACGGTGCCCAGTGAATAGAATTCAAATATGCTATCAATACTCATCAATAAATATCATGTATGCATGTCAATGTGTAGCATGATTAAAAGCTCATAACATATAGATATCAAGCATTTATAATAAATTCGATGCAAGTAAAAGCTTATCAACTTGGATCCACATTCCACATGCATTGGGTTACTAGTGCACGTCTATTTCACCATACCGTTGACCCCAATCATGTTTATTTGGGTTACTAGTACACGTCTATTTCACCGTGCCGTTGACCCCAATCATTTCCTTTCCTAAAACCCTCCTATGACAAGGTTAAGTCCCCCTATTAGCCAGATAGATAGGCCCAACCAAAGTCATAAGGTTTTCTCAAATCAATGCATCATTCAAAACATTAGAACACATTCATGCTTTCAACATACAATATATATAAGTGATATGATGACATAAAAGATATAATCATAAATGAAGTCTACTCACAACCAAGCCTCGCGATAGTATTTAACCACACACGACCACCAAACCGAATCAACCCAATCAAGATCCTGAAACATACATCAATATCCTACCATACATCAATTTCTATGCTCAATCACATAGACATTACACATCAACCCTAAATCAGCCCACATATAAACAATAGGCCTAAATGTCATCTAATCCCATCATTCAACTCAAATCACATGACTTAGGCCTCTAATGCATAGTTCTTATACATAAACCATTCTATTAATCAAAAATACTGATTTTCAATTCCTTAGGCATAAACATGCCCAAATTTGGTCACTTGATCACAAGTAGGCCTAACCCATGATATGGTCACAACCACCAAATCAGTAGCATAATCAACTCTAATCATGCTTAATTAAACATAAGTTGCATCAATTCAATGATTTTAGGCCAAAAGCATCAAAAGCCCTAAAATATGAAATTTTCCATACTTAGGCCATATTGTCGATTTACACTAGGTCACCATGTTCAGCCATGTATATCACTGATTTTGCATCATGGGTTCATCAACAATGGCAACTAGGTCAACATAGTTGACATGCAAGCTATTTGGAAAGGTCTAAGTTCATATTCTAAATTTAGGTCTAATACAAGCAACCCTACCAATTCTTCATTTACTATTCTGTTCAGATGTATCAATATACCAACAGAAATATGTAATTACAAAATCAACCGTACAGATTGAAGTATGTGAAGATACAAACCTTCTGTCCAAATATCAGCCCAATCCAACGGTGGACCGAAAAGATAAGTATATTTGATGAACAAGTCTCTAATCAGACAATTTTTCCTTTCGTGCTGCAAATACTCAAACTCAGATGACTATATCACACAAAATACTAAACAAATACACATCTCCACCGTTCAGAATACAGAAATATCCGTTATAAAATACATACCCAAATTTGATATCCATCCGACGGTAGATTTAGGAGATCTACAAGTTTGAACGAAACACCAAGAGATATCCAGAATCTCCGATCAGCTTTGTTTCAGAGGTTAGATCTCTCAGAAGAAACCCTAAGTCAAGATCTTCACCGTTCAGAATGTAGGACTATCCGTTGTACACGACATAGCCAAATTTTATATCCATCCAATGGTAGATTAAGGACATCTAGAAGTTTGAGCAAAATGGCGCGAGAAATCCAGACTTTCCGACCAGCTTTGTTTGAGAGGTTAGATCTCTTAGACGAGACCTCTGATCAAGATCTCCACCGACCAGAGTGAATAACCATAAGCTACGAACTTGCTGACAAATTTTGAGCTCAATCTGACCATATATTCCAAAGATCCACTTCTTTGATGAAAATGTCGCAGGGATCTTCCTCCTGCAACTCTCTCCTTCTTTCTCTTCTTCTTTCCTTTCTCTTCTTTTCTTTCTCTTCTTCTTTCCTTTCTCTCCACTCACCTCTTTCTAGCACTTCCTTGATTCCCTCTTTGATTCTCTCCTTGATTCTCTCCTTGATTCCCTCCTTGATTCTCTCCTTGATTCCCTCCACTCATTCTAACACTTCCTTGAGGGCATGAGACACTTGTCCACTTTCATGCACCAACCTTCACATGTGTTGGTCTCATACTACCCATACCAACCACATGTACTTTAACCAATTTCATGCTTTCATGTATTTTAGATGTCCAATCCATTTAATACACCAAATTTTCATTCTCATTTATCTTTTTATTCAATCAATCCTAACTCATATCAATTCATGGTTTAATGGGTCCATGCATAAATAATAACATATGCATTATAATTTAATTTAACATGACCCATATACAATTTATGATACACATATTTATATACATTATCAAGCATCAACTATACAAACATTAAACAACCATCAAACAAACACCAAACATATCAAGGCAACGCATAGAGTTTGGGCAAAGTGCAATTGGGTTATGGGCTAGATGAAATAATTTTCGGGGCGTCACATGTCTGGTCCTGTAGCCTCTACCTCAACTGAGATTTCCTCCTCGTCTTCTTCAGGATGGTTGGATGTCTCTGCTGACTTGTCAGGAGTTATTGGAATATCTAACTCCACTTGCTGATGCAAATCTGGATCTCGATTCTGTTTACAGAAACTGTATGCTTTAACATCACAGATTCGACAAAAGTTACATCTCGACTTAGTACGATCTTTTTTGACTCAGGGTTCCATAGTCGGAAAACCTTAACTCATTCACTAAAGCCCATGAAAATCGTTTTCTTGGACCTAGGATCCAGTTTGGATTCCTTTACATGGAAATATGCAGTGCATCCAAAAATGCGCAGAGAATTATAATCTGAAACGGGTTGTCCAAACCATACCTCATTGGGAGTTTTGCCATCTAGTGCTGTTGTCGGAAGTCTATTGATGATATAAGAGGCATATGACAAAGCTTTAGCCCAAAATGCTTTGCTCAGTCCAGAATGAGATAACAGGCAACGAACTTCATCTACCAAAGTACGATTCATGCGTTCAGCAACACAGTTTTGTTGTGGCGTGCCTGGTACTATGAAATGTCTGACTATCCCTTCATTTTCACAAATTTTCTGAAATGGGTCTGACTTGTATTCTCCTCCATTATCAGATCTGAGCCTCTTAATCTTCCTTCCCGTTTGGGTTTCTACCATTTTCTTCCATATAAGAAAGATATCTAGCATTTCATCTTTATGCTTCATGGTATAAACCCAAACATAGCGTGAGAAATCATCAATGAAAGTAACAAACCAACGTTTACCTCCCAATGAAGCATTTCGAGAGGGTTTGTAAAGGTCGGTATGAACATAATCCAATGTTCCTTTTGTGCGGTGGATTGCAGTTCCAAACTTGACTCTCGTTTGCTTGCCTAAGATACAGTGCTCGCAGAAGTCAAGTTTCCCGGTCTTTGCACCTTTCAGAGAATCTTGCTATATCAAGGTTTGAAGAGCCTTCTCTCCAACATGTCCGAGCCGCATGTGCCAAAGTTGGGAAGTGTCCGATGAAACATCATTAAAATTGGTGCAAGCTGATACACTTCCGATTGTTGTGTGTCCGTCAAGGAAATAGAGATTTCCTTTCTGAGTACCCTTCATGGCCAAGAGTGCGACGTACAACCTTCGGAACTCCACCTTCAATGGTTACCTTGTAACCGCTGGAATCAAGGACTCCTAGTGAGATCAAATTTTTCATCAGATCTGGGACATATCTGACTTCCGTGAGCCGTCTTGTTGTACCGTCATGCATCTTTAGGCGTATAGTCCTGTAACACCCCGCAATTTGAATTAAATATATACGTTGAAGTACGCATATATCGAGATGTATATTATACGTATTTTATACGTATGAGCTAAATATACGCTTGAGAATACACGTATGTAGCTAAATATACGCGTGTATGAAATACATGCTATAATTACGGAATGTGAGTAAATAAATAAAATTATTAAATAAAGAATATGAGTTGTATTAGTTGAATTGAGTTGAGTTAAATTGATTAATTTATGGGGTTGGTTAATTAAACATGTGGATTGGTGTATGATTTAAAGACTTAAGGCATAGTATGATATATGAATACATGTGAAATAAGTGAATTATTGAATGGTGTAGATTGAAATTGAATTATTAAATGATTTAATGAATGAAAGTTAAATATTAAAATGGGGAAAAGTTGTTTTATTAAGTTAGAGGAGGAGTATGGGATACTCTCTCATTTCAATCTCTTTCCACCCACTAACGTTGAAAAAGAAAAGAAGATAAAAAAAAAAAAAAGAATTCATGCTCTCACCAACATCCAAACAAAATGAATAAACCAAAATAAAAGAAGATAAAGCAGAGTGGCTTATCTCTTTCCAACGTGGTCACAAGAGAAATAAAAAAAAAAAGAAATAATAGAAAAGAAAAGAAAAGAAAAGATGAAAGGGGTTGCTGGAGAGTGGAGCGAACGGAAGAAGAAGCAGAGAGAAGAAGGAGAAGAAGAAAAATGGGAGACGCGGAATTCGCGTCCAATCGAGCCTCGCGGTTAGTGATTTTCCCTCTGTTTCTTTGTAAAATTGATATCTAAGCTAGATGTAACGATTCTAGCGGATTAATTTTGACTGTGGGAGCCGTTTTACGGCGTTTTAACAAATTGGGGTTTTGACCCCAACGTGAATGAAAACCCGCTATGAAGGTAGAAAAACACTCCCTGGATTGTCGGGACTCCGAATCTGTGGTTAGATTATATTTCATGCGTTTTAGAGACCGTTTGACAATTTTAATACAATTTACATCTTTCGGATGAATAGTGATAAATAGTGAATAGTGAATAGTAAATAGTAAATAGTGAATGGTAAATGGTGAATAGTAAATAGTAAATAGTAAAAATAAATAGTGAATAGTGAATAGTAAAAATGAATAGTGAAAGTGAATAGTAAAAATGAATAGTATTGTGAACAGTGATGTGCATCCAATGAAACTCCAGTTTGAGATCATAGAATCGTAGAGAACTGAATTCCGGACGTTTCGATGCTAAGATTGTGATTTTTGGATATGATTTGATATTTTTAGTAGCTAACGATATGATAAATGGTGATTCTCATGATAATCTATGGTCATTTCAGTGTTTAAATTGAGAGCTTAAGGGCATGGATAAACGCTCTTGAGGAAGCAACATTGTTGCTTGATTTTAGAGAAACCCCGTGTAACCTCTGTGAGTATAGTTTTCTTGATTTGGTTCTTGTATGACATTATACTTATATAAAATGTTTGATTGTATGCATGATAGATTTATAGATAATGCATTGAGTTTTATGAATCATGCAAACTGATTTTAGCAATTGGAGTTTGTATTGATGAGGTTTTGCGAGTCCACATCGTCATTTCGTTAGGCACTAGACCCGAATGAGGTTTTGCGAGTCCTCATTGTTAGTAGGTCTGTCCTAACAAGGGTTGGGATCCTTGAAATGACTGTGAATTGGGTAATGAGAGGTTGTGGCTACCTTGTAACGGCCATACAAGGGTTAGACCCGCTCTCTTGCCTTGCGGAGGAGGGAGATTGTGCATTGTGGTATTGAAAATCATGCAATTTATATTGTTGACATGTATAATATATTCGTTGAATGATGCATGTGTTGAATAAGTATTTGAAATGATTTTAAATGTCTTTTTTCTCTAAGTGTATATAATTGCCATCTCAAGAACTATATTCACTGAGCTGTTGTTTGCTCACCCCATTTCCTCCAATATTTCAGGTATTGAGTCGAAGGGAAAAGGAAACTCCGTGGGTGAGTCTGGTATGTGTATGTCTGCTTGGAGGAAATAGCTTTTGTTATTTTGATATGTATAATTATCACACATTATAGATATATGTATTATCATCTAGATGGGATGTGTGGGCATATATTTATATTGGATGAGGAAATGATAATTTGATGTGTGAATGAATGGAATGGTTATGGGATTTGATTTGTGGTATATTTAAAAAAAAAAAAAATTACTGTACATTTTGGGAAGGTTTGTGAGAGTACGTGAAGGCTGACAGTGTATTATATACAGTATATAAATATGTACAGTGTATAATATGTTGTGTCGGTCATGACGTCAGCCTACGTCAGGGGCGTCGTGACAAGTCCTAATACCCTTTGTTTGGCAGGTATTATTGTTGCCCATGAGCACGACTCCTCCATCGAACTCATCTAATTTTGAGAACCAATGTCGATTCGGACACATATGATAGGACATCCAGAATCTAATATCCATCTATCAGACTGATTGTCTATAGATGAAACTGATAATGCAGAATCTTCTTCAGCCTTCTGTGCTACATTTGCATCTGTCTTGTCCTTATTTGGACAATCTTTCTTCCAGTGCCCCTTTTGGTGACAATAGGCACATTCATCCTTTGCAAGACGTTAACGTGATGAAAGTCCTTTTGACTTTGAGCGAGATCGGCCTCGCCCACTGGATCTATCAGATTTGTTGTTAGCCCTGCCTCTGGATACCGTCAAGGCTTCTGATGATGCTTGCTTGTTATCGAGCTGGTCCTTCCTTCGATACTCGTTGTTCACCAAAGCATTTGAAACATCACTGAATTTAACATCATCTTTACCATATAGCAAAGTTGTTAAATGTTCATAACTTTCAGGCAAAGAGTTTAACAACAATAGTGTCTTATCCTCATCACTAATGTCAACCTCAAGATTCTGTAGATCAGCGGGAATCTTGTTGAAATTATCAAGATGCTCAATCATGGGAGTACATTTCTTGTACTGAAAACGAAAGAGCTTCTTCTTCAGGTAGAGTCGGCGAGAATCTTGCAGTATCTTTTGGGATTTCCTCCGCCATTAAGATCGAAGATATGTATGACGCCGAAAAGTGCTTGAAAAATTATAAACGACTCCAACTAAGCTATATCAATAACTTAGGAGCTGAATCTGCAGAAACTGATTGCACAGTTGCGTCCGGAACGGTCGAAAATGGTGGAAACCAGTCTGATTTTGCTGAAATCAGACGAAAAATGAGTCGGATATGGTTGGTCAACCGAAAATGGATTCGGTCAACTGCGGGCCGAAACGGGCTGAACATAATCGGGCCGAAGTGGGCTGAGAGCGGGCTGGGCCTGGATGAACAGCAATGGGTCAGGGTCGTGGGTCGGATCCGGGTCAGATCCTTCTTCTTCACTGCGTCTGGGCCTGTTTCTGCAAAAAAAATTTACAGAGAAATTTCTGCAAACTTTGATCGGCTCCTGGGAACTCGTTTCTTGTCCATTTTTCTCGTCGTTTATTGCGTTGGATTCCTGGAATGAGAGCTACCTCCACGGGTGATCAGAAAATAGTTCCGAACACAGTTACGAAATCTCAAAATTTTGACGAAATCTCGAAAATTCGACAGAGGGTCCGTTTTCTTCCAAAGCTTCACCTAGGCTCTGATATCAATTTGTTATACGAAATCGTGGTAAAGCATGAAAAAAACAAGACAACAATATTTAACGTGGTTCGGCAAATTGCCTATGTCCACGAGATGCAGCAAACTTATATTTTCATGGATGATTTTGTAGTAAGGAATGAGCTATATTTATAGTCATTTACAACCGTGTGAAATGAGCCAATAAGTCAATTTAATTGTCAAATAAAGCTGTGCTTTATTTTCAAACAAAGCTGCAAGCCGCAACTTTATTTGACAATTAAAAGCAGAGCAACATATTTTCGCTCCCCTATTTGGCTCCATCGGGAGCTCTCCTCTACCTTTATCACCTTCCCCATTCTGCTGCCAAGACCAGCTACAATATTGTATCCTCTGCAAATTAATGGTAGACCGTGAAGTTGGACCCAAAACCGACAAGACTGGAATGATACAGTGTTGACATCAATGGATTAATTCCATAGTTGCACCAAAAATAAGTAATCATTGAAAATCCATAGACCATTTTCCCGAGCAAAAGATAGGGCTTGTTGGTACTTAAAAAAGATTTGAAATATGTTTGCCGCCACCTCGATGACTTTAACTTCTGAAGAAAGAACCCACCTACTTAGTAATGTCTTCTTCAGCCTGTTTCTGTTAAAAGACTTGAAAAATTGTAAATGCCCCATTAAGCTCATTTTACATGCTTCAATATCCAAGCTCTCTGTTTCTTTCTCCACTTGAACTTCTTTTTTTTCATCCCCTCTTAGAGAAAACTGACTCAGAATATTCCGAATCTCATCTTCCATCCAGTGATGATGGAAAACCTTCGCCACTGAAAATCATAATGAACACTCAAGCTTTGAAACTTCAAAACCCACGGTAGTGGACAAACGACCTTCAGCAAGAAGGAATAGCGGTGATTCACATATTTAAAAACTCAGTAGTTACACAACTAAAGATAACTAACTTACTGGACTAATTGTTTGAAACCATGATTTTATAAGCATACTTAAAGTGTGTATTGCGTATTGCACGTAACTTTTTTAGCATAAAATGCCTTAAAAAGTGTATCCTAAACTTTTATTAAAAATTTAGGTTTTTTAAGTTTTAATTTTTCCTATTCTATTCTTTTAATTTTCAACTTTTTACTCTAACACAACCTTTTCTCTATTTTTATAATTTTACTTTTTATAATTAGATCAAAAGACAAAAAACAGTCATTTTTTATTTTAAAAAAAAACTATTTTATATTAGTTAATTTAAAATAAAAAAATCATGTGTAATACACGTATATTTCCATTAGTTTATATTATAATATATATATTCTTGTGTTTTAATATGAACAAAATAGGAAATTGTTTAAGAATATGGATAAAGGTAAGAATGTGTAAATATGTGAAAATTAGAAGGGAAAAATTGAAAAAATAATCTGCAATGTTGGGAATGTGGGCAAAATTGAAACGTAGTTAAATAACAAGGTACTATTTTAGGCTCCGTTTTGAAGAACTTTTTTAAAGTCTCAAAATATTTTGGGATGTATTTGACAACATTCACTTTAAACAAAATTACGGTAAAAAAAATAATTTTTGGCTTTTTAAAAGAAGCTGAGAGATACCAGTTTTTCTTACAAGCACTTCTTAAAAAAGCATTTTTAGAAATGCTCTCTCAAACAGGACCTTACTCCTGTTGATCATAAAATTAAAATTTAAAAAATAAAAATAAGATAAACTTTTAAGAGATTGGTAAAAAAAATATTTTTCCATCAACTATCAAAATATTCTTTATTATGATAGTCTAGATAGATATAAATATAGATAAATTCTCAGACCATCGAACAAGATAACGAAATGGTTAAAGGCTATACTTATAATCCTTAAGAATACGAGAGCGAGTCTCGTTATCAATTAAAGATTAATCAATAAGTATAAGCTGGCTCGAATAATACAGTTACTTAAAAAAATAATTTTTTGGCATTAGTTAATACCAAATTATGAAGAGATATGCACACACTATTAATATCGAATTAGAAATAAGATTTTTAAGAAAAATATAGTAAGAGAAACATATAATATATATATATATATATATATTGTTAATTTATTTAGACGCATAAATTCATTGGACATCATGATTTAATCATCTATCTCTGTTATATATTATGTGATATTATGTGAATGACATTGGATTTCTTTTGTAAACTCATCTCTTTGAATTTTCTATTCCCTTTGGAATGGGGAGAGTCAGCTGTCCCATATAGGTGGATAGATGTAAGAGAGAGATTGTTGTCCTTTCCAATGCAGTCTTTTCTAGAATTTCTGAATTGAAAATTCAAATTTTTTAATGGCACTAGCTCCGTTCAATTGGGTTGTAAGCCGACATTTAAACCTACAATAACTGTCTCGGACTTGGACAATGCCTATCCAATAAAACCATGACTATGACTTTAAAAAAAGTGAGTCCTTGGAATGGGACATGAATAGGATCAGGTTGGATCATATGGTCGGTTTAATTTTCTTTTTCATTTTGCTTTCTCTTCGGGCAAAGCAGAATGGTAGATACATAGGCATTTTAAAAAATTAAACTCTTTATCTTTTATATATAAACGATCTTGAGACTCACAAATTAAATTCTTTATCTTTTATATAAGGACGACACTCAGTTCGTATTTACTGTGTCAACCGGTAGTTAATTTTATTTTTCAATTGATAAAATTAAAGCTCTTATGTCACATACTAGCGCGCCTATTATCATAATTTAAAATATTTATAAAATGGCTAACATTTATTATCTATCAAGGGTTAGCTCGTTTCACAAGTTTATGTGTTAGGTGAACGCCACGATATTTATTTTTTGCAAATTTCAAATTCTCAATGTGACTGACCTACCTTTTATCTGTCTAGGAAGTTATTAAGTCAATTGTGGACACAAGCTGCTTTAAAAATGCCACTCATCAAAATATTTTCTCAATTAATTCTGTTAAACCATAGACCCTTTTTTCTAGCTTTTACAAAAAAAACTTTTTCAAGAAGTACTTAAAAAGTTAATCTTATTTAGACTCTTTAAAAAATAGAATAACTTTAATGTATTTTGACTCAAAAGCACTTTACAAACACTTAGGTAAATAGGGTGGTAGCAATGGTCAACACTCCTTAACTTGGGTGACGAGTATAGGGTGTTCACTAGGTGGGTTGAAACAGAAAAAATGAACTGAACAAATTAAATTGATTTGATTTGGATCGGTTTCTAAGAAGGTTTATTTGGTTTTGGTGTATGTATTTTATAAACTGGTCGGTTCAATTCAATTTTTAATTTATAAGTTAAAATATCAATGTTGAGCCCAACCAAATTGTATAAAATCTATATTACAGAATTTTTATTATAAATATTATTTTTAAAATTTTTTATATTTATTGTGTATTATATCTTGAGTTCAAGGTTCAGTGACAGTAAATATATATATTATATTATTAATATTGCGTAGTTTTTATAGGTAAACTAATATTAATTATAAGTTTTATGATTTATATATTTATGTATACAAATTGATCAATCCAAATCAAACCGAATAAGTTCGGTTCAAATTTGTTTGGTACAAAATGTTGTTGAGATGGGTTTTGGTTTCTACATTATAAAAGCAATGAAGGTTTAGTTTTATTTCAATTTTTGATGAAACTTGAACCATACCAAACCATGAACGCCTCTAGTGATAGTGACCTCTCCTATCCATAAGAGGTCGTTGTTCAAGTATCCTTACCTTAAAAAAATAAAAAAGGTGATGGATTTAGATTATTAATGTAACATCACGCAGTTTTAATTAAAATAAATACATTGAATTACGTATATATCGAGATGTATAATACACGAATTTTATACGTAAGAGTTAAATATACACGTGTATTATTAGTAAATAAATAAAATTATGAAATAAAGATGATACATACGGGTGCTTACGATTTAAAAAAATAAAGTTGAATTAAATTGATTAATTTATGGGGTTGGTTAATAAAATATGTGGATTAAAGTATGATGAAATGAATTAATGAATAGTATGATTTAATGAATTAAATTTGATGGAGGAGTTGGTTATTACGAAGAGTCTAGGAGCATGGAATCACATAAAACCATGCTCGTCAACTTCTCTTTTAAAAGCCAATTATTTTGATTGATAAAAAAAACGTTTTAAAGAAGGAAAAAGAAGTTGCTGGAAATAAAAAAATAATAATAAGAAGAGAAGGAGAAGAGAGGAACGTGCAGAGAGAACGAAAGGAGAAAAGAAAAGAACGAAAGGGAGAACGCAGGATTCGCGTGAAATCGGGACCTGCGGTAAGTGCTTTTCATTCTATTTCTTCGTGAAATTAATATCTAAGCTAGATATAACGATTTTAGCGGAGTAATTTTTGCTGTAAGAGCCGTTTTACTGCGTTTTCAAAAATTCAGGTTTTGACCAAACGTGAATAAAAATCCGCTAAGAAGGTTGGAAAACACTTCCTAGGCTGTAGGAACTTTAAATATATGGTTAGATTGAATTTATGTGTTCATTTGAAATTTTTATAGCCGTTGGAAGTTTTGTTGAAATTTAGAGTTTCGATTGGAGACCATTTGAATCATTTAAAACCCAATGAAACTCCAGTTTAAGGCTATAGAATGGTAGAATGGAATGTTGCGAGTCCATCGATGCTAAGTTCATGATTTTTGGAGACCGTTTGACAATTTTAGTAAAAATTTACATGTTTCCAATAAATAGTGACGAAGTGAACAGTGACATGAATAATATTATAATCATATTCAGTGAATAAAATGGAATTAGAATCCAATGAAACTCCGGTTTGAGATCGTAGAGAATTGAATTTCGCACGTTTCGATGTTAAGATCATAATTTTTGGATATGATTTGATATTTTTAGTAACTAAATATATGGTTTTGGTGAGTAAAATTCACTGTCGTGACCTTCGCGAACGTGTAAAACCTCAATAAAATACCTGTTGAAGTTAGTAGAATGATAGAATGACTGATTTTACACGTGTCGATGTGGACATAATAATTTTAGAAATGTTCTCGATTTTTAATAAAATTGATATATGTTCCAGTAAAAAAATAAACTGAGAATTAGTGAAAATGTGAAATGGGAAATCTATTTTCACTGTTCTTTCTTGTGAAAATATCTAGATTGACCACAGAAATGAGATAGTAGTTTATTTAACTGCTTATGAGTCCTAAATGAAGTTGGAATCTAAATTCACAGATATAATATTTTTCAGGTGGATCTTTATTTGAAGTGAGTTGAGAAATTAAATATATAAATAGATATGAATCAATGAAATTGAATTATGGAGTGGTTGTGACAGGTTGAGATTTAAATTGGAGCTGGACTCGAAAGCGACGATGATTGGGTTTAAGTTGGAAAGTGTTGTACTGTGAGCAGAGTTTTCTTGATTTGGTTCTTGTATGGCATTGTACACATATAAAATGTTTGATTGGATGCATGTTATATATTTATATGTAATGCATTGAGTTTTTATGGATCATGCAAACTGATTTTTAGCATTTGGAGCTTATAATAATGTCATTTCGTTAGGAATTAGACCCGGATAAGGTTTTGCGAAACCTCATTGTCAGTAGGCTTGTCCTAACAAGGGTTGCAATCCTTGAAATGACTGTGAATTGGGTAATGAGAGGCTGTGGCTACCTTGTAACGGCTATACAAGGGTTAGACCCGCTCTCTTGCCTTGAAGGAGAGAGATGGTAAAGTTTTTGATGAAACTGTGCACTGATTTATTGAATGAGCATAAATTATATATTGTGCGCATCTATATTATTTTGCTAAATGTTGCATATGGGATTTTGAAATATTTTAATTTAAACGATTTGATATGTCATGTTTCCTTAAATGCATGCGATGGTCATGTCAAGAACTATACTCACTGAACTTGTTAATTGCTCACTTCATTTCCTCTAATATTTCAGGTATTGAGTCGAAGGGAAAAGGAAAAATCCGTGAGTGATAATCACGGGAGCCTTCGTCTGGTATGTGTATGTATGCGAAGGAAATAGATTATATTTTCTTTATTTTCAAATGAATATATATCACACATTACATATGTATTATCATCTAGATGGGTTGTGTGATAATATTATATAATGCTTGGGATGATGAAATGAGATGATCATAGAAATTTACTTTGTGGAATGAATGGAATGAATGTGAGTGGAATGATTATCTATATATATATTTGATTTGATTTGATTTGTGGAATATCAGGAAAAGTTGTGAATTGCCCATTTTATGGGGAGGTGCTGTCGAAAATTTCTGAAAATTTTGGAAAGGATTGTGAGATTATGTGAAGGCTGACAGTGTATTGTATACTGTATATGAGTATATACAGTGTATAGTACACTGTGCCGGTCATGACATCAACTTACGTCAGGGGTGTCGTGACAATTAAGATGCCCATGATGTATACTAAAAAAGTGTTGGCCAAGTGGTTGAGTAGAGGAACAAGTAATCGAGAGGTTACGAGTAAGGGTGTCAATGGATTGGTTCAAATCGCGAAACCGAACCGAACCGATATGTTTAATTTGGTTTTTTAATAAGTTTGGTTTGGTTTAGGTTTGGAAAAAGTATAAACTGATAGGTTTGGTTCGAATTGCGGTTTGAGACTTTAAAAATCGATCTAAACCGAACCGAACAGATTCTAAAATTAAAACTATTAATTTTTATTTTTAATGTCTATGATTCTTTTATGATATAAATATTCTCATTGAAAAATTATATAATCATCTTTATATGGTAAAGATAGTTTTCAAGTTTTTAAAAAATGCATTAAAAAAGTTAAAATTACCTTATATACTTACATATATAATTAATTATTTTAATTTATTTAATATATGTACATGTAAAACTTTAAACCGATCAACCCAAACCGAACCAAACCGATTATGTTAGATTTGGTTTGGTAATTCGAAATAAACCGATTAAGCTAAACCAAACTGAAGCCAATTATATTTGCTTTGGTTTATGTTTGAGCATTAAACCGATCCAAACCGAACCATCGACACTCATAGTTACGAGTTCGAGCCTCGTCCACTTGTACCCTTTCAAGGAATGAATCCGAACAAGAATTTTTCTCAAGATTTCAGAGAATGCCTCCTTATTAGTCCGGTGAGCCTAAGCTGGATCATATGCCCAAATTTTAAAAAAATGTCCATAATGTATGGGTCCAATGTTAATATTGTACAATGACCAAAAAAATAAAAAAATAAAAAATAAAAAATAAAAAATAAAACTAATTAGAACAGTGAAACTTTAACTGGCAAAACCGTGCCTTCTATTATTTTTTGTACATATCAAATTTTACAACTTTGATATGTACATATCAAACTGTCCCATGGAGCTTTTTCAATGAAATTTTATCTTTGACAAAAAAAAAAAAAAATTACAACTTAAGCTTATAATTAGCTGCATATTTGTCACTTGTTTAGGAAGGTGAAAAGGGGTTAGAATACTAAAGTGATGCATTTAATCATAAATGCACTTTAAAATATTGAATTTTCTTGGCGAACAAGTAAATGAGTAGTAGCAGTATATTTACAGACAATACAGAGTTCCGCGTTCTTCTCCTTATTAATTTATCTCCCTCTCCATATCAACCACAATTATTTATTGTCGATTACTACGAAATTAAAATTTGATTTAAAATTTCAGTCGATCTTTCTTTCCCTCTGCGTGTGTTTCCATTCGTCAAGTTAATCAAAAAATGAAACTAATCTATAAAACAATCTTGATTTGAATTAAAATCAATTAATCAATTAATTTGCTCGCGAGAAAGGGCAAAAGTTAAGAACATTGCTCTCTTTCATACAACAACTGATTAATCTGAAAAAATTAAACATATAAATTACCAAAAAATAAAATTAGAATCCCTTCCTTTCTCATATTTACTCAGCAACAGTGCCTTCGTGAATGGTACTCAATCTCATTTTAAACGATCTATACACCTTCCACGCTCGTCTCGAAGCGCTTCTCTGCAACTTCTTTACAGACCTCGATCTCGCCATCACAACCGCCGGCGACTTCTCAAACGTCTTCAACCGATCATTCTGATGATCATCTCCGACGACCAGTACTGTCGGACTCACTTCCGACACCGGCGAAACCCTCATTCTTTTCCGGCCAGAACCCCCTTTCTTCGAATTTCTATTAAGAGCCGAGCTCGCCTTCACGGCCAACGCCGCCATGTCCGACGCTGTCAACCGGGACTGCAATCGAGACTTGGGAAGAACAAAGTAAATTTGACCCATTTGAATAAATTCATCGGAATCCAACGCTTGAATGTACTCGTCGTAGTATAAGCTGTCGGAATTGCAGAGGAAACTTGAACTTGGTTCGGATTGGAGGACCTGCGAGACGGTGACGAGGCCGGCGTATTCTCGTAGGGTTCCGGTGACGGAGACGACCTTGGCTGTTATGAAATCGACGGATTCGTAGTCTGAAGAAAAGCAAGAACCCATCAAGATTGTAGAAGAAGATGATAGAGTGATTTTGAGAATGTTCGAGAGAAGAGAAGAAACGTGACGAGGGAAATGAAGTGCGAAGATGTTTTATAAGGGAAATGAAGGAAGAAGAGCCGTCGTTAACGATATTCGTTGAAAATTTAGTGGGCATCAGCGATGACGTAGAACGCGGCATGTCGTAGCACGTGACGCTCGCTTTCCTCGAACGGTAAATTAATTGTCTGTTATCGATCTTGAGTTGCTTGCTTGCTGCGTAAGCAACTACGTTTAAACCCCGCAGCTGGAAATTTCCTTCTTATCTCGACACGTTGCAATCAGAGAAATGAGGTGTTGCTTTGTGGTGTTAGTCAACTCCGGGAGTGCAGGATCACGGGCCTCTTGTTCTCTCTTTCAATAGTTTTGATATCGTAAGTGTGAATTGGTGTGAACTTGCTGTAAATGGGAGTGCATGTAAGCCACGTGTAGCGAGGAAAAAACAGTTAAAAGACTTTTATGATTGATTGATTTACGCTGACTGTTTGAAACGTGTAAACACGTACGGGTGGAACATAGAAGAAAGGAGGAAAGTGCTTGGTAGGTCAATGGCAGACAGCGCAAGCCAGTAACGCGGAAAAAAGCATATTTTATGACCGAGCCGAATCGCCGAAACCATAGAACCTGTGGGCTGTGAAGTCAAACCGATTTTCTAGTTCTTCGGCTCGAGCGGGAAAGTTCGCTTGACAAATTACAATTGGAGCTAGACAAATGTTTTGAGAATTATATACCAAAAATTTGATACGAAAGCTATAATAATAAATTTGTATTAATTATATTAAAAATTAAATCTAATGTGGTAAATGATTTATAATAATTAAGGTATTATTTTTAATCTGTCTAACTTTGTACAATTTACTTTTTTTATTCGACTTAATCAAATACTAAAACTCTAATCATGGACAAGGACCCTTTTCCCATGCATATAATTTTCTATAATTTTATGAGATGTATGCTTTTAAATCTACAATTCATTTCGACAACCTCAAAGAAAAAATCCATCAACTTAATTAAACCAAATTAAAATGATTTAGTTAAGTTCTAATCGAGTTAATTTTATATGTTTTTATTGACAAGGTATGACACTAATTAAAGTAATATTATTTAATCTAAATGTAATTGAAATTACAAGAATGCCTATTGGCAGTACTTGAACTATCATTAGAGTTAATTTTGGTAGGAACATAAATATATATACTATTAAGTATACAACATATTAAATACGACAAATTAATACTATGTTTCTAGAAGATATCAAGGTGTTGGAGAAAAGCCCACTAAGTGAAAAAGAGTGCTTTTTTTATTTTTTATTTTTTATTTTGAAATGTTCCAAAGCTTACTAATGACAGCATGTGTCCCATCAACTAATTAAACCTCACTGTTACAGTAAAAGCTGATGGCTAACAGAGACAGGGTACAAAACCAACCAAAGCAACTGCATCAGATTCCATGCTATGCACATATTAATTTAGAGTTGACTGGCATTCATGCGTGCAACATGCCACTGTTGACTACATAGAGTCAAACCTAGCTAGAAGCCCATTGAATTGAATGGAACTTAACAAATAAATAAATATAATATAATATAATTCAGGCTCCACGCTCCCCACAACACAAACATATTAAATTCATAGAGCACTAGAGAAAAAGATTGGTCAGTTGATAATGAAAATACTGATTAATTTAACTAAATTTCATTCTGAATCACCTTTTTTTTTTAATTATTTTCTTCTAGTTCTGTTTTTGATGTCTTCCACTCACCACTTTTCTCTATTGCCTTATATATATTGTCATCCTTATTCTTACTTGTGGATTGATTTGTTTTGTGAGAAATTCTTTTTCCTATCTCAAACCTAAGAAAATTACAGTGAAAAATACACAGGGGTTGATAAAATCTCCTCAAGAAAAAATAACATTTCTCTCAAGAAATTTTTAATTTTATCAACTTTTATACGCACTTTAAGGGTGCGTTTAGTGCATAAGATAAAGATGAAATTTAACTAAATATAGTTCAAATTCCATGTTTGATGTGAAATAGAATAAGATAAAAATAATCTTACCTCATCGTTTTATTCCGTTCTAACGGTATATGAAGAGGTCATTACGTGATTAAATAATCAAACAAGCACGATAATTTTTTCGTTTCTAACAAAATAACTATGAGAAAATGTTCTCAAGACGATTTTTCATGAAAAAAAATTTTTGGCCACCAAAGATAAGTTTAATCCTAATTTTAAATGGTAAAAGATAATATATATAAGATATTCATATTTTTTTTAAGAGTAATAACAACAGTAATACTTTTTTTATCCCTTTAGCTGCGTTCTAGAATTTCAAGGCATGAAAGTTGTGTCACGAATATTATCTCTTTTTTCTATTTTTCTCGCTTATTCTTAACCTCCATCATACAACAGTTTTATATACTTACTCGATGAAGCACCACAAGTTCATTGGTAGAATTGTTCAAAACTAAATTTGATGCAGATCAATTTCAGTCTAAGATTGTTGTGTGCAGTGAAAGTAGAATCCAAACCAACGAAACAATTCAAATAAATGCAAAATCAAATCCAAGCAAGAAGACACAAAGATACGTAGTTTGATAAATAAAAATTATTTACGTCCATAAAAAAAAATCAATTTATTAATAGAAGAATCTAAAGAGAGTACAATCTATACAAAATCCCTCACGTCCAAGGTACTCACATACAAATCCAAACTCTCGTGTTCATTCACGTAATACAATATGAGAGTTTATAAAATAATCACCAAATTAGAGTTAAAATCCTAATCCATACTAAATATCCAAAATACCCTTATAGGTACGAGCCAAAAACTCAACAAAGATAATCCCGAAGTTGGTCATGTTAGGAATATTAATTCAAATAGGTTAAAGATTAAAAATCAATAATTACCCATAATTCAGCAATCAGACCACAATCATATATATATATATATATATATATATATGATTCTAAAATAAAGACAATTATATATATACTTGAAGCAATCATTTCTTATTCTTGTCAAAAATATATATTCAAGTTTTGGCTAGAGTATGTAGTCGTTACCATATATCCAATAAATGTTAGTAAATGAAAGTGGATCATTAATTGATTAATGAAAATAAAATGTCCCGAATATATTCTAAATTATAATCAGCCCGGTTCCCATCAGAACCTTCTTCTTTTTTTCTTTTTCTTTTTGGCTAGGTATCAGAACCCTTGTAATTAATTATAATTAATAGAGTATCTTCTCTACCAAGAAAAAAAAAATGGAAAAAGAAAAGTAAAAACGAGTAAAATGCATTAGATCATTTGATTATGTTGACCACGAGGTGTCAACCTTTCAGCACATTGAATGGCTTTTGATAACCAATATATATATATATATATACATTATTGACTCCAAGCTCGTGCCCTAATTATTTAAATAGATATATACAAACAGATATTGAGGACAGCTACATGTATATATATGTATATGGAGCATTAACTTAGCCACACATGCATTCTATTTATGATTGAGAAATGAATATATATATATAAATGATCAGAAAGTTAGAACATATGCATGAGAGAAAAATGCCACTTAAATAATATAAGTACGATTTAATTAATATTGATGAATTTAAAAAGCATTCAGCGTGGGGAAAGTTAGAACATATGCATTCACATTATTCTTTTTTTTTCTTTTTTCTTTTTTAAATTATGCCAGAATATGTTAATTAGCAGGATGTACAGGTGCAAATCTCAACATATTTAGTTTATTTTATTAAAGAGATCTCCCCATAAATAGCATAGGCTTTATAAGACGACTGCGAAATTTTTATTTTATTTTATTTCAATAACTTAAAGTTTGTTTGAAATATAATATATTTATTAAATACTTTTTTGATTTTCATAATTGGTTTAAGAAATGCAAATCTCCAAGCATTGACAAACAACATATTCTAGATTATTTAGGTTCATGCTTAAAAGATGAAAAGAATAGGGAGGAATAAAAGAAAATTGATAGTCAAGGCTAATTTTTAGGATTTTAATAACGACCCAAATACAAAATAAATATATATTTTATATTCATATTGTCTATTTAGATTAAAAATCGAAAAATACCCTTTCAAGATTTACATCTAATTAATGTTTTTAAAGGTTACTTGTTAGGCGAGTATTTCTTTTTTCTTGGTTAGGGATATTAATTGCCTAATTAAGGTCCTCTATAATTATGTAATTAATGGCAATTTTTTTATTTGGTGAGATATATTATGATTGCATGTACGTAAAAGATAATCTTTCAAAGCTTTATTTATTTAAATGGGAAATCTTTATTTCTTTTATCATGGCGTATATGTGTGTGACTCACGCAATAGCAAATATATAATCTTGATGTATTTCCGCAACATCTTCATCTTAATTATATGGTGGTGATATACACACGACTTAACTTGACTCAACTAAATTATTTTCCAACTACATCAATCTTTTTTCTCACTCCACTTCTTTCTATTGAGAGCTAACTCCATCCTAATTATCATATATATATATACATTCATACATATATATGTATACATATATATACCTCAGCTAATTATTATGGGATATATGTAAACTGCCAATAATGTTTCTTTTTCTTTTTTTCTTTTTTTTTTCTTTTGCCAATGTTACATCACATTTCAATCTCCATTTGTGGAGTACATTTTCTCTGCCAATAGTGACATGATTCATTTTAAAGTATAATGCAAGTAAAACTAATTGGCTACTAGGCCAACACAGGCACATTGGCCTACAGGTAGGTAGTAACATCAACAAGACCAGAGGGTGGTTGCCTCCGAAGAGTTGAACCCTAGTCACAAGGATTCATGGTTCGGGCTAGGGCAACCACCAAGGTAAAGTGTCATTGACAAACTGTCACGACGCCCTTGACCTTAGTTGACGTCATAACTGGCACAATATATTATACACTGTACATACCCGTATACAATAGATAGTATACTGTCAGCCTTCACATAGTCTCATAATCCTTCCTAAAATTTTTAAAAATTTCAGCATGTCCTCATACAATGACATTTCACAAAACCTGATATATCACAAATCAAATCATCTCCATATTTATACTCATTCAATCTATGTACTCATTCCATCTATGTATACCATAATCCAAAATACCATCATTGTCATTCGTTAATCAAACATTCCATTGTCCAAGTATATATATATATATATATCTATCATTGCCAAATATATTAACAATCCAAAATAACTATTGATATCTTATTTTTCCAAAATAACCCCTCTAGATGGTAATACATATATAAGATGTGTGATAATTATATATATATATATATATCAAAATATATAAACATGTAATCACTTATTCTAAAACATACGTACATCAGCAATGCTACGTCCTAGTCACGCGCTGATTACGCTCAAAGTTTTCCTTTTCCTTTTGCTTCTGTACCTGAAATGGTAAGGAAAATGGGGTGAGCAAACAACAACTCAGTGAATATAGTTCTTGACATGACAATCGTATGCATTTTAGGAAACATGGCATATCAAAACACTTCAAAAGCACATATGCACCATTCATCAAAATAATATACGTGCACACAATATATAGTTTATGCTCATTCATAAAAATTTTACCATCTCCCTCTTTCAAGGAAAGAGAGCGGGTCTAACCCTTGTATGACCGTACAAGGTAGCCACAACCTCTCATTACCCAATTCACAGTCATTTCAAAGATCGCAACCCTTGTTAGGACAGGCCTACTGACAATGAGGTTTCGCAAAACCTCATTCGGGTCTAATTCCTAACGAAATGACATTATTATAAGCTCAAATTTCTAAAATCAATTTGCATGATCACTAAAAACTCAATGCATTACATAAACATGCATATAATCAAACAGTTTATATGTGTACAATGCCATACAAGAGCCAAATCAAGAAAACTATACTCACAGTGGTTACACGGGGTTTCTAAGCCAATATATCCTCTCAAATCGAGCAACAATAAACGTCCATCATAATTGCTTCCTCAAGAGCATTTATCCATGCACTTGAGCTCTCAATTTAAACACTGAAATGAACCATAGATTATCATGAGACTCACCATTTCAACTCACCAAAACACTATTATTACATTCAAATTTTCTAGCTGGTTCAGCAGTTAAGATGGGGTTATTTCACCATGAAAATACATATGAAAACATATGTCATATCCACAAATCATGTTCTTAACATCGAAACGTCCGGAATTCAGTTCTCTACGATTCTATGATCTCAAACCGGAGTTTCATTGGATTCTAATTCCATTTTATTCACTGAATATGATCATAGTACTATTTACATCACTGTTCACGTCATCACTATTCATTAGAAAGATGTAAATAACGATCTCCAAAAATCATGAAATTAGCATCGATGCACTCGCAACAGTGCCTTCTACCATTCTATAGCCTTAAACTGGCGTTTCATCGGGTTTTAAATGATTCAAAAGGTCTCCAATATACACTCGAACTTTCAACAGCCATAAAAGTTCCAAATGAACAACTAAATGAAATCTAACCACATATTTGGGGATTTTATAGTCTAGGGAGTGTTTTTCCACCTTTTGAACACATTTTCATTCGCGTGGGGTAAAAACCCTAAATTTAAAAACACTGTAAAACAACTCTCATAGCTAAAATTACTCCGCTAGAATCGTTACATCTAGCTTAAATATTAATTTCACGACGAAAAATAACAAAAATAGCTTACCGGCACGTCGAATTTGGCCGCAAATCTGCCGTTTCCTTTTTCTCCTTCTCTTCTTCGTTCTTCTCTTTCTCCTTCGTTCTACTTCTCCAGCAACGGCTTTTATTTTTTTTTTCAATACGAGTACTGTTCCGTGAACAGTACCCGTAAATGAACAATTTTTATTTTATATCTTTTTATTCGTTCTTCTTCTACCTGAGGAATACATGTGTTATAAATCGATTTCTATTTAAATCACGTTCCAACTCACTTTTGACAGTCTCAAGTTCATTTATCACATGTACACATGACTTTAAAGGTACTTATACGTGTATTATATATTTTGATATACGTATACTTTAACGTATGTGTTTAATTAAAATTACGGGGTGTTACACAAACTGCCAATGTGATGTTGAAAATACTCAAATTTCTAACTTCATATAAGTTGTAACAAATATTAACACCTCTAGCTACCACATTAACAAAATTAATAATTAAATATGCTAAGGCAAAACGCAAAACCTCCAAAATAATACCTTTTGAGACACCAATAATACCGCTACATGTGTTATTATTCTTCTTTAAATCACAAACTTAAGCTTAATATGGGAAAAATATACCATTAATGATGCATAAGTTTAGAGTTTTGAAACTGACACCGTAGCTTTATTCTTTAATAATCATCTAAAAATGAGTTTGTCCAACTGGCTCCGGCAGAATAGAATGGTTTTGCCCTGTCCTAGTAGGCCAAACATAACCATATTGGAGAAAACAATTTTGTTCGGCTGGATAGATTGTTTTGGGCAAAAATATAAGGTTTCGAAACCCAATTTTTACACTTTTGTTCTTGGATTTTTGGCAAAAAAAATACACTAAAACCTATTTTATAACGAATCATCAACTTATAACACATAAAAAATTATGTTTTACTTATTAATTCAAGATTCAAAATGTAAAGAGTTTTTTCTCTACGTCGATTTGAGTAGAACGCTCCTAATTATGCATTTCCACCACAAGATTTTGGTAGTTTGAACCCAATAAATCTTTGAAATGTTGTTTTATAGTGAAAAATCATTTAAAGAAATAAGGAAAATGATGAATCAAAAAGTAAAGAATGGAGAGGAATGGGGAAGAAATGGGGAGGGTGGGTTTGTATTAAGAGGGGTAAAATGGGTATATGGGTGGATAAAGAGAAAATATTTAGGTAATTTTAAATTTTACTATGCAGATGGGTGGAGAGAGGGGAAATGATAGGTTAATTTAGCAGCCACCTTTAAATAATAATAGCCCAATTTCCACAGATTTCAGCCCTACTAGTTTTCATTGTCTAGTTAGCTTGGGTGGAGCCCAACATGGCCGATCCATGATCCATCCAAATGGACCAACAATTACAACATGCTTATGGCCCAGTTTGTTATAGCCCGCATTTTACGTTGTTATAGTTATTCTTTTGGAAGTTGCTAAAACTACGCACTCAATCCTCTCTCTCCACCTATTTAAATTAAAAAATAAAAAATAAAAAATAATTTTATAAAAAATTACTAAAATAGATATATAAAAATTATCCTATTCTTTTACTATCTCTTTATCCGCCCATTCTTTATCTATAAAGCTCTACCTTTAGTTATAAAAATAAGGAAATCTTCGCTTTTATACTTAGATCTAGACCCAAAATCATTATAAAAAAAGGGATTAAAATGAGAAAGAGAAAAAGTTTTGAAATCCTTTTTTCGTCAGTTGTAATGACCTATCCGGCCGACTAGGGCTGGATCCATCTAGAAGAATAAACATTTTGTTCGAGAAGAATTGAAAGAATGATCTACAATGAGAGTTAGGAATTATTATACATTTTATATTTTATACAATATGCTCCTAATTTTAATATCTCACGTACTATGTAACTAGTAACCCTTACATCCAAAAAAAAAAAAAAACTATTAACCCTTTGGCTATCATTTAACATATTTCAGAATTATTTTACAATATACTGAATTTCTTTGACACATTATTTTGACCATCGTGAGTTGTAAGCTCCTAATTCGTCCATGACTTCATGCAATGCATTCTAATGTCAAATCAACTCCATCAAGACCGTCCCACACCCAAAGAAATTAAGGAGAGGTAGCTCATGGCTAGCTTAAAATCTCATTAAATCAACTACATAAATTTTATACTAACCCTACATAATTATGAAAGACTTAGTGAAGTTAAGTAAGTCTTGTTGACAGAGTCGATATATGATTATCTTTTTTAAAAAATAAATAAATAAAGTATATGATTATTTAAATAGATACGCATCATATTAAATCTTCTGTGCACCTTTTTCCTTTTTTTTCCTTGTGTGAAAATGATGAAGTTCATATCAAACCTTACTTTTATTAAAGCAATTATGAGCATCCAAATGACGTTATGATATTTGTTATTAATAAACTAAATTACTTTTATAAAGCAATTAATTAAGAGCCTAATATTTTAAAGCCAATGACGTTAGATTTCTTATTTAATCAGCATACCTTCTTTCCTAATAAAGTTAAGTTGAAAGCATCAAAGTTCCTTGACCCGACTCACCATAATTTCCCATGTTGATCTACTCATATTGTAAACATTTTTGTAGCAACTTTAAGCTCATATTTTAACCACGTACTTTCCATATCAATTGAAAAATTAGAGAAGGAAACATATTATAAAAATATTCTTAGTTTCATAATACTAGGATCCAGAAATTAAGCTCATTAAAATACAAAACAATAACCAATACCATTTAATATTTAAATCATATAATATAGTGTAATAAAAAGGTGTCTTATTTATTTTATATTATTTTATAAAAGATCACGGGGCAAGCAAATTGATTTAGGAACTTGTTCTAGTTTTGATCCATGTTGACAGAAAGAACAAAACATCCATATAATATTTAAATCATATATTAATTAATGTGCATGGAAATCTATTTCTTCTTTAAATTATTTCTATATATTCTTGACATTCATCCAAATAATAATATGTTATAAATAAATACCTTTATATATCCTTTACTGACAATTTAATACTAAAAACCATTTTCCCAAGTATTTTTTTTTTAAAATGGATATATTTATTGATTAAATTTCAACGAGTCACACAATACATTAATAAGATTCCATAACAGCACCATCAACTCTTTCTGCAACAGCATTATCTGCACTCAGTGAGGCCTTTTTTCTTCCTGTCCCTGAAACTGAATCCACCAAGCCTGTCTCCACTGCATCGCCACTTAAAATGGGTTCCACCCTCTGTGCATCCCTTAGTGCAGTTCCACCGAGTCCACGTTTCGAATCTTCTTACAAAGAAATTTTAGCAAAAATAGTGAAAACTCATTTAAAAAAAAAATATTTTATATGCTTTAGGTTTGATATTATTTTTTAACGCTAACATTCATTTCTTTGAATGTTTTAGAGACATACGAGTATTGTATAATATTTTTAAATATACGTGTATCCCTAAATAATTAAGAAAGATTAGATGTCAACGTCAAAAAATAGTATTAGCATCTAATGTATATATAATATTACTCTTAAAAAAATCAAAAAAATATTCTCTATAGGGATGTAAAAAAATAATTGGTAAAAACTTTAAAATAAAATATATTTTAAATGTAGTAATTTTTTTTAAAAAGATATTTTTTCTCACCCTTTCTCTATCAAAGAAAATAATGATAAGAAATGAGGGAGTTGAGATAATATTTTAGTTTAGCTCAAATATTAGAATTTATACTTTTTTAAGAAATTTTTATTTCTCAATTATCAAAACAAAATAGAATTTATAACTTTTTTAGAAAATTTTCCACGTGTGAAGAATTATTGGCCCTTGTCAATTGTGGGTCAAGAAATCTCCACGTGTTCGTTCATAATTAGTCATGTATCCACCTTGCTGTATGTCATGTTGTATTCAAACGGAAAAGATTGCTTTTCAATTGTGACACTTGTCCTTTAAAAAATAAAAATAAAAATAAAATTGTGACACTTGTGACTTTTTTTGTACTTCCAAAAACTGAAGCATAAATGCTTTGGGATTCGTTTGCCGAGGTGTCAACTCTTGCCACCAACAAACAAAAAAAATTATAATAATAAAATAAATAAAAAAAGCAAAACCATTTCTCTTCCTCTTTATTTGTTATCAATATCATAATAAATTCAATATATCTCACCACATATTTCAAAAATCTTCTTCTAAAATTGCCACTCCACACTCTCCCAACCTTTATCATCATCACCATCTTGTATATATACAAGGCAAACATTTTTTTTCATATTTTCTTTCCATTTTTAACCCTTCTCCGCCAACGCTATCAAAAGGGGGCACGGTGGGGAATACCCTTTCTCCGCCTGCCCTTCCGGTAATTAATCATCGGTGGAGTCGCCGGTGAAAAATCTTCCTCGTCGCCGTCCGATTCGCTCGGTCGAACCCTTTTTAGTGTCGAAGATGAAGTTGACGACGAAGACGACCTAGAGACTTTAAACTCCGAGTTAATAAGAAATGCCCTTCCTCGGCTCAATTCCCACGGCAGCCTGAACGTCACGTGCGAGTCACCCCGGTTCGTCCTTTCTAGCTGACAACACAAAAAAACCACAAAATTCAATAATAATAATAATAATAAGGGTATTTTGGTCACATTACAACCCACCCTAAGAACTGAGCAGAACAGATTTGAAAGCCGCAAATGGCATAGAGAAAGATGCTTAAACACCAACAATGGGAATAAGAGCACACTCTTATTTTTTGACACTATAGCTATTGTAATCACATCTTAGCATTTTTCTTCTCAAAATAGTGAAGATTGGATTGAAATAGGAAACTGAGCTTAAAAACCCCAGAAAAAATAATATAAAATCAAATCAAATAAAAGTTTAATTGAGATTAAATGGAGAAGAGGAAGAAGAAGTAGATCACCTTGCAACCCAAAGAACAGAATCTGAAGGAATCATCATGGAGGGTTCTGCAACAAATCTCACACGCATTTGTAACTCCTTTACCAGGCCTTAATTGCGGGCGTTCGTTGAGGAAAACGATTTTGGCGCTGTTGATAACGTACGTTTGAACCCCACAGATGTCGATATGCTTCTGAATCTCGTTAACTCGTATCACATCATGGTACGAAGACCTCCTTATCTGCAAACCAATGGCATTATTAAGCAAAAAAAAAAAATGTGATTAAAAATAAGAGGGCAAGGAAATACTTGAAGAATGCGATGATTTTGATGTTGATGATGGTTTAAGCAATAGGAACAGAGCGCATTGCCCTTGCAATCGATGCAAAAGAAGTTGCATTCGCTCTTGTTGGAATGCCCATGGATGGTACATGGGACAAAGTAGTCCGCTTCTAACATTGGCTTCAACCACATCGGATCAGCCTGTAAAACAACAAAAACCAAGAGAATCAAAACAATAAAACAGAGAAAAAGAAGAAGATAAGACGACTTTTTTTTATTATTTTGACCTTGTTCAACATGGTTGACTTCAACTGGGTCTTAACGACCCTGTCTTTCTGCGGCTTGCTCTCGATCGCCAGTTTTTCCTGTAAACATGAAACCCAAAAGCCAAATCTTATAAACAACGTAAAAGAAGACAAGAAAGAATTTTTTTTGAAAAAACCCAGTTCTTTCTCATGGCTTGCAATGGAGATAATACCACTTACACTCAAATCAGAATTAAAAAAAAAAAATGTATATTATTATATGATTGAAAGAAGATCGAAGGCAATATCGAACCCTAGTAGAAGAAGCGGAGGCAGAGATTAGAGATGAAAGAAAAAAAAAAAACTATGAGGGTTTGGAGATAAAAGAAAGAAATTGAGGGTTTTTCCAGGTTGAAGTCGAAGTACATAAGAGCAGAGTGGGCGGTTTAGCAGAGGATCCGGTACTCCTAAAATTTACAGATATGGACACGTGGCAAGCGAAGGAGGCGTGGAGTTGCGTAAGAGAGGTAGCACGAGTTCTTTCCAGCAACGAAGAAACGTGCCGTAATGCTTAGTGGAGAGTAAAACGAGAGAGCAAATCTTATTGTGCATCGACACGATTTCCACGAGATTTACTTTTTTTACAAAATTACTTATTAATAAAATAAAGTTTTAATGTGAAAACACGCATATACGGCACAGCTGGTTGGCTTATGAACACGTGGCTCCGTATAAAATTTTGCCATCGATTCATCTTTTTTTTAATAAAAAAGAAAAAGAAAAATTAAGAAAATGAGAGTTTTAACGAAATTTTAGAAAATTAAAATATATTTTGTATCCGTATATTTTGAAAATCGGATATTCTTAATTTTGCTATTTTTTCTACTTCTATACAATATGCAATTATGCATATATAATTTCTTAAATTATAATATCCAATCAAATACATCTAGTAGGAAAATACATCAAAATATTTTATAATGTAATATTGTAATATAAGAATCAATGAAAAGAAAGAACTTTTTTAAAAAAAGTCACTTACGAAAGTATATAATGCACCAACTTTACCCTTAAAGTAATAATTATTTTTTGTTAATTTATAATATATGCTATATGGGATCACATACATACTAGTTATTCAAGATCGATGGATCAAAGACAATGACCATCCCAACTAATAACACCGACAACAAATGTCTATACCAAAGTCTAATAGAACCACAAGGAATGAAAAAAATAGATGAGGTTGGATTAGATTGATCATTTGGGTTGAAAATGAATAAGAAACGAAGATAAAGATGAGATGGAAAAGGGTTGAGAGATTTTACCAACTTAGGGTTGAGAAGAAAAAATATGACCAAATGTGAGTTTCTGATTTAGGTTGGGGGTTTTTGGCAATTTTACAATTTGGTGGCTTTACGATGCAATAGATGTTATGGTTATAACTTAAGGCCGGTTTAGGATGGGTTGGATTAAGTTTCAAGAGTATCAATTCAAAACTCAATCCAAATTGTTCGTATTAGAATTTTTAAACTCAATCCAACTCAATTCATCGAATTTAGTTTAATTCTATCAGGCCGGCTTATACCTCTAAGAACTACAATAAGACCTCAATAAAGTCACAACAACTCGTTACCTCGTATAAGGCTCAAGAATAAGAATTGGGTACTTAGATTTTAATTTATTCATATGTAATTTGCTTGGATTGAGAACCAAAAAAAAAAAAAAAAATCCTAACAGTATTATTTAAAAATCTTGCACAACAAAATGGGGATATATATGCTCAAACTATTTTTTTGGCACTCCTGCCACTTATGAATCGCGACACACCAAAACCCTGGATGTTGTGGAACAACTACAAAGCCACCAAGTAAAAATATATGGGCTCATAAGTAACAAGTGGGCATCCGCCGACCAGTAAACCTGTAAATCCAATTAGAATATGCTAAGGGGAGGGCTTTGACCCCGTCTACCTACGGATGACAATAATTGTAGACCCACTTGTTCGGTATTGTCCAGTCCGCTTTTAAGCGAGGATGAAAAATATAACTAAGGCTAGGTATAAAAATAAATTCTGACCGTTTTAAAAAATGGGTCGGGTTCAGACTTATGAGGAAAAATTAATGTATATTAATCTAGATGCGGGTGAAAAATTTGTGATGCATATATAAAAAAATGTTAAAATATAATATGAAAACTAAATAAAATTTTTTGAATTTCTTAAAAGCGGGCCGGCCCATTTTTTTTTAGACCATACGAGTATGAAAAATAGACTTTATATCAATTTTAACAAGCAAATCGGGTACAGACACACTATATATTCATTATTATAAGAGGTTGTCCATAACCATTTTTGTCCGTACCCCCATTTTTGTCTCCCTCCCCTATGTCTACCAATACATGTGGCTACGCAAACTATAGGCGTGGAATAATGAATCTCGGATGCGTCATGACATGTCCGCTTTTATATTCAACCCAATCTTAGAAGTTTAAAATCAAATTCCATCAACACAATAAATAATTTAGACTCTATACATTACTTTATTAGTAAAAAGTTACAAACTAATGTTCTAGACAAGCTTAGAGTTTCCAAGTAAGTACTAAATCTACAATTGCTCCTTCCTTGATACAAAATATGCCCATTCTTTTTGGTTGGCAAGGAGTTAGGTGACACAGGTGGACTCAAAATTTGTGCTTTAAAATCTATTATTAGAGTAGACTCCGCACGAGCAAGTTGACAACTCGTCAACTTGTGGATGTATATATGTTTCTTGCCTAGCTGCCCACTAACTACGCAAGGAAAGAATGTCTTAACCCAACAAAATTACCTTATTATCTAAAATCGCAAACTTATTTTCAATTAACCTTTCAAGTTCTTTCTTGTTTCACTGCATTTGACTACCCAGATTTTGTATCTCGGTGATTAGATAAGATCTAAAATCTTCTTCAAGGGGTCTGATATTGGGTTCACCCATCATTGTTCTAGTATCTTCTCCTCTTTCCCTACAATCTCGGTTCTTTCTTTGTTAACAAAAGATAATGACTTTTCAAGAGGTAGTTGGATATTTATATTTTGTATAATTCTCATAATCAGTCTCCCATACGATAAATGCAAGGCTGAGCAACGTTTCGCTTTCTTCATTTGTTGAAGAATAATGTATGGTAGTGATGTCACACCCCGAAAATTCTCTCATTTTAAAATCCCTTTAATGGTACATAGCAGCAAGAGAAATTTTCAAGTTATAACTGTTGTACTTCCAAAACAAACCTTATGTTATTATATAATTTATTTTCTATAGTACACAGATGTCATCTTCACATATGCTATAAGTTTTACATGTTTAACAAAAACTAACACACACTAGTGCCGAACACATTTTAACCTTTATTCATATACGGTTGGCTTATGTGAGTATATCCACAAATATACGTTATGTGTTGCTTACGTCCCACCTTTCTTTCATCTATTCCTTATCATTTTTTTCTTCTTTCTTGACATTAATTTCCTAGAAATAAAAGTTAAGGGTGAGCTTTATGTCCAATGGGTTTCCTAGCGGGTTTTCACACTTTAGGCAAATCAACAAAATAAATATTCAAAATAGAAATATACACAATACAACAGCAACAAACGCACACATATGCATATGTTTATGAAATCCGAAATAATAAGCTGTATTTAGCAATCCTAAAAGGGTTAGCTTTCAACTCCAAATAAGTTACGTCTAGTATTCCGCAAGAGCCAAATAACATTTTATTAGTGAGAGTAAATTCATGTGCATAACCATAGTATGAATATAAACTTTTAATAGAAAAACTAGAATGCACAAACTATAGGTTCCTCCCCACCTTGAAATGCGTGGTAAAACAATAATTTCTTGAGCTTTTTCCGAAAATATCGAAAATCTTAAAAAAGAAGAGTTTTGAAAAGTTTGAATGAAATCTGAAAATGAACCCCCGTAATTATAATATAAAATTTTTAGCACCTTTCCAAAATGCCTATGAACTTTTTATTTATTTATCGTCTCGTCATTTGCTCAAGAGCATTCTCAAGAAGATTCTTTTCAAGAAATACCAATTATATCATATATCTCGAGAAAATTCTTTTTAAATAATACCAACTATATCTTTTTTTATTTTTTATCCGTAGACTTTTCTCATAATGTTAATCGTGTCCCTTTTTTGTCCTTTTCTAGATGGAAAATGTTACAAGTAATATATGTTTCTTAGTTATAAAACTATATAATATGTATAACGAAAGAATTCCGACAGTATTTCGGTGTCCTGCCTTATGAATAATATTTCGATTTAATATTCCATTAAGGGCTTGAAATTTTGGGAAAAAACCTTTAACTGAAAATTTCTTTTTACATATATGTGTCAGTACGATTTGTTCGTAACTTTCCTCTTTGGACAAATCATTATGTGACTTAAAGAATACTCGTACTCCATTGGTTGAAATGTCCAACATTTTTCCTAAGAGTCTAGTGGAGAAAATAAAAAGGAGATTAAAGTGTGAAAATGCAAAAAATAATTTTGATGGAAAAGAGAAAGAAGATCGAAGAAGGGATATTGATGAAAAAGATATGAGTATCAAATCATAACTAATAATAATAATAATAATAATAATAATAATAATAATAATAATAATGATCGGGCATATAAGCCCGGCCAAAGACCGGGCATACACTTGGCCAAAAGTTGGGCTTAACACCCGGCATGGGCTGGGAATTACCTAGCGTTGGTTGGGTCTTAAAACCCAGCCACGGGCTGGGTGTTATCCCGACCATGTTTGAAAAAAAAAATTATGGCCGAGATGTAGCCCAGCCTTTTGGGTTGGGTTTCCCAGGCACGTGGTTGGGTAAATATTACCCAGCCAGGTGGCTGGGTAATGATTACATTTAGAAAAAACAAAAAAAATTCTTATATAAACCTAAGAGTTTGAGGGAATGAAACAAAAGACAGTGCGCTGCCGCTTCAAATTCAATACCTATTTCACTTCCTTTCGAATAGTAAAAGGAGTAGACTGAAAATTCCATCCCCATGTCTAGAAACCCATACTTTAGAAAAGTCAAAACACAAAGACTGTCACACCCTGGGTTGCACAGCGTGCCCCCTACCCAGGTGCGGGCGCACCACCGCAGTGGAGAACGCCTAGCCATTATATATCCACAGTATTGTCTTCATTGGGATCAAGTTGCGAAATCTAACCTTATGAGGAAAAGGTTGCGAGTTCGAACTTGGAGGAGGCCCCTGGACTTTGCAGTGTTCTGCATAGGGAAAGGACAAAGGTCGTTGTGTGCGTGCAGTGTTCTGTGGACCCCAATGAAGACAATACTGTGGATATATAATGGCTAGGCGTTCTCCACTGCGGTGGTGCGCCCGCACCTGGGTAGGGGGCACGCTGTGCAACCCAGGGTGTGACAAAGACTTTGGCAAAAATATAAGAAAATGGGAGTGAACGGGGAAAAATGTATAAGGTAAATTCTAGAGATAAACATAGAGAAGTAAAATTCATATACGAGATTGGTTCGGGTGGTGCTCTTTAAGTACCCTTAAAGGTAAAAAAAGATTATATTCGTTGTTTTTATTGTAATTTAGAGGGGATTGAAGAGGAAAATGATGTGATGACGTGTATCGGAATACATGCTAAATACATTAAAGTAATAAATTAAATATGTGAATTGTTTATTAAATGAAGTTGATAAGTAAATGCTTAAATGTCATAAAGTGAAGTATAAAACATAAATAGATTAAATCATGTGGTGGGTTGGTCAAATGAATGATGGCTAAGAATTAAGTAAATAAATAAAGATGGAATTATGAGAATTAATTGTATGAATTGCAGAGTTAGAATTAAATAATTAATTAATAAAAAAAATAAATATAATGATTTGATAATTAATTAATGATTATCTGGGAATTAATATATGATATGATTATATTGTTGATTGGATACGGATATTAGAGTGGTCATAAAGAATAGGTCTACGTGGTACCACTGTGAGTATTTCTTTGCTCTGGTTATTCTATATATATGGTATTATAGATATAAAATGCTTTTGATTTAATAAGCATGTTATGATTATTGTGCATGAATTGAATTCATGAAATAATTTTGAAATGAAGCATGCGTTAGATTTGCAAGAGCAGACTAACTGCATGGGGTCGATTCTTTGGTAAGCCTCATGAACTAGTCACATGTGAGTAATTGGATTTGTGCTCACGTATTAGAGGATTATCCTGGTTGGAGTAAAAACTCAGAATTAATGATTATATGGAAATGGGTAATGAGATAACTGTTGCTACTTTTGTTGCTGCCAAATGAGAGGTTAGACCCACTCTATTACTTAGAAGGAGGGAGATGAAATAGAAATGTTTTTATCTACTATTGCATCACTTGTAATGAAAATTATGATGATCATGTATGTCTCACGAGCCCAAAATCTACGACTCTGGTGCCATAAAAGTTTTCACACCCCAAATATTCTCTTATTTACAAATCTCTTTAATAGGTGATTTGATGGTAAAATAACAACAAGAGAAATTTCAAGGTTACAACTTGTGTATTCCCAAACTTCACTTTATTCTATGATCGGCTTATTACTAGCTTATCTACAAATTTACATTATTTGATGACTAGATCATCCTTCCTTCCTTTCCTTTTTCTTTCTTTTCTTTCTACTCCTTTCCCTTAACATTAATTTCCTGGAGATAAGATTAAAAGCGTGAGTTTATACCCGGTGGGTCCCTTAGCGGGTTTTCACACTTTAGGCAAAACATTAAAGTTGATATTCAATAATTGAAATATATACAATATAATAGCAACAGTTGCACACATATGCACATAAAAACTTTGCTAGCAATTGAATGGAACATTTTAAGAAATCTGAAATAATAACCTGCATTTAACAATCCAGCATGGGCCAGCTTTCAACCCAAGTAAGCTGCATTTGGCATTCCAGCAAGGGCCATCTTCCAATCCAAATAAGTTATGTTTAGCAATCCAGCAAAGGCCAACTTTCAACCAAAATAACATTTCACTAGTGAAAGTAAAGGCGTATGCATAATTTCAGTATAAATATAAAAGTTAATGAAAAGACTAGAATGCACAAACCATAAGATCTTTCCCACCTTGAAGTGAATGTTACAATAACATCTCCTTAAGTTGTTTCCCCAAAGATAGAAAATACGGAAAGAGAGATTTTGAAAAAAGTTTAGTTTTGAAAGAATTTGAAAATCTCCTCCTATTTATAAGACGAAAATTATGGGTTATTCCCAAAATGTCGTTTGAGATCTTACTTATTTATCGTCTCGTTCTATGCTCAGAAACATTCTCGAGAGTATTCTCGAGAAAATTCTTTTAAAGAAATACCTACTATATCCTTTCTCGAGATATATCTGCAGACGATTCTTTTCAAATAATACCAACTATATCCTTTTTCACTTTTATCCTCAGACTTTTCTCATAATACCAATTATGTCCCTTTTGTCATTTTTTGGCTTTTAGGTGAAAATGTCACAGGTGGGACCTGCAAGATCCATATCTAATGGTCACTTACATCTGCTTGGTATCCCGCGCTAAGACATTCTGATCAGGTCGCTCTGTTCACTCCTATGCAACATCTTTCTCGAAAGCTTACTCGGCGTACCAACTTGACGTCCTGTCGAATCTCGAGATAATTGTGTACTGCGACTGATGAACTAATCAGTCTTCCAGGTCGGTATGCCAAGGTTATGGCTCAACACATATAATCACAAAGAAATGAAAACTTTATAAGGGCTAAAGAAACAAGGCACGTAAGTCCATCTATAAGCGTGCAAAGGCCAAGGATAAAGATGATAAAACCCTTACAACTAATAAGGGCACATAGGCCCTAAATAACAAAAGTTGTTGTCACAACCCCTCTTCGGGTGATGTCATAACAGGCACAGTATCTCAGATATTGTCATAACTTGACAAAATCTGAAATACTACTAAGCCTCTACCCAAAAAATACCTAATAATCACAAATACAAATCCTGTATATGATAGAAATAATTGAACCCAAATAATAATTTTCAACATCCATTATCATAAAAAAGATCAAGGTTCAATCCTCAAAATAATCATGGGACTTAACCAAATGTCCATCATCCATAAAACATCATATAATGTCTAAATTCATACCACAACCATCTAAGTTCAATACACATGTGAGTTTGTGATATATATATGTATACAAAAATCAAAATGAAACAAAACATATACAACTAATTCCCAAAATATTCCCAAAGTTACAAATCAAACCATACATTCAAAATGAAAGAAAATGAGTCCCGCAAGTCCTAAGCCTTGGCTTTTCCTTTCTAATCAACACCTGAGATAGGTAGGGAAAAATTGGGATGAGCTCAACTCGCTTAATGAATAATTCACACAAAATATTTCCAATTATGCATTTATATAAAACAAGCATGATATTGAAAGTGTCGTATATAAAGCAAATGCATCATTAAATTCATATTGTACATGTGTTTAAATCAAACAATATAGTTATGCATCAATTTCATAAGCATCAAATATACAGACTCTTTACTAGAGGATGCGTTCAAATAACACGTGCCTTTAGTTTCCCTATTGACTCATAGGTTCAGACCGGAGCATTACCCAACACAAACCCTCCAAATTTTCCTACCCTTACATTCCTCAGTAATTCGGAAAGTCCTTACCACGAAACACTAATCCAAGTGTTTTGGCGGCACATTTCCCGAACGAACAAAAAAATAGAAAGACAACAAAACTAAGGTGTTTAATCAAAAACACTCAAAGCATCACCAATGCATACTTTCCATGGTCATGATTTAAAAACACAATGCACATATATTGTAGATGTATACCATTGCACAAACCAATTTATATAAATAAAATGCCATAAAAGGAAAACAAGAGTGAGGAATACTCACAAACCAATTACTAGCCAATTAAATATCAACCACACACACCAATTGGCTAATAGATTCACCAACACCTGAAATAATCCATACAAATACTTCAATGATCAATACAAATACAGTATGATCAATTCCCAATAATAAGACCAATTAAGTCCCAAATTGCAATATTAAAGTCCTAAACACTCTAATCCACACCAAATTGGGATTAGAAACACTAATTACCAATCAATTGACCATTTCCATTCCAATTAACTCAAAAGCCCCAATTTCATAAAAAAAAAATTCTGCATAGTCAAATTGATGCCAAAAATTTTACATTACACAATTTATGATTCATATATGTCATCAACATTCACATAACCCAATTGCACAATTAAACACTCAAATTCGTCTAAAATTCCATCATAATCCCATCAAAACCACATACATGCCACGTATCCATTCAATCAAGTAAAACCCACAAATAAAATGGATAATCACCATTAAAGCATGTATTTTAAGTCCAAATAATGGAATCAATCATCAAATTCATAGGGTGAGCATTTACATTTCGAAACCCTAGCAAAACCCTCAAATTCCAACAATAGAAAATGAGTAAAACACCAATCTAAAGTTGGAAATTAGCTTAATAATCAAAATGATGGAAGAAAATGAGTAGAAACATACCTTGGGAGCTTGATTTAGCAAACCTTAGCACCAATTTCTCCCAAATCCACCATTTTCTCCTCTTTCTCTCCTCACCCACGTTTCTCCTCTTCCTGTGCCCAAAAAGTTACAAATGAAAAGATATTAAATGAAATTGCTTTTATAAAATCTTGGGCCCACATGCTAAAATTAAAAATAAAAACAAAAATCAGCCCATTTAAAATTTAACCTAATATAAGTGTATTCTCACATATACATCCTACATACAACATATTAATTATGAAAATATACATAAATACATCGTATACACACTAAGTAAATACACAAGACCTAGAGTTTGACATTTTATGCCATTATGACATCACATGCGAAAGTGAGTCGTTACAGTTGTAGACCCACGACAAGATCATGGAGAACTAACAATTATAGTTGTGTAGCACCCATACCTTTGAATGACGTTATTTTGACCCGTAAAGTACCCGTATATGTATCTGTATATGTATTTGATGCTTGACGCGCGTAGGTTCGAGTGTCTTTGCTTGATTTTATGTTATTTAGAGTGCGCTTAAAGTTTCTGAATGATCGGAGACCCGTTCAACGTCGAAACATGTCGAGAATGGTGTTTTGGGTTAGTGGAGCTCGCTCCATGGAGGAAGAAATTTTGTCACTGATTACATCAATGGATTGATATCCTAGATCCGTGGTCCGATTGAGCTAAAATTTTTTCAGATTTTTTTCTATGATAGGTATTCATTATGAATGGTGAAGATCGTTATCGAAGTTGTCTACTGTGTAGTATAAGACTCCAAACATTGTTTCTTGGATTTGCGGATTTTTTCTTGCACAGTTTTGATCAAACGGTTGGAACTCGCAATGTCACATCTGGGTTGCACACAGTGCCCCCTACCCAGGGTGATGAGTACCCCTGCAGGGCGTACTCCAGCCATAGCACCACATAATATTATCTCATCCCAGTACACAGCCCACTCAACAGTGTTTAGTACCCCCGAGATTATTTGTCCATACTATTCATCAGCACCACATAATATTGTCTCATCCCAGTACACAACCCACTCAAGAGTGTCTAGTACCACCGGGATCATTTGTCCACACTATTCATCATCATGAATAGTGTGGACAAATGATCCCGGGGGTACTAGACACTGTTGAGTGGGCTGTGTACTGGGATGAGACAATATTATGTGGTGCTATGGCTGGAGTATGCCCTGCGGGGGTACTCATCACCATGGGTAGGGGGCATTGTGTGCAACGCAGGTGTGACACGCAATCCCACCGTTGGATTGAGCCTAAATTTTATCAGAAGATTGGTAATTGACTCATAAAAATTTTAAACGGTTAAAATCTTAATTTGCTGAGTATTTTGCAAGAAATGGATTATCTAAGTGCAAATAATTGCAACAGAAAAATTTATTTTTTGGCCGTTTTTCATTTTGGCCCAAATTTTTTCTATAAAATCAACCACACTCTAACTTTTGGCACACTAGGGAAAGGAGCTTGGAGAAGAGGAAAAGAAGGGGAGAGGAGAAAGGAGAGAGAAATGTTAGGGTTTGGTCCATTTTTGCCCAAAATCCTGCAAGGTATATCATTCTCTCATTTTCTTCATTTTCTTCATTCTATCTTGTTCATGTGTGTTTGCAAGTTTTATTTTGACCTAGGGTTTGTATGAATCCCGAATTTGGTGGGTTCTTGACCTAGGGTTTACATGTTTTAGCTATTTTATGTTTTTTTTTATGATGTTAGAGACCTTCCCTAACCTAGAAAAATCCCTATTGATGTGGTCTACCAATGAATCCCGAAATTTGTGGAGGGTGTTGGAAGAATACATCTTGGAGTTAGGGTTTGCATGTCATGTATGTTTAATTAGAGGCCATCGGGAACCTATTGAAGGTAAAACCCCAATTTACTGATTTTAATGTAGGTAAATGTAGATGTGTAGTGATCCAATTTACTGATTTTAATGGCTGAAAACCCTAGGTATAGTACAATTTTTGCCTAGGCCATGTGAATTGAGAAATTGCAATGGATTTGGAGATTTTGGCCTAATTGATGTCAATTGACTAAATTGACTTACAATTAGTCTAATTAACCCATTTATGATTGAATGTCATGTATTATAGTGATTGGATCAACTTATTACATTCAATTTGGGTTAAATGTGGGTTAATGTAGTATTAAATAGTTAAATTGAGCAATATGGAATTGGCTCATGTGTTAGAATATTTTAGAATCTTAATTGGCTTTTGATTTGTGTTTATACATGGTTGTATAGCATACTTTAAGGCTGATTTTCAGTAATGAATGAACCATGTTATTTCAGGATTTTGTGGTTGATCTATATAACCCCAATAGTCAATTGGAGGTTGTGGTGCTCGGGGTGATTGTAGCATCCTAGTACTTCTTGTGGAATTAGAATTTAGATTGGCAAAGTCTAGTCAATCAAGTTGTGAGTGTTTCTATACAGTTGGATTTTTATATGTGACATTGTATTACATAAATTGATTTGAATTGATATCTATAAGTGTTATGCATGTTTTAATATTTCATGAAATGAATTTGAGCATAGTCTATAAGGTTAACAATTTTGTTGGGTTTGCTAGTTGAGATTTTCCTTGGGAAGTCTCTTAAGTCTACTGATGATCCCCAATTGTGTAGGGGTGTAAGCAACCCGACCCGACCAAACCCGACCATTTTTGGTCTGGTCGGGTCGGGTTTGATTGATATGTTGGGTTGTTAGAATTAATTTTTTAGCAACCCGACTAAACCCAACCCAACCCGACCTCTTAGAATTTATATATATATATATATAAGTTCATCCTTATTTCCATAAGTCAAGTTTAAAGTAGTTTGACTTGTACATATATGAGTTCTCTAAAAAGGAGAAATCTCATTTTTTAAAGCTTAAATAGTAGTTTAATAAGTTGGATACATGATAATCCAACATGTTTTATTACTAATATAAGCTTAAATAATAGTTATTAAACTTCTAAAAAACTAGGCTATTTAATGGAGGCCAACCCGATCGACCCAATCTGACCCGATTTCACCCATACAATTGTGGACTTGACAGAGGATTTTATGGCTTGTATATAGGTATGATAGCTTAGGTTGGTCCTACGTGTTCCACGACCCTAGAAATCCTACTGGACTACGAGTATTTTTTTGGTCGGATCGAGCGTTGTGTATCGCGTACCAGGCCTTTGATCGCCCTTGCTCAGAAGGTGTTAGGATTGCATTGGCATGTGTAGAAATGATATGCATTGTCTTTGTTATGACATGATGCATTATATTGACATGTATGTAATTTTTTTTCATCACCATAATACTTTAAATGTTTTTTATGATCTTGCCATGTTTTTATAAATACATGTATATTGTCACTTGTAAATAACATTCACTGAGCTTGTTGTAGCTCACACCTCACCCTTTTCTTTCTAGTTTGGATAGAAAAGGGAAAGAGAAGGCTTGACTGCGGAGCACTCCTTTGGTTTTTGTTGATGTAAGTATCATATATTTTTGTATTTTGATATTATGTACATGATAACACCTAGTATGTGTATAATTAACATATAGATGAGATGTGTTAGATTTTGTAAATTTTGTGGACTTATGAAATTTTATATTTGGTAATTTTGGAGATGTAATATATATTTTTACTTTATTGTTACTGATTTTATTTAAATGGATGTTATATTAGGATTGTGTTTTATTTCGAGTTTCGTGTATATTAGGCTGACGGGATGGCAGGCTGGGGGTTTCGTGCCGATCATGACGTCATATATAGTGGGTCATGAAAATTTGTCCTTTATTTTCTTTGGTAGAGAAACTTAAACCCTCCTCACTTGTAAAAGGAAGGTAGTTGTCAACCACTATCATACATATCCTTTTATCTTTTTTTTTTGGTGACTTTGCCAAAATCCATCCCCATTTATCACCCATTTCTTTTTTGTTTATGAGATAATGCAACATTTTAGTTTATAGATTGAATTAGAAGATATAAACTTTATCAAAACATAGGAGCTCATATTTCTCTTTTAAAATGTAGACTGAAGTGCCAATTGCCAAACTTTGGTACGCAGTTAAGGCATCTTCCCTCAATCCATGAGGTGGAAGATTTGATTCTCGAGTTATCTCATAGGTGGCTGATTATTATTCATGATTTACTATTGACTTCTTTAAATCTACGTCATTGGGTCATCAGCCCACTTTCCCAAATCTTGTAAAGCTATAAAGTGCTGCCACAGAAAATGCACATATATTTTCATTGAATTCCCGCCAAAAAAAAATCAATTTAGATCCATTAAATAATTGCAATTTCTATCATGGTTTTGTTTAAATGGCCCATTTGGGCTCTTATGAATATTTGAGCCAGATTGGGCCGGGCCTTATAAAATAATAAATCTGATGAAAATTGAAAACCTTGGTCCAAGTTTAATACAAAAAATATATCAACCCCAAAATAAAAAATATATGGAACGGACATTTTGATTAGAGCCTTTGAATCGGACCTTGTAATTTGGCTATTGAATAAAAACATATAATCAATTTTATGAAATATATTTGTAAATTAAATTAAGATTTTAAATATTAAAATATTTTCAATTTGATAAATAAAATAAAGCAAACAAATCATAAATTAAAAAATAAATATTTATTAATTTTTAAATAAATAACAAATGAATTATAAATCTATGTTTTTTGAAAAAGAAAATTATAAACCTAGTTTATAATGTCTTTCTTTGATAATTTTAGTCAAACTTATGTAATTATAATTTAGCTAAATCTATGTTATCAGACAGTATTAGCTTAAAAAAATTGAGTAGAATAATCAACATATATTTTCTTAGGTTCTAAGTATGGACAACGGAAGAGTAAAAATGATACAATATAATATAAGTATCATAGTATTTTTTTTTTTTTGTAGGAATAAGTGTCATTGTTATGTAACACTGTTGTAAAAAATTTTATTTGAATGTAATCCAACCCAATAATTATTTCTCATTTATATACTTAATTGAAGATATTATTAATATATATATATATACTATATATAATAAAAAAAATGAAGAAATTCACCATGCGGACATTTTTACCAAATTTTCAAAACTACCCCTTTAAATCTAATGGACAATGGGTGAATATTCTTGTACTGCCCCTTGTTGGTCCTAAAGAATAAAAGAGGTAGGTTAGTCTCCATTTTACGACAAGACTAATCTACCTAAAATCGACCCAGATTGTACTCATCCTACCAAATCATATGCCAAGTCATCCGAACCAACCAAATGTTGGTAACATGGTTTTCTATTCTAATATAACTAGACATAAGACAACTATTCTTATTTAGTAAGTTTAATTTACTTTCTTAATGCAATTTTCCTTTTTCTAATACAATTAGAAACGTATGTTTGAGGCAAACCCAACATCATTGGAACCTAAAAATATTATTTTTATTGCTAGATTCCTAGTTATATTAATGATTGATTATGGTCTTTTTTTTGTTACAAGATTATAATTTCAAAGAATATGTAGGCATAGAAAATTTATGGCCCGTAAGGACCATAGAGAACAGATCTGGATAAATTATAATATACACATATTCTCTTCATTATCTTTTTTCCTTACCCTTTTCCTTTTATGTTTTTGCTAAATTATAATATTACACATATTCTCACTACCACATAAAATCAACATTTTTATAAATTAAATTTTTATTTATAAAAGATAAAATAAAATTTTATTTATAACTTGAAATCTCTGATCTCTGTTCTCTCCTTGATGTCCAAAACATCTCTGACTATCAGATCAATCTCAGAGTGGACTGAAGCCTGATTCTTCACTAACTTTATCACATTTTGAGCATCTGACTACACCCATAACGGGAAGCAACCTGAATCCATAGAGAGATTTAGCCCCAAGGCCGCCAACCTCATAGCCGGGCCTTCAGCGATCTCCACCGCCAATGAATGACTCAATTTTTTGGCAGCAGCCAGCATCACATCACCATTTGCATCTCTGATGATCACCCATTCACCCCTAATCCCGTTCTCTTCAGTTTCGTATCCACGGCTGCATCGATGTTAAGGGTAAACTCCCCCGGAGTGGGGGATGTCAGCTAGGGCCTCCCAACACTGCAATCATACACCTTTTTAGGTTTACGGGACCACATTTAGATTAATATGAGCCAGAATGTCGCATAGTCCCATGTGTTGAATGTGCCATATGCTTATCACTATCTACGTATTAAAGGTATAGAAAGAACAAAATCTTGATTCAAAAGACAATAATATATTTTTGGAGGCGAATGCATAAAAACTGTTAATGAAGACCAGCTAGTATTAAAAGATTCTCTTCTTTTTTCTTTTATTTTTTTTATTTTTTATGATAGTGTAAATAATTAGATGTTACAGTGATTTTCCTCATAAAATTCTATTTTTAAGTATTCAATTGACAATAGTGATGAGAGAAAAAAATTTAAAAATTTCACAACCCCATTTTCTCTCACCATAATTTTTTTAAGTACCGGGTAAGAAAAAAAAAATTATCACGTAAAAATTATTTTACACTAAATTTGAAAAGTTACGGGTATTTAACTGAATAAGTACTAACTGATGACCAAGTAAAGAAAGGATGTTTACTTATTTTACAACCATCAAAACAATATAATATGAAGTTGACTGAAAGGCAAAATTATGTGTGTTCACGTGTTGTACTTGTTTATAAATGACTTACTTTTATATTAGATTAGGGTACAAAAAATTTAAAATTAAAGGAGCAAGCTAAAGAGTTCCTCCTTAACTGTAATTTAATTTGTAATAATTTGCAAGAATAATTTTAATATTTTAAGAAAATTTTATGACATGCCAAATACATACTTAGATATAGTCCACATATAACATATAGATACATTTGAAAAAAAAAAAAAAAAAAGTCTATAGAAAGTAAGTCTACGAATTTGTGTCTTCGTGGTCCTTACAAATAAGTGAGAGTTTTTCCTCTCTTAATAAAAAATAAAAATAGGACCATAATAGTTGGTTTGTATGATCTTTATTTGGACTCCTTATGCTCGCTTCTTGGCCCTACTAAAAAATTTCGACTTTTTATGATCTCAGTATCAAGCATTCTCTGACCTTGAGTCAGTACTAAAAAAAATACAAATATATTTAGAAATAAATTTTTAAAAATACTTTTAATGCTGTTCATCATCAACTAACTACAAAAAAAAAATATTTTATTAGGAGTAACGGGGTAGATGTCCACTTATTATGTGCGTCTCAATTATTTCTTATCATAGCCCAACTAGGTCCCGATTCAGTCAAAACTAGTATCAGTAGTAAAAAAAAAAACTTCTAATGTGAGATTTTCCATCCCAAAAATTTTAAAAAGTTATTCAAATCAATTATTTTTTTTCTAAAAGTTAAAAAAATGTGATTGTAAAATAGAGAGTAGAGTTTTGAAGTCAGGCCCTACGGTTACCTGATCCACGTTGCTAAAAAGCATAAAAAATGAAGAGACAGGCTGCTAATAACTTTGCATAAAGATGGGCACATAGCATAATTTAATGAGTCACGTCTTTATATTATTAATACCACAAAAATAATTCTCAGCTACCTCACCCCACCCACCCCACCCCACCCAAGTACTATTATTAATAACGTAAAAACTATATTAAAAGCTTCTTTTTGAACTAAAGTAATATTAGAAGCTTAAGAAAAAAATTGTCACTCCCAGTAAAAAATGTGCTACCAAATCATATACAACCTTTATGACAAAAACAAATCATAAAATCCAAAATATAATAATAATTAAAAGAAGCTGATGATGTACAAGGAAAGGGACATCCTTTACCGTATTATATACAAAAGTAAGATTATTGATACCAATCCCCCAATCTTGGTTCGCTGAAGAGCATAAATATCAAAAATAATAAAGTAAAAATAAAATACAAAAACATAAATATCAAAAACAATAACTGAAAAGTGACCTAAAATAAATATTAAAATATATACCTCTATTTACACCGTATCATCACGTCAAAAAAAAAAAAAAAAAAAAAGAACACCAGCATGAATATCGATTTGGGTATAAATATTAGGTCTAAAAAATAATTTTAATAAATCAATTTATTGAAAAACTGAATATAAATTAATTAAAAAACTAATTATAAATAAAATTTAAATTTAAATTTTAAATTTAAACCTAGACATATTTCATTTATCCGTCGTCATTTACTCGTTTATGTTGGAAGAGTTAGGCTTATCCCATTTATTCAAAATTTATTTTTGTTAGGGGTCTCAACGTTTATAATACTAAAGTTCAAAAAAATTAATCTCCTAGAAGAAGAACACCTTTAAAATATTCAAAAACTGATAATAAAAAAAACATTTTTAAATAAATAAAAAAATAAAAGAAGAAGAAGGCGTAAAACTACAATATAAAAAGGTGAAAACAAAAATTTTATTTGACAGACACCAACCACGAATTTACAAATTAATATTCTTGCCCTTTAATCTGCGGCTGCGGTAGGTGCAACATACAAAATTAATTAACAGAGAGAGAGAGAGAGAGAGAGAGAGACGTTTTTCATCTCATTTCCATCCTGCGTTAACTGTACCAATCATCTCTTCTTCAAATTGCCTAACCGGATCGCCCAGAGCGTTCATTTTATCATCATAAACGAACGGAATCTTATTGTGCCACGTAATACTGTTCTTCCTCGAGAACGGTACGAACTCCCGACACACTTCTCCCCGTACCGCTATGGAGCCGTGGTAGTGATAGTATCGGATCCTCGTTTCGGTCTGGTGTAACGATTTGCCGACCAAAAACTCCGACATGTGAACTCCCGCCGCCAACGCGTTCTTCGCCTGCATCACGTATTTCCGGTCCCTCCATATTCCGTATTTAGTGTCCCGAAAATTGAGCTTTTCAAATCCCCATTGCCTGCAAAAAATATTAAGAAAACACCAAACCCACAAAATCAAATCCCAAAAAATTCAAATTAAGAAGAAGAAAAGAACATGCAATTTGTTAGAAAAATTAAAGCACAAAATGAAAAGGCTATGATATCCGCTTGACCTAAAAGCTTAAATTATAAGTAAAGACCCACCTATATGTGTATGTATCAAGCAAAGAATAACAAGGACCCTAATACTATATGTTATATGTTAGATAACTATAAGCCTAATTAGCACAAGAAGAGTGCTATTTAAGACATTTCCAGCACTCATTTCCAGCAGACAAAGCCTATTAAATACATTTAATATTCTCAAATCAGGCATTAATACATGATTCAAGAACAGGGTGTTTCGCTAAAATTGTGCATTGAATTCATCTACCCTCAACACAATTTCCCAAGATAAAAATTGGAAGAACATAGAATTAAAAAAAAAAAACAAACAAACAAACCTACTTTGAAATATCCTGAGAAGTATCGTTCAAGCAGAGCTTAGCAGACATGGGATTCTGCTCGATCGTAAACTGGGTGTAATCCGAAAACTCCTCCAAAACCGATTCCAAAGTATTCCCTTCAGGGAGATACAAATACTCATCCACATCAAAGAAAAAGGTCCAATTCGCGGCGTGCCTGTACCGGTGCAAGCAATCGTTCACAATCACGAATTGATTATAATAGTACCCATCAAACTCCTCCTGATCTCTCACATCCTGAATCGTGACTCTCCCCAACTTCACCCACGGTTCCAGAACCGCCCGGACCTCCTGCCCCATCCCGCCGGCATCGTGAAACACGAAGTGCGTCTTCGGCCCGAAGAACCACGCGTGGTACGCCATCCACTCCCGAATCCTCGACGCGCTCAGATTCCCGTACAAAGACGACCCACAATACAAATACTCGTATTTATACGGTGGCTTGTACACGGACTCGTTGTACGACCCTGGCTTTTCCTCTAGCGCGACGAACTTCTCGTGCCGGTTCGTCTTGTTCCCGTACAACGCGTGTACGACGAGCCTCCCGCCGGAATTGTCGGCGTTAGGGTTTTTGTCGAAGGTGCAGTTGACGACGACGGCGGTGTAAACCCTACCGAAGCCCCAGTCGGGGAGGAATTTGTCGCTTTTGCCCCCGATCGAACGGTTGTCGTTGTTGGAGAGCCACTCGCATCGGAAGGAGGGGCCGTGGAACACGTGGATGGGTTTGGACGCGAGGCCGACGACGGCAAAGGAGTTAGCAGCGCCGCGGTATGCGCCGAATTTGACGAAGAGGAAGGCGGCGTGGCCGTAGGCGTCGAAGAGGCGCTTGTTGGGGTCAGAGGACGAGAGCTTTTTATTACCGAAGAGGCGAGAAAGAGAGATTGGTTGGGAGAGAGTTGTGGTGGCGGTGGTGGCGGAGGAGAAGGTGCGGAGGAGATAAGGTTGGAATTGTAGGATGAACATGAGGAGTGTTAGGGAGAGTAATGTGGAGATTAAGGGTTTGGGTTCGAAGAAAGAGAGGATGAGTTTTCCGGCGGAATTGTTGTGGATTGAGGCCGTGGGAGGCGGAGATTCCCTGGGCCTCATCATGGTTTGGGTTGTGTGGAGGGAGTGAAGGAGGTTTGGTTATTTAGAGGGAGTGTGTTACAACCAGACAGACAAGATGTGGAACTATTGGAGTGCAATGGGACCAAGTAGGGACGGGGGGTAACTTTTTTTTCTTTTTTGAGTAAATCAATAGAGTGATTAAACGTCACGAATCATGACATGATACAAGTGACCGTGCTTTACTCAACCATTTCACATTATTTTATTTTATTTTAAGAAGAAGAAGAAGAAGAAGGCAAATATTATTCAACGGCAAAAGCCAAATAAACAAAGAATCAGGCTGAAAGGGTCAAAAAAAAAAACTCCTTGCAAGTAACAAGGAAACCAGCAAAGTGAGGGGAAAACATAAAGTCAATACACTAACCCAAACCCAGGGAAACAAGGAACACACCAGACCAAGAGAAGCACGAACCAAGGGGGGAAAACCAGCACTAGATTAAGAATGAGCCACCCGCTGAGCACACCAGGCCTCGAGAATATGAGCAAATCAGAAGATATATTATCGAGGGAAATGGTAGGAGGAAGGCAAGCCAAGACCTCAGCTTTGATCGCCAGGATATATAATGCCATCAATATTCCTCGCTTTGAACTTGAATTTCCTCTAATTACGCTCCCACCGTATGTGATGAATTGTAGCAGAGAAGGCGAGCTTCACAATTCTGTTCGCCAAAAGATTTCTGAATCCTCTCATGATACGTTGCCCGATACTTCCCCAGTTTCTGTCACTCCCAACGCTCTAAAAGCAATCTCTGGCTACTCCTTTCCAAATAAGATTAGAGAACGCACAATCAAAGAATAAGTGGCCTTGGGATTCTTTCCCAACCCAACACAGACACAAGATTCATCGACATGAAGACCCAATCTTCTTAGATGGGAGCAAGTAGCTAACCTCTCCCAACAGACTTTCCAAGTTGTAAAGTTGTGCCGAGGGATATGGCCCTTAAACCAAACCAAGCTACTCCAATCCTTAGGTTGAGCCCTCCTTCTAATTAGATCCCAAGCCGATTTAAACGAGAAGGCCCCACATAAATTCGGCTTCCAAATAATTTTATCATTCTTATCAGGAGGAAGAGTATCACCCACAAAGGAATCCAAAATCAATTGGATACACGGAGTGATAGAGGGAAAGTGCCAAACACCCCCCCCCCCCGGTCTAACCTACGCCATGAACACATCACGTGCAAGCCCAGCCCAGATCTCCTTCTAGCACCTTCACCAAAGGCATTAACAATCACAACATCTTGATGCCAAGGGTCCAACCGTATTTTTGTGTTAAGCCCATTGCCGATAATATGAAGGATCTGGCTAGAAATTAGGTTTCTGTACTTGAACACTTTCCTCCACACCAAAGAGCAGTCTTGGATGTAAGGAAAAATCCAAAAGGAATTTGAGACAAAATGCTTTTCATTAATCCATTTAACCCACAATGTAACCCGTGCTTTAAGACGATGTCATCCTGACCGCAGAATATCCGTATACGCGTATGTGTGTGTATTTGTACGTGTTTTGATTTTGTAGGTCCATGTCTTATTCCCGAATGGACGGAAGGATATTAGAAATGAGTCCGGAACACGTTTCTGCTTAAAAAACGACCTATTATACATGAAATTCCGATGTGTATTGATCGTGTAGCGAAAAGATGAAAAATCTGAAAATTTGAAAATCTTAGAAAACTGAACGCGTTTCAGTGGTGCTGGAACGCGTTTCACACTGGACGAAAGGCTTCCAGGCCAAAAAAAAAATCCCTGAAAAGCATTTCATGGACCTGGAATGTGTTTTACCTGGGTAAAATGCAAAAAAAAAAAAAAAAAAACCTTTTGTGTGGGCCCCATTTGTGTATTGGCTTGCTATATACCCTCTTTGCCTTTCATTTTCACAGGAAAAGAGCTTGGGAAGAGGAAAAGAAGGGGAGAGAATATTAAGATTTTGGTGCATTTTTGCCCAACAATCCTCCAAGGTTTGCATTTCTTTCTCATTTTCTTCCTTCTATCTCTTTCATGTGTGTTTGCAAGCTTTCTTTTGACTTATGATTTGTATGTTTAAGTTATTTTATGCTTGTTTATGATGTTAATGGCCTTTCCAAACCTTGAACAACCCCTAATGATGTAATTCCACACATGAATCCCGAAATTTGTGGAGGGTGATGGAAGAACATACTGATTGGCTAGGCTTAGCCAATCCAATCCGATCAAAGAAAGCACTAGGATGCACCAACACACTCCTAAGCACCACAACCTCCAATTGGCCTCTTTGGGTTACTTAGATCATTCACAAAACCCTGCAAATGACATGGTTCACACAATACTGAAAATCAGCTTGAAAGTATTTCAAACAACCATGTTTAGACCCAACTACATAGTCAATTAAGATTCTAAAATAGTCAAACCCATGAGCTAATTTCATATTGCTCAATTTAACTATTTAATACTACATTAACCCACATTTAACCCAATTGAATGCAATAAGTTGATCCAACCACCATACTACAAGGCATTCAATCATAAATAGGGTTAATTAGACCAATTTCATTTCAATTTGATCAATATACATCAACTAGGTCAAAATCTCCAAATTATGGCAAATCCCCAAATTCATTGCAATTTTTCAAATTACATGGCCTAGGCCAAAATTGCACTACACCTAGGGTTTTCAACCATCAAGATTTGGACCACTACACATCCATATTTACCCATCTAATCAACATATATTACATGCAAATCCAATAGCAAACCCTAAGTCCAAAATCCTAAGTTTAGATCAATACACATAACTACTCAAATTTCTTACTAGAAATTGGGGGTTTTTACCATCCATAGGTTCTCAGTGGCCTCTAATCATACATATATGACATGCAAAGCCTGACTCCTAAAATTAGCACATACTCAACTTTGCATACAACTGGTGGCTTTTCAATGTCTGAAGGACTATCTTCAGATGTATTGTCACACCCCAGTACACAGCACACCGCAGTGTCTAGTACCCCCGGGATGTGATGGGTTCGCATACCCCAGCCATAGTACCACATAATATTGTCATATCGCCATGTAGCAACCCAACCGCAGCTGGTCTACATCGAAACGATTATTTGTCCTTACTATTCTCTCATGAATAGTAAAGGGCCTCCCCCAAGTTCGAACTCGCAACCTCCCTTAAGGAGTTAGAATTCGCAACTTGAGTAACTACTATTCATGAGTGAATAGTAGGGACAAATAATCGTTTCGATGTAGACCAGCTGCGGTTGGGTTGCTACATGGCGATATGACAATATTATGTGGTACTATGGCTGGGGTATGCGTACCCATCACATCCCGGGGGTACTAGACACTGCGGTGTGCTGTGTACTGGGGTGTGACATGTATCTTATGGTCTTTTTCGATTGAGGAATATATCAAGATATCGTGCACAAAAACCACCACAAATTGGTCTAAGTATAACCTAAAGATGTGGTTCATCAAATCCATAAATGCAGCAGGTGCATTTGTTATACCGAACGGCATGACCAAGAACTCGTAGTGGCCGTACCGAGTTCTGAATACCTTCTTGATAATGCCCGACTCTTGGATCTGAAGTTGGTAATAATCGGATCGTAAATCAATCTTAGAGAAGTATTTGACATCCCTAAGTTTGTCGAACAAGTCATCGATCATGGGCAACGGGTATCTGTTCTTAATGGTGATGTTATTCAGCTTGCGATAGTCGATGCAAGGTCGTAACGAACTATCCTTTTTGCGAACAAAAAGAACTGGAGCGCCCCAGGGTGATGAACTTTTTCTGATGTAGCCTTTACTCTCTAAGGTTAATTGAACTTGCTTCTTCATACAATCAATCTTTGCACTCAGTGGTGCGAGCTAGTCCATGCCGAGGATGATGTCGAAGTCTTCAATGTCCATCACAAAAAGACCTGCATATATTATCTCTGACATTCATAGCTCACATTGAGAACACTGCAAATTCACGTCAGTACCAGATCCTAAAGCTAATGTGACATGGATTGTGATGTCTGTGGGTTCAGGATGCAACCTTAAATGTCTTACCATTGCAGACGATATAAAAGAATGCGTAGCAGCCGAATCGAAGAAGATATGCACCATAGTGTTGAACAAGGGAAACGTTCATTCGACTACATTGTTGTCTGGGAGGGGTTGTTAAGCGATAGCAAATGCTCTGCCTTTTTTGTCACACCTTGTGGATGTGATGAGTACCCCCGCAGGGCATACTCCAACCATTATGGACCCATAATATTGTCCCATGTAGTCGATCTCGCAACCCCAAAGGGCCCTACAACCGCAGCCTAGATCATTTGTCCACACTGTTCATGATGAACAGTGCAGGGCCTCCCCCGGATTCGAACTCAAAACCTCATAAGGTTTGATTTCGCAATCCGAGTAACCACTGAGCCAGGCTGCTGTTGTAGGGCCCTTTGGGTCGCGAGATCGACGAGATGGGACAATATTATGGGTCCATAATAGCTGGAGTATACCCTACGGGGGTACTCATCACATCTTCGAGGTGTGACATATGCATAGTTTTGATAAAATCCATTCATGCATTAAGTGTTATTTAAAAATGATTTTCAAGTATTCAAAAATGTTTGATTTATGTTCTTAAACTATTTTGAATCATAATTGCATTAGTTTTAGTTAAAATGACAATTCTACAAAGTTTTTCAAAATAATAAAAAATGTTTTGATTTTCATCAAAATCTTGTTTGATAGTTTAATCGTTGATTTCAAAGTATTTTAATCATCAAACTAAATATATTTCAATCATATTTTGATGCCCAAATAAGCCCATGTATTTAGAATTTCGAAAAATCATAGTAACCCAAGTTCTTACATTCAAAGTATGCCCAAATAAAATTTAATCTTTTAAAAGTGTTTGATAGCATTCTCCGATGGCTTTGGAAATGTTTCCAATAGATCCAGAATGTTCTTTCCATAAATTTTAAGCTATTATATGCCTATATTTGATTTTCATTTATAATCTTTCAAAAAAAAAAATTCAAAACTGTGTGCATGTCAGAACGCTAATCGAGCGTCAGGGAGCTAATGCAAACTGTCCATTTTTCTGGGCATGCATTAGGACACTCATCATGCATCAGAGCCCTCATGGAACACCCTGCAACTTTCTGGGCATGTGTTTCACCGTACAAAATCCAATTTTTCACCTCCCAACGGCTATATTCTTGTGTCTAACAGCTATAACTTGTTTTTAATCTATAAATACGAGAACTTAGGTCATTCTAAACACAAGGGAGACAACCATGCGAATCTAGGTAGTGTTTTTTAAGATCGAATCATTTTTCTCATTTCAAAAACCTAGAACTTAGAGATATTGATTTGAAGATTGGATTTCAGGCTTTTTCATTGTGCATCATTCAAAACATCTTCAAAATCATACTCTTGAGCAAATATGGTTGCAAGAAAGGTATAAATCATTATAAGGTCTCTCTTCACCTTGAGCTAAAATTTTCATATCTTGTATTTGGTATTTGAATTTATGAGCTTCATTGTAATTGTTCTAATCACTTAAAACAAACATTATATTCATTGTTTTTAGTCTTTTGGATTGTTTCATGGTTTGAAACAAACCAAGTAAAGTGATTTAATATCACTTGTAATTCCAATGTTGGAATCAAGGCTAGTTTTATATGTGGTTCTTCCTTAACCCTTGAAAAGGATATGCAGTTCTTCCTTAGCTCGCAAAAGGAACATGGGTTCTTCCTTAGCCCGAAAAAAGGATATGTAGTTCATCCTTAGCCCGCAAAAAGAACATGGGTTTTTTCTTAGCTCGGAAAAAAGGATAGGTTTGCCTTGAACATGAAAAAGGGCATTTGTAACGGTTTGGTCCTCACCCGTAAGAGGATTCATTAGTGAAGTTTGAAAATCCTAATCGGGTGTCACACCCCGCCCGGACGCTCCTAAACCGACGGTACACTCACGGACGGGGCGCGCATTTGGAATTATCACAATGGTAATATCATAGTACACAGCGGAAATACAATACAGTACAAGTCTGATTTCATTAAATTCAGAATATTTTTGTGTATGAAATTATTAAGGGAACATTCTCCCAAACATCCCCAATGAATAATATAAAAGGTACAAAATGTGGGCCCCATAAACCTGCACCCAGTCCACCCTAATTTCCTGTGAAACATTAGATGATAATATAATGAGCTTAACGCACTCAGTGGGTAAAATAGTTCGTGAGTATAACAATTAATAAAGCATACATCATAATCAAATATCTTAAATACACATGAGAGCATCATAATCAATCAATATGTATGTATGCATGACACCGCCTCGTAATGGTTTAATAACTATACATCGCCTGAGTTCACGTACAAATGTCCCTCCCCGGGAATAACCGGGTTCTCATTGTACGTCCCTCCTCAGGAACGAAGCTCTGGATTCACATACAGATGTCCCTCCCTAGCAGTAGCCAGGTTCTCATTGTATGTCCCTCTCCAGAGAAATATGATGAATAGTGAGCATCGCTCCTAACTATTCTATGAATCATAAACCACATACGTCCCTAGGTGGTGATATGTATGATGCCAATGCATGAGCTGGTCTAGTCTACTGGTCTGGTCTTTACTTAATATTTAGACTGACTTTGGCAACGTCTGGTGATCCTTATCAGGGTCGGTATCACGACGTGCAAGGTTAGGACATTCAGTATTACTTGTATAAGCTGATAGCTTTCAATAAGACCAACCAGATCAGTCTCCAGTTGAGAAGTGAGACACGAGGTCTGCCTAAATACCAATCGCTTAGAGCAGCTTGTTGCCTCCTGTTCACTATTTAAAGTTACTGAGGACAATACCGAGTCTGGTTGAGCTAGATTGACCACAAATTCGACATTACAACAGTGTAATACATGAACTCCAAATATATAGGTATAAATATAACAGTATGAACGTTATACTAAATAATGCTATGTAAATGAATGATAGACATAATAATAAATGAATGTAAACTTTAATAAAAGTTATAAAACACGCAAACTTATGTTTCGTTCCCCACCTTCAGATAAAAACTCCTTCTTTCAGATCTGGCGCCTTCCTCCGGACAGAACCGCGTTGCGCCGTACAGAGAGTCTCAAAAGACTAAAAACTCAGAATGAGTGGAAAGGAGAAGAAAATTACAATTTGGAGTGAATTTAGTGTGAGAAATGAGAAGGGGGAAGGTGTTTATATAGAGGTATTGGCGCCCAAACGTTCGGGCAGTTTGCCCTAACGATACATTTTTTTTTGGTGAAATCCTAGGGTATTACATCGGGAGACTAGGTAGTAGATGTAGGCGTGGCCGAACCACTATAAATACTAGTGTGCTTTAGTACTCTATGCATTTTACTTTATGCTCATTAGATTTATTTATGTATTGAATCCAATTAAGTCAAAGAATCTCATAAGAAATTAGAAAAGATAAAAAATGGCCATCACACCCAATTCACCTCCCTCTTGGGTATTTAACACCATCAAAACATGAGGTTAGGTCAAGTGGGTTAGTGGGCCGAAACCCGACAGCTACATGATCCTACTAGAAACATCATCCTAGGAAATAATATGAAGACCCTTTCTAGAAGAAAAACTAGAAAAAAGGAACCTGCACATGATTGACTCAATTCTCCTAATGATTTTTCCAGGAAGAGCGAAGACACCTGACCAGAAAATGTGAGACGTCTGGAGGACCGATTTGATCGAATCACATCTACCAGCCATAGATAAGCTGTCACGACGCCCCTGACGTAGGCTAACGCCATGACCGGCACAACGTACTATACACTGTACATATCCATATACAGTATATAATACACTGTCAGCCTTCACGTACTCTCACAAATCTTCCCAAAATGTACAATAATTTTATTTTTATGTACCACAAATCAAATCCCATAACCATTCCAGTCATTCACACATCACATTATCATTTCCTCATCCAATATAAATATATGCCCACGCATCCCATCTAGATGATAATACATATATCTATAATATGTGATAATTATACATATCAAAATAACAAAAGCTATTTCCTCCAAGCAGACATACACGTACCAGATGAAGGTTCACGTGAGTATCACTCACGGAATTTTCCTTTTCCCTTCGACTCAATACCTGAAATATTGGAGGAAATGGGGTGAGCAAACAACAGCTCAGTGAATATAGTTCTTGAGATGACAATTATATACATTTAGAGAAATATGACATTTAAAATCATTTCAAACACTTATGCAACACATGCATCATTCAACGAATATATTATACATGTCAACAACATAAATTTCATGCTTTTCAATAATACAATGCACAATCTCCCTCCTCCGCAAGGCAAGAGAGCGGGTCTAACCCTTGTATGGCCGTACAATGTAGACACAGCTTCTTATCACCCAAGTCACAGTCATTTCAAGGATCGCAACCCTTGTTAGGACAGACCTATTAACAATGAGGACTCGCAAAACCTCATCCGGGTCTAATTCCTAACGAAATGACAATGAGGAATCGCAAAGCTTCATCATTACAAACTCCAATGCTAAAATCAGTTTGCATGATCCATAAAACTCAATGCCTTATATATAATATCACATGCATACAATCAAACAGTTTATATGAGTACAATGCCATACAAGAACCAAATCAAGAAAATTATACTCACCGTGGTTACACGAGTTTCTCTAAAATCAAGCAACAATGTTGCTTCCTCAAGAGCGTTTATCCATGCCCTTAAGCTCTCAATTTAAACACTGAAATGACCATAGATTATCATGAGAATCATTGTTTATCATATCGTTAGCTACTAAAAATATCAAATCATATCCAAAAATCACAATCTTAGCATCGAAACGTCCGGAATTCAGTTCTCAACGATTCTATGATCTCAAACCGGAGTTTCATTGGATGCACATACTGTTCACAAAACTATTCATTTTTACTATTCACTTTCACTATTTATTTTTACTATTCACTATTACTATTCACTATTTACTACTATTTACTATTCACTATTCATTTTACTATTTACTATTCACTATTCACCATTTACCATTCACTATTCACTATTCACTATTTATCACTATTCATCCGAAAGATGTAAATTGTATTAAAATTGTCAAACGGTCTCCAAAACGCATGAAATATAATCTAACCACAGATTCGGAGTCCCGACAATCCAGGGAGTGTTTTTCTACCTTCCTAGCGGGTTTTCATTAACGTTGGGGTCAAAATCTCAATTTATTAAAACACCGTAAAACGGCTCCCACAGTCAAAATTAATCCGCTAGAATCGTTACATCTAGCTTAGATATCAATTTTACAATGAAACAGAGGGAAAATCACTAACCGCGAGGCTCGATTGGACGCGAATTCCGCGTCTCCCATTTTTCTTCTTCTCATTCTTCTCTCTGCTTCTTCTTCCGTTCGCTCCACTCTCCAGCAACCCCTTTCATCTTTTCTTTTCTTTTCTTTTCTATTATTTCTTTTTTTATTTCTCTTGTGACCACGTTGGAAAGAGATAAGCCACTCCGCTTTATCTTCTTTTATTTTGGTTTATTCATTTTGTTTGGACGTTGGTGAGAGCATGAATTCTTTTATTTTTATTTTTTTATCTTCTTTTCTTTTTCAACGTTAGTGGGTGGAAAGAGATTGAAATGAGAGAGTATCCCATACTCCTCCTCTAACTTAATAAAACAACTTTTCCCCATTTTAATATTTAACTTTCATTCATTAAATCATTTAATAATTCAATTTCAATCTACACCATTCAATAATTCACTTATTTCACATGTATTCATATATCATACTATACCTTAAGTCTTTAAATCATACACCAATCCACATGTTTAATTAACCAACCCCATAAATTAATCAATTTAATTCAACTCAATTCAACTAATACAACTCATATTCTTTATTTAATAATTTTATTTATTTACTCACATTCCGTAATTATAGCATGTATTTCATACACGCGTATATTTAGCTACATACGTGTATTCTCAAGCGTATATTTAGCTCATACGTATAAAATACGTATAGTATACATATCGATATACGCGTACTTCAACGTATATATTTAATTCAAATTGCGGGGTGTTACATAAGCACTTCCAGTTCCACCCTTAGAGTTTCACCTTAAGAGAATCGAAAATGGGTTGGCAATCATGGACAGACAGCCTGTTAGTAATCAGAGGGAGCCCAAGGTACTTCAAAAGGAAGAAAGATTTGCCAATGCCCAGCATATTGGAGAAATCAGCAGCATGAGAATTCGAAATTCCCCCAAACATCACTTTAGATTTACCGTTGTTTATCTTCAGCCCAGTAGAGACAACAAATTCATCAAGGATATTCAAGATACAAGTCAAACTCTCTTGCTCAGTCGAACAAAACAGGAGAATGTCATCGGAAAATATTAAGTAAGAGAACATATGAGAGGTAGGATGAAACGGAATCCTAAAATTACCTTTACAAAACCTCTCCTCAAGGGTGCTCGATAGCACTTGCATAACGAGGGTAAAGAGAATTGGAGAAAGAGGATCCCCTTGTCTTAAACCTCTCCCTCCTTTAAAAAATCGCACCGAAGCACCATTGATGAGCACAGAAAGAGATGTGGTAGACACACACTCCATCACCCAATTAATAAAGGTTTGGGGAAAGTTCATCTTTTGAAGAATAAAATTAATCGCAACCCATTCAACCGTATCATAGGCTTTCCTGATGTCCAATTTAAGTACAATAGTTGATTGAGAATTTTTTCTACCCAAACCCCTAACCAGTTCATAAGCCAAACAAATATTATCTTGGATGGATCTCCCTAAGATGAACGCGGACTAATTTAGGCTCACAATATGACCCACCACCTTACTCAACCTTCGAGCAAGAATTTTAGAAATGAATTTGTATAAAACATTGCATAACGATATAGGTCTGAAGTCCCCAGGGGAGCAAGCTCCGGTCGTCTTAGGGATTAAAGCAATGAAGGTATGATTTAATTCCCTAAAAAGAACCTCGAACTGAAAAAATGTTGAATACCTCTACAAACATCTTCTCCAACCAACTCCCAATTTGTCACACCCTGGGTTGCACAGCGTGTCCCCTACCCAGGTGTGGGCGCACCCCCTCAGGGCGAACGCCAGCCATTATGGATCCATAATATTGTCACATCTAGCCGAATTCGCGATACCCAGCAGGGCCCTAGTAACGGACTAGATCATTTACTTCCACTATTCATGAATAGTGAAGGGCCTCCCCCATGTCGAACTCGCAACCTCCCCTTTAAGAGGTTAGATTTCGCACTTGGAGTAACCATTGAGCCAATGGTTCAGTGGCTACTCAGAATGGGAAATCAGACTCCTTAAAGGAGGTCTCGAGTTCGATTCTGGGGGAGGCCCTGCACTATTCATCAGTGAATAGTGTCAGACAAATGATCCCGTGTACAAGAGACGTCCTTGTGTGGCGGTGGTTGTACCGGGATGGAACAATATTATAGATCCATAATGGCTGGCGTTCGTCCCGATGGGGTGCGCCCACACCTGGGTATGGGGCACGCTGTGCAACCCAGGGTGTGACACAATTAGTCTTGAAGAAATTGGCATTAAACCCGTCAGGGCCAGGGGCTTTATCACCATTAGAATTCCAAACCGCATCTTTAATTTCCTCCACAGAAATAGGACATGAGTGCAACAATGCATCATCATCATTCAGTCTTGGCAGATTCACATTGGCCGATCTAACATAATTAGAGTTTGAAGAACCTATCAGATTTTGTAAGAAAGACACTACAACATTTTTAATACCTTCCTTCAGACAGCAAGAAGGAAATATGATTTTTGTTTCTTCTTCTTTGAATAACATTATGGAAGAACTTTGTATTTCGATCCCCAAGTCTCAACCAGGTCATCCTTGACCTTTGCCTCAAGATATTCTCCTCCCTCATGAGAAAATCCTCAAGTTTCTTGCGAACCCCCTTCTCTTCCTCAATCAAGGAGTTGTTCGGGTTACTAAAGGATATGTTTTGAAGATCCTCCAATTCTTTTCTGGTTTTAGCCACTTCATGGGAAGTATTACCAAAAGACTTGCGATTGCACTCTTTTAGGGCAGCTTTCAAGGCTTTCAATTTCTGCACAAGGACAAATAAGGGGCTTCCCACTTTATGAGACGACCAATTTTGTCTGATGACATCAAAGTACTCTGAATGGGTGGCCCAGGCATTTAAATAACGTAAAGGTCTGGAGCCAAAGGATAAGTGATTCCAGCATGAAACCAGAAGGGGGAGATGATCAGATATTCCAAAAAAAAAAGAGTTTGAACATCATAATCAGGATTGGAATCAAGCCATTTGAAATTGCACAAAGCCCAGTAAAGCTTACAAGCAATTCTTTTATCCCCCAATTGCCTATTATTCTAGGTAAATTTATGTCCCCACCTTCTAAGATCGACTAGACCCACATCATCAAGGCAAGAGTTGAAATCATCCATAGCTTTAGAGTTTGGACAAAAATCACCAATATTTTCACGACCAAAACGGATGGAATTAAAGTCACCAAAAATAATCCAAGGAACATTATCACAACTCACCTGCATGATATAATTCCAAAGATCCTTCCTATCATATGTGGTATTTGAGCCATATACAGCAGATAGAACAACTTTTGCTCCCCTAACAGCATCAAATCACCATGAATAATCTGATTAGAAATGAGAAAAGGTTTGAAGTCCACTTTTAAGGAATCCCACCCAATTCATATCCTGCTTATGGACGTAATCGAATAGTTTTCAACCCAATCCCAACGCCAAGAGATACAACTTTGGATAGCATATTTATTCTCTAAAGCAACTTCTGTTTCCACTAATACAATCAGGGAACACTGATCTAAATCAATCAAGTGACGCACCTATATTTGCTTACTAGGAGAATTTAATCCCCTAGGGTTCCAGCAGAGAACCTTCATTTAGAAACCTTTGATTTGGGGGCTTGCGACCCCATAGGGTGTTTTTCCCCTGACACAGAAGAATTTGAGTTAGACTTGCTAGCTTTCTTCTTCTTTTTCGATCCGGTAGCCTTTTTTGCCAACATTAACCGATCCAGAGCAATTTCATTCTCATCCCTTCCTAAGGGGGTTTCCTTAACAATCTCCTCATCCTGCAGAGGCAAATGTTGAGGCAATTCATCCCTTTTCAAGGAAAAATCTTTAACAATCTATGTATCCTGCTGAGAGGAGTGTTGAGGCAATTCATCCCCTTGAATCAAGATAACAAATCTACCCATATCGATCTCATTATTAATCAAAATGGTTTCTTTGGCTCCTTTGGAAGGGGAGAGTTTCGGTGAGGAAGTTTCCCCAACTTGCTTCCATCCAACATCAGGACCCTCCAATAGAGCATCTTTCATATCGTTCTGAGGAGGTCAGTCTGGACCCATGCCAGATTGAGCTTCAATCAAAACATAAGTACTAACTTTCTCCAAGGAAGATAAATCCAAGGGATCGACCATTCTATCTTCCTTGGAATTAATTGCATGGTCTTCATTTGAGGGAACCGGAGCTTGCACGCGTTTTTTGGGGCACTGAGCTTTAGAATGTCCAAAGATACAACAACCATTGCAATGGGGAGGTTTAAAATCAAGCACAAAAGGTTGCTTCATGATTTCCCCTTCAACTTGAATCTTCACAGACGCTAGGGACATTGTCGTGGTCGGGACCTCAACACAGATTCTTGCGAAAGCCAAACGAGATTTTGACTTTGTAGCATTATCCATTCGGATGGGTATCCCAATAGCACTCCCAATGCGTCCAAGACAGCCGGAGTTCTGAAAATGAAGAAGAAGATGAGGCAGATGGATCCATACAGGCACCCTTTGCATCTCACACTTGTCCAATTCCAGGTGTTTCTCCCAAGGTTGAAGGAAAAGGGGAATCTTTACAACAAACCATGCCCCCCCTCCATTACCCATTATTTGTCCTCATCCGAAAGAAAGTGAAAAATAAAGTACCAATTACCAGTTATTCTAATAGAGAATGACGCCTTTGTCTTCCATAATGCTCTCGTTCTATCTTCGATCAGCTTCAACGGGAACTCCCTACCAAGAAAGTGACCCACTAAGCAATTCCCCCATTCCCTGGTGCCTTGCTCAACCAGGGAAATGGGAAACCTAACATACTTCTCCCCATTATCGATCTTGTAACACCCCGCAATTTTAATTAAATATATACGTTGAAGTACGCATATATTGAGATGTATAATACACGTATTTTATACGTATGAGCTAAATATACGCGTGATAATACACGTATTTGATACGTATGAACTAAATATACGCGTGTATGAAATACTTGCTATAATTACGGAATGTGAGCAAATAAATAAAATTATTAAATAAAGAATATAAGTTTTATTAGTTGAATGGGTTGATTAATTAGATATGTGAATTGAGTTGAATTAAATTGATTAATTTATGGGGTTGGTTAATTAAAAATGTGGATTGGAGTATGATTTAATGAATTAATGAATATTATGATTGAAGGAATGAAAATGAAATATTAAGATGGGGAGTTGGTTAACTATTGAGGATGAGGTACATTGGATCATTTAAATATCAACTTTTATTTTTAAATTTCAACCTCTCACTCTCCAACATGTAAATATCCAACGTGTAAAGAAAATAGAAAAGAAAAGAAGAATAGAAAGGAGTTGCTGAATGAAAGAGAAAAGACGGACGGACGGAAGGAGAGAAGAAGGAGAAGAAGGAAAAGGAGAAACGCGAGATTCGCGACAAATTCGGCCTCGCTGTAAGTGATTTTTACTCTTTTTCTTCGTGAAATTACTATCTAAGCTAGATTGAACGATTCTAGCGGACCAATTTTAGCTATGGGAGCCGTTTTGCGGCGTTTTGACAAAATTGAAGTTTTGACCCAACGTGAATGATAATCCGCTAGAAAGGTAGAAAAACCCTCCCTCAACTGTCGGGACCCCGAATATGTGGTTAGATTTTATTTCATGATTTTTGGAGACCGTTTGACAAGTTTAATACAATTTACATCTTTCGGATGAATAGTGAATAGTAATAGTGAATAGTGAATAGTAAATAGTAAATAGTGAATAGTGAAGTGAATAGTGACAGTGAACAGTAAACAGTGAGTTGAAATCATAGATTCGTAGAGAACGAAATTCCGGACGTGTCGATACTAAGATCGTGATTTTTGGCTATGATTTAATATTTTTAGTAGCTACCGATATGATAAATGATGATTCTCATGATAATCTATGGTTAATTTCAGTGTTTAAATTGAGAGCTTAAGGGCATGGATAAACGCTCTTGAGGAAACAATATTATTGCTCGATTTTAGAGGTTGGCTTAGAAACCCCCGTGTAACCACTGTGAGTATAATTTTCTTGATTTGGTTCTTGTATGACATTGTACGCATATAAAATGTTTGATTGTATGCATGTTATATTTATATATAATGCATTGAGTTTTATGGATCATGCAAACTGATTTTAGCAATTGGAGTTTGTAATGATGAGGTTTTGCGAGTCCTCATTGTCATTTCGTTAGGCATTAGACCCGGATGAGGTTTTGCGAGTCCTCATTGTCAGTAGGTCTGTCCTAACAAGGGTTGGGATCCTTGAAATGACTGTGAATTGGGTAATAAGAGGTTGTGGCTACCTTGTAACGGCCATACAAGGGTTAGACCCGCTCTCTTGCCTTGCGGAGGAGGGTGATTGTGCATTGTGTTATTGAAAATCATGTAATTTATGTTGTTGACATGTACAATATATTCGTTGAATGATGCATGTATTGAATAAGTGTTTGAAATGATTTTAAATGTCATATTTCTCTAAATGTATATAATTGTCATCTCAATAACTATATTCACTGAACTGTTGTTTGCTCACCCCATTTCCTCCAATATTTCAGGTATTGAGTCGAAGGGAAAAGAAAAATCCGTGAGTGATAATCACGTGAGCCTTCGTCTGGTATGTGTATGTATGCTTGGAGGAAATAGCTTATATTTTTGTTATTTTACTTATCACACATTATATATATATATATATATATATATATATATATATATATATATGTATTATCATCTAGATGGGATGTGTGAGCATATATAGATATAGCTTAATATATTAGATGATGAAATGAAAATGTGATGTGTGAAGGAAGGGAATGATTATAGAGATCTATATTGGATGAGATTTGTGGTATAGGAAAAAAAATTTATGTACATTTTGGGAAGATTTGTGAGAGTACGTGAAGGCTGACAGTGTATTATATACTGTATATGGGTATGTACAGTGTATAGTATATTGTGCCGATCACGATGTTAGCCTACGTCAGGGGCGTCGTGACAGATCTCTAGCTTGAAGAACTTGAGTTTTGCATCAGTACCATCGTCCGAGGAATCGAACAACGCATTCCAAGCTAGCTTTTTGGCCGTCGTAGAGTTGGCAGAATCTTCCCTGGAAACCTTAGGCGCGAGATCGTGCCTAGAGCCCTAAGCAATCGAGGCCATTACTCTAAACAAATCGCGTTTTTTAGCTTTAGAGTTTCAACCATTTCACATTGAATGTGCAACGAATGTAATGGGAATTAATAAGCTTTTGATCTTCCATTAAAATGGTTGATGAAGGTTAGCTTTATAATGAGACATCGTCATCTTTTGTTTAGACTTTTTTTTTTAAAAGGTTACATTACATTACATTTTAATCTAAAGAGGGGAGCTCTTAGCTTCTCACTCGCTTGTATGTTTAATATGGCTTGACAAATTACAAATTAAGTTTTGTATAAGACGTCAGCTATCTAACATCATCTTATCCTAATCGGACTTATGACCGTTCTTTTTTTTGCCCTTTTTGAAAACATCCGAATTAAGACTTATCATGACCTTGTTTAACACAGTAATTAATGCTTAAAGCTTTTGCTCTTTTTAAAAATTGCTTGAGTTTTTTTTTTATTTTACCAAAAACACTTTTGAAGCTATGTGGCAAAATTTGCTTCTAATTAAATTACAGCAAGAAAAAAAAGTCTTACGTTTTTTAAAAGAAACCGATTGAGATATACTTTTCTCAAAAGGTTTTCTCTAAAAGCTATTTTCATTGAAAAGGGGCTGCCGTTGAAAAGCTCACAATGGATCACAAACTTTTTTTTTTACAAGATTCTGTCGTAACAAAAGTGTTTGATTGAGTCCTTTAAAAATGTTCTTTTAATTCTTAATAACTACACCAACTTCACCTAAAAATATTTTTAACATATTATTTTTAGCAAAATTTGTAGTAATCCCAACAAGTGTTTACTTAGTTGGTTGCACTCCTTTTCTTTTCCCAAGAAGAAAAAGTTTAAATCTCTTTACTAATAAAATAATAAGGCAAATTGTTAGATCTTCATCCTCTTATGGGACGATATTGCCCTTGTTGTAAGGATTTTCTCCTGTTATTTTTAGGCGTTTGTTTACTTGTACGTGAGACTTATGAATCTGTCCAATGATCTCTATTGCTTCTAAGAAGCCTCCCATGCATGTTCTTCAAAATATTGTAATCTCACAGGAAATTTTTTTTTATAAAAAAATGCATGTTCATGCTTAAAAAAAATGTCAAAAACACTTTCAAAAGAATCAACCACCAACGCCCTCGTTAAGTTTGCAACTACAAATGGCAATTATAAATGATGCAGTATGATACTAAATATCCTCAAAAAGTCTACAAAGGATGTCCATCAGGTTGGTTTCTATCAAATCTACAATAGAAAATAGTTTTTTTTTTTTTTTCAATTTCAATAAATGCTGTCTTTTTCCAAAAGTGATATTGGCACAACAATTTGCGGTATTTGCAATTAATTAGGAAGAAATTATTTTTGGATTTAATTGGTGGTATTTGCAATTAATTTTCACGTCAAACACCAGCATTTTTTTTTTTTTTTTGACAAATAATCCCTACCACTCGACTGGCGAACAATTCTGGCGAGGAGCACGTGGTTCTTAAAAAAAAAAAAAAAAAAAAAAAAGACAAGGAGCACGTGATGAAATTACGGATGTTGGCGTGGGTTACGGTTTGAAAAAGCTATTCTGAAATACTTGTAGGGTAAAAATATTTTTTAATGTGTTTGCAATATTTTACTTTTAGTAAAATATTTTTTAATGTCTTTAATTTTTTTTTTAAAGTATTTTTTTGAAAAAATATTTTTTCTGAAAACGATTCTGAAAAAACAAATACTTTTAGAAACACAGGCCAATGAATTTTTTAGAAACATTATGGAATGTTTATTGTAATTGGGGGAGCATTCTATCAAGTTGTCAGCGAGTACCGGACCACAAATTACGCTGAACGCACATTTTATTCCAGCTGTACAATATTTAGAATTGGGAATTTTTTTATTTTTTTCTTTTGGTCATTTAAAATTTTTTTTTTTTTTGTCAATGAGAACGCACACCCAAGCACTCAATAATTTTTTTACTCACGTGCACCACGCTGGGTCATTTTAAAATTGGGATTTTTAGTGATTGAGTCTAACATTTAAAATTAACATTTAGATCTTCAAACCATCTTCAACAAATCAATATATAAAAATTTAATCAAATTATAAGTTGTCAAACAATGTATTTGATTATTTTGCTTTTTTATTTTAACTATCTTTTAAACTCAGATTAAAGTAATTCAAAAGGCATTAAAATTAAAAAGTTCTTTACTGGTGATCAGACAACTCGGTAATCGATTCATCAACTAAGTTACTGATCGATGAGTTTTTAGTATATTGTTTGGTTAACGGTGACCAAAATGTCACTTAAAGCACTTGAATTTTTGATTTTCTCCTTCTCTTTTCAACACACGTTGATTCACTCAAATCAGAGATAAAATAAAAAAAATTATGGTCATTTAAAGTTTGCATATCGATTGGTTACTGATCGGTCAACTCGATGACGAATAAATAATTTTTTAGTCAAATCAAAGACTGATTGGTCACCGATCAGTAATTTTTCGATATATCGTTTGACTGATCGATAAGAAAAATTCAAACGATCATAATTTTTTTTCGTTTTACCTCCGATTTGAGTTATTCAAGATGCGTTGGAAAGAAAAAAAAAAAGATCTACAAATCAAGGTGTTTTGTGACTTTTCTGTCACCGATGACCAGTCCAGTAGCTGTTAAATGCTTAATATATGTAAAATTACTAATTTTTAGTCACCTGTGACCTATCCCCGGTTATCAGAGAGTCAGTTAAACCACCCGGTGTTGTAGATCTTTTCTTTCTTTTTTTAACGCATCTTGAATCACTAAAATCGGAATTAAAACGAAAAAGTTGTGACAATTTAAAGTTTTCTTATCGATCGATAAAATAATATACCGAAAAATCACTGAATTGAATGATTCAATGTCCGTTAAAAAGAGGAAGCGAAGATCTAGAAATTCATGTGCTTTAAATAACTTTTTGGTTACCGGTGACCAAACGATATACTGAAAACTTATCGATCGGTGATCGAGTTGTCTGATCGCCAGTCAAGAATTTTTCAATTTCAGCGCTTTTTAAATCACTTTAATGAGAGTTTAAAAGATGGTTAAAATGAAAAGGACAAAATGATCAAATATACTTTTTAACAACTTGTAATTTGATTGACTTGTCACAGGTTAATTGGTTTAAGATAGTTTAAGGACTCAAATATTAATTTTAAAAATTATGGACCGATCTCTAAAAATCCCTTTAAAACTATCCCCGTAGTTACTTTTAGTTAGAGCTTATAAGTACTTGTAGCCTTTTCAAAATATATATATATATATATATATATAAGTACTTGTAGCTTGTGTAAAAATAAATAAACGCTTAAGAAATGGTGTTTCGTATTTATATTAAATTTTACAATAATTTTTTTTATTTATATCATTGATTAATTTAAAGTAATATTATTAATAAGGATGTATACTCTAATAAAAAAAAAAACTTTACATGGACTAGCTTCTCAAAATACTGTTTATGAGTCTATTTTCAAAGTAGAAGTGGCAGTGAAAATTAAATAAGTCAAAAATACTCAATCGCCAAAATGAACAATGCCTAAGATATCTTTTGCAGAAAGTTTTTTTTTTTTTTAATACAATATTACAGACTTTTTTCCGACAATACAACCATGACTAATATTAAGAGAATCTTGGGCACATGCCGACCCTACATCTAAACCAAGTCATCAGCCAACTTGATTAATTCGAACAACAAACCAATTGGTTGGGTTAAATTAGTTTTGGTGTTTAGTTTGGGTTGTATTCTAAAATATTCAATCTTAATAATTCGATTTGAGTTATTAGTTGACAATACAATAACTCAATCCAACTCAGCCTGTAACAAAGTAAATGCATAACCCAAATATCTGTTAAGGTATCATCTAAATCTTAAAGAAACGAATTTAAAACATAATAATGTTTATTATTGTTGAATTTGAATGTTGGTTTTAATTATATTTGAAACATACTTTTTATGTTTATTGTTGTTGAATTTGAATGTGAATTTTACAAGGTCATGACTTAAAAGATTATTAATATATGGGTTGAAATATATGTAAAGTTTAATTGAAAAATACATTAGTCCAAAACTCAAGTCAAAATCTCAATCCGAACAACCAATTCAATCTATCATGGAACTAGTTTGGATTTAGGATTTAGAGTTGGGTTGAAGAGATAGATTGGTTTGTATTTGGTTCAATTTTTTTCAGCCTAAACTATTCAGGTTTGGTTGAATTTTGGCCTTAACCCAACTCATTACATCGCTATCTACAAGGGATCAGACTATTTTCACTCACTCTTTCTTATTTCTTCACCCAACACTTTCTTTACTCACATAAAAATTTAAAACCAATCATTTTCTCTCTCTTCACCCACCTAAATTTTCATTCTACCATTCTCACCCCAATGCCCTAAACTCTTTCCTTCTCTTCTCTTCACCATTTCTTTAAGTTTTTCAATCATTCAAAGTGTTAGAACACCGTTAAAAAGATTTGTGAGTAACAACGTTACGAAATTTTGTAAAAAAATCGGATTATTTTGAGTTTTGGAGGCCTCAAACTCAAAGTGATTCAAGTGCAATTTTGATTATAAATCGATAAGTAAATCATGATTGTTACATGTTTTAAGTTGATTTTAATGTTACATTATTGGATTTGAATATTTTTTTTTGCAAAAAAAATAGGTGAAAATGGTCGAATGAGGCGGCGAAAATGGGTTCTAGAAATCCATTTCTGGCGCTAAAATTGCAAACATTCGACCTATCAGGGTCGGACATTTCTCTTTATGTTTGACCACGATAGGTCGGACATAAAGAGGTGTGTCCGACCGAATAGGATAGTACAATGTATTTTTTTATTTTTTTATTTTTTTATTTTTTTATTTTTGTTTGTCCAGCCTGTTAAACGCGAACAGATTTCATTATGTCCGTCCATGCAAGATCGAACACACTCAATTCAGAAGTCATTTTTTTCGAATTTCGAAACTCATTTTCACCTTCTTTACTCTTCGATTTTGAGTATGTTTTGTAAAAAAAAAATACTTCAAAAGGATGAAAATATATGCTTTTAATTAAAAAAAATATAAAAAAATGACAAAATTAGAGATTGAGATAAGTTGGAAAGTTGAAGAGTTGAAGAGTTTTATGATAGAAAATGGGTGAGTGAAAAAAGATGTGAGAAAATTTAAGAGATTTAATATTTGTGCTTTTTTATAATTTTACATGAGGTTTTTTTTATTTTTTTTAATTTTTTAATAAAGTGAGTGAAGAGATAGTAAAAGATAAATAAAAATAGTCTAACCCATCTACAAGTGATAGGGATCAAAAGGGTCTACATAGACTTGAAAAACCAAAGCCCCACTATCACTAGCGTCACAAGGCCAACAATAAACTTTTGGCCCTAATCCCTACAATATTGGGAGTACTTGAGGCCATCAAGCGCACATAGGCGCTATGCCCAAAACAATGATAACCTCTTTTATTGTCCAACTAACGTCGGTAAGTAGGGAGCTTACCATCGAAGCCAAGGGAATTTTTGCTTCATTAACAAAGTTAAGAAATTGACACTTGCATTTAAAATGTTACATGCAAAGATATATACGTTGGGAAAAATGCTAAGGAGATACACCAATTATTACAAATTGATGTGTCAAACATTTATATTAAATTTATAATTTTATCAAAAAAAATATATTATTTTGATAAATTAAAGGTAAAAGCAAACATTGCAGTGATTTGTAGCAATTGGTGTAGTGTATATTTTTAATTCATGTAGTATTGCTACAAGTTAAACTCCAAAGCTCCTAGTTGCGTGAGAAGAATTGAGAATGACTATCATGAGGAACGCAAGTGTGTTGCTGACAAATGATATTGCAATGTTTAAGGCAGAGTTAAGTGACTAATTTAATAAAATTAGGTAAGAAGTTACTCCAAATAATTAGCAACTTACCCTTTTGGGTAGAACCCGTAAGGGTGTCAGTGGTTCGGTTTAGATCGTTTTAGACCCCTAACCGTAAATTGAATTGATGGCCATCGGTTTATTTTTTTGTAAATCAAAGCTAAACCAATTATACCCCTTAAATTAAATCGATCTGAACCGAACCAATTCGGTTTGGATTGATCAGTTTACATTTTTTAACGTGTAAAATATATTTTTTTAAACTGAAAGAAACATATATATTACAAATAATATAACATAATCATGTAATGTTACAAAAAAAAATATTAACATATGTATCAATATATCATGTTGCATCAATACCCATATAAAAATATTTAACATACATAGTATAATAACAACATCAAATGATAATTTTAAAGTTTAAAATTCACATCAAAGTATTTATTATCTAACATGCATGTAACAATGGTATCATTTTTTACCGTAAAGATAAAAAAATAATTAATTTATACTTTATTTTTTAAATAAAATTAAATAAAGTACAAAAGAAATCTATCAAACCGAACCGTAAACTGAACCGAACTAATTGATTTTTAAAATCTTCAAATCAAAACCAAACCGATTAAAGCCCTAAATCGAACTGAATGTACTGGTTTGGTTCGGTTTTGCAATCTTAACCAATTCACTGACACCCTTGCAACCCCGTTAGAATGTGGTCCTTGCGTTTGCGTTCGATTCGATTTTACAGTTTAAACCAATCTACTGACACTCCTAAAACTCGGTTAGAATGTGGTCCTTGCGTTTGCATACGATTCAATTTCAAGATTTGAACCAATTTACTAACACCCTTACAACTACGTTAGAATGTGGTCCTTACATGTTTTGAAAATGTGATTCTTACGTTTGCTTTGAATTTAATTTTGTGATTTGAACTAATTCACCGAGACCCTACAACCCTGGTGGAACGTGGTCCTTGCGTTTTGAGAATGTTTATCATATTAAGTCGTGGTACCGTTCGATCGAGGTAACGGTCTTTTCAAGTTTCTCTTAGAATCATTTTTTTAGTCGAAATTGTCCTACTACGGGACGTTTGAAATTGACATGGATGGTAGTAGCGTCACAACATCGCTTGAACTCACGTGCATGCACATATTGGAGTCTATATTAAGTACTACTTTCCTTCAAAGATATATACCAACTTGTGTATGTACTTCATTAATTTGCAGAAATTTTCTGCAGTCATGTAATATCATAATATACAATTATTGGCCTTCTTTAAACCTTTCCTACCTACGCTTCTCCACTCTCTCATCCTCAGGCATCTTGGAGTAGTCTTAATTAGAGGCACGTCTCTAATTCTACGAATCTGATCGTCATTTGGTAATACAAACAGAGAGATCGTTGTCTCTTAGTTTGCAATCTTGTCTTCATCCTCGTGGCCTTGAGATTGATGTAATTAATTCATCTTAATTATATATATAAGGACCTCATCAAATTATATGCAACTGTCATTGTAATTTCATATATCTTGTCATTTTTCACATGATTTCTGATTTGTTGACAAAGAGGGGAATAAATAGATTTATCATTCCATTCTGATCTAATCAAGAACAAGAAAAAGAATTAATATCCCGTTCAGGTATTTCAATGGAAATACAGATAGATGATATTTTTCGAAGAAATAATATTCTTGCATATTTCTACGATCTCCAATACAGAAGAAATAATTCCGGAATCACCAAATATGGGACTAGAAGGGTGCATTCTATTGTCAAAAAATAGTATTTGATTGAGTATCGAGGAACAAATTAAAGAATTAATTTAGGCCAAAATACCAAATGAAAATAGATTGATGTTTTTTTTTAATTATTCCCAAGAAAATGCGTATCTTACCTGAATCGTCTTCCATAATAGTACAAAACAAGAGTATCATTGGAGTGGATATGCAAATCATTTTCAATTCAAGAAGCTGAGTAGGCGGATTGGTTCGAATGGAAATATCCATTTTCTTGAAGAGACAGATAAGATATTTTGGCACAACGGCATCTTGTTACCACCAAGAACGGGAAAAAACAATTCGAAGGACTCCAAAAATAAAAAAAATTGAATCTATGCCCAACAAATAACACCCAACAAAGAAAAAGTATGTTGGTTTGGTTCGACCCGCAATCACATATGAAATGGTAGACGGAATGAATTTAACAATACTTTTCCCCAAGGATCAGTTGCAGGATGCGGAATATATTTGAATACCATTTTTTGATATTTCATAACCTCAAATTCATGCAATTTATTTTATAATTATTGTATTTGGTTATAGGTTATATATTCTAAGTTATAGAATTAACTTTGTAACCATATATAGTATTAATTTGTGAGTTGTAAATGCAATTTAACCCTATTATTGCTAAGAGCCTATATAAAAGGGTGTTTAGTTTGTAAACAATAAATAAGAGATCATGTACACAAATGTAGCACAAGTCTAGATTAAGAGAATGAAATTTATCCCTCATTTATGTATTTCTTTTTTTTATTTGCAATGTCTCATTTATTTTACAACAATATATATGGATATGTAAATGGGTTTTACTATATATTGAAAACAAGCAGAATTACCCATTGGATTTCAACTAATGGTCCAGCCTTCTTAGATAAATGGGCCTCAAACAAGTCCTGAAATAAAATTAGTACCTATTTCACCTCTATTAAGTAGAGAAAGAAAGCAAGAACAAATAGTTGAGTATTGAAAGACCATTTGAGAAAACAAACAACACTTAAAATCGAGGAATTCAAGGAACATAAAACTGTTTTTTGAATCATAAACCAAACATGCCCAAAGTAACTAACAGTTTCTTTCGTTACTACAATTGAGATTGGGCTAAACTCATTATCAGGCCCGAAATGGTATGTGGACTTTTAGCCCAACTATTTTTCATGCCCAATTACACAAACAACACAATGAGAAGAGGGATCTGACCTTTTATTTGCACTTAATCTCAGCCAAGCCCACATTCTTAAAAGCCCAAAAGCAAATGACAATGTGGCAAAAATGTAAATACAAACTACTTATCAATAAAGAAAGGGTTGAGCTAAATCCACCCACCCTTCCTCACCGATCATTCACTCATTCTCTTCACCCACCTAAAATTTTAAAATTAAACAATCGCTCTTTCTTCACCCACCCAAATTTTCATTTTGCCTCTCTCATTTCCATTCACCCCAAACCCTAATGCTCCCTAGTTTCTCTTTTTTTCTTTTCCATTGATCTATCATTTATTCAAGTTTTTTAATCATTCAAAGGGTTAAAACAATATTTACAAGAATTGTGAACAATAACCAAGCAAAATCTTGCAAAAGAAATTGGGTTATTTCAGGTTTTAGAGGCGTCCAACTAAAATTAGTTCAAGTCAAATCTTAGGTCATAAATCGGTAAATAAAATATGATTTTTACATGTTCTAAGTAGATTTTAATGTGTTGTTGTTGAATTTGCATATTTTTTCAAAAAAAAAAGGTGAAAGTGATGGAATGAGGTGGCAGAAATGGATTTCGACAACCCAGTTTCGTGCGTTGAATTTGTACACGTCTGGCCTACCAGGGTCGGACAGTTCTACTTATGTCCGACCATGAATATTTGGACAGACTAAAAAACTCCCAAAATGTTCTGTTGGACCTTGCGTTGGCAGATAGAAAGTGTTCTATTCAACCTTAACTGGTCGAACGGAACACTTTTTGTTTGCCCATGCAAGTCAAACAAAACATTTTGGAGGGTAATTTTTCTAGGTTTCGAAACTCATTTTTTTTCCCATTTTTCTTCTATTTTTGGTATGTTTTTACAAAAAAATAGTGTAGAAGCATAATGCACATATCGTAGGGGGTGAAGAACTTCGTTTATAGCTTGTATCCCTTCCCATTTAAGATTGAGATGAGTTTGAGTGTTGAAAGGTTAAAGGGATTAGGGTAAAGAGTGGGTGGGTGAAAAGAAAGGGGGAGAATTTACTAATGTCCTTTTTGATAATTTCAAATGAAGATTTTTTTGTTTTTTTAATTTTTTAATTAGGTGGGTGGATAGAGAGGAAAGGGTGGGTGGGTGGATTTAGCTAAACCATAAAGAAAACCGTAATACGCCCCGAGGAATTCCTCCCAGCGGACTTCCCTGTACTCAAAGTGAATTGTCTAATAACCTATGCCCTTTATATGTGTTAGTATAAAGTATTGCCTATTTTGCCGCCACTACTCTTATGCTCCAAAAAGTTAATTATAAAAAATATAAATCTTGTAAAAAAATGGTAATTCAATTTTACACCATTTAATAACTCCATGATTTTAAAAAATTGATGAAAAAAAAAAAAAGCCCTGTGACCCCCATTTCATTCTTTTTTGTCTTTGTTTTTGGAAGACTAGAATTGACATAACTCCAAGATTTTTTAAAAAAAAAATTGATGAAAAAAAGAAAAGAAAAAGCCCTATGACCTGACCCATTTCATTCTTTTTTTTTTCTTTCTGAAAAGACTAAAATTTACATCACTGACTCTTAGTTCTATCTTTTTTAAGAGATTTTTATTGAAACATCACCTAAAGTTCTAACCAAGCATATAATTTCAGAAAAGGGCACAGTTGCCCTACATTCTTGCAAAAGAGTAGATGAAAACTGTTAATGTTTAATTAAAAAAATAAAAAAAAAGGTTGATGAATATTTTTAAATAAGAAGAAATGTCTCCGTTATTATAGCTTGGCCCAATCATTAACCTTTCCAACCACTGTGGATGGGGTGGAGTGTAGTCCATAATTAAAGTGCTTAAAGAGAAATAATACACCCGTTTGAGATCCTCAACACCCAAGAGTTCAGTAACAAATCGTACTCCACACCAACAAATCAACCACGCAATCCACCCATCTATTGCCCATGGCACGTATATAGTAGTAACAAACGGAGGACTATAACTTCATACTCAACTCCCGGGCCTATAGAATTAAATCCCAAAGAATAATTAAAAAGAGCTAAGAGCACAGCTTTACATGAAAATTGGATATTGAAAATCGAAAGAATAATTGATACAAACACAAACTTCTTTACAGTGAAAATCAAACTTTTCTTTAACCCTCTCGCCGGCGTTCAGATTCCGGCCGATCCAACGGCTCGTTTTTCCACCGCCACCACCTGACGTTGCCCATACCTTAGAAATCCATTTGTCGTTAACCGACAGCAACAACTCGCCACGTGTCACCACCGCATCCATAGCATGTTCCGAGACATTATTTCTGTCTTACGCGCGCAACGTTCCGATAGTTTTCTCCTCGTATCGCTTGATCGTGTCCGCTAGCTTCTTCATCCTCTCATCGTAGACATACGGTATCTTATCGTACCACGTAACGGTTCGTTTCGCCGAAGCAGGGAGAAATTCCCGACACGGTTCTCCCAGAACCGATATCGAGTTGTGGTAATGGTAGTATCGGATCTTCGTTTCGGTATTGTGTAGCGTTTTCCCCGTTACGTTCTCCGACATGTGCACCCCTGTAGAAAACGCGTTCTTCGCCTGAATTGCGTACTTCCGATCTCTCCGAATTCCGGTCCGCGAGTCTCTGAACAGTAATTTCTCAATTCCCCATTGTCTGAAAAACCCAGATAGAAATATGAGAACATGAATTCAAACAGATAAAAATCTCTAATTTGAATGATAGCAAATGAAAATTGATAACTTTATCTCAAATAAATCATGTATTAATCCATGATAAGGCAATCTGACGTCGTATAAAGTTCATATGTAAAAATAAATTCTTCAAAATCATTTAAGAAAATCTAATAATATATAAAGGTGATATAAAAGACCCTTTATATACATGACCACCTTAGATGTTAATGTACCGTCACTCGTAATAAACCATTGAACTAAAAGTTAGAACTTTCCCAAGACACTGTATATCAAGCTAACCTCTAAAATAAAATTGCTCTCATGCTAAAACTATAGCTTATGAGGTATATATATAGATCTAAGTATTAAATGTAAATCAAGCAATTATATGCGTACATCAGCGAGTAAAAATAGATAGAAATTAACTCCCACCTTGAGTAATTCTGAGAAGGATCGTTCAAACAATGCTTGCTAGACATGGGATTCTGCTCGATGGTGAACTGGGTATAATCCGAAAACTCCTTCAACACCGATTCCAACGTGTTCCCATTGGGCAAATATATAAACTCATCCACATCAAAAAAAAAAGTCCAATTCGCTGCGTAACGGTACCGGTGCAAGCAATCGTTCACAATCAAGAACTGATTATAATAATACCCATCAAACTCCGCCTGATCTCTAATATCCTGAACCGTAGCCCTCCCGGCTCGAACCCACGGTTCAAGCACCGCCCGAACCTCCGGTCCAACCCCACCCGCATCGTGAAACACGAAATGCGATTTCGATCCGAAAAACCACGCGTGGTACGCCATCCACTCCCGAATCCTCGGCGCGCTCAAATTCCCGTACAAAGACGACCCGCAATACAAATACTCGTATTTATACGGTGGCTTGTAATCGGACTCGTTGTACGACCCAGGTTGTTCCTCCAGCGCTACGATCTTCTCGTACCGTTTCGGCGATTCGTTGTAGTAAGCGTAGATGACTAGCTTTCCTCCGGTGTTGTCCTCGTTAGGCTTTACAGAGAAGGTACAGTTGACAACTACGACCGTATACACGCGACCGTAGCCCCAGTCTGGGAGCATTTTGTAAGCTTTGGCTTTGATCGAACGGTTGTTGTTGTTTGAGATCCACTCGCATTTGAACCACGGGTGGGAGAACACGTGGAGGGGTTTGGAGGCGAGGCCGACGACGGCGAAGCTCCTGTCGCCGCCGCGGTAAGCCCCCATTTGGACGAAGAGAGACGCGGCATTGCCGTAGGATCTGAAGATACGTTTGTTAGGGTTGGTGGCGGGTTTGTGGGTGGTAGTGGAGAGCTTTTTTTCAGGCAAGTGGGTGGCGCCGGAGACGGAGGGAAGTGGTGTCGCCGGAGGTGATGTTGCCGGAGGTGGTGGTGGTCCGGGGGCGGAGCAGCGGCGGGAGGTGGGGAGGAGGTTTTCGTAGTAAGGTTGGAGATTCCAGATAAGCATTACAAGTACGAGAGCGACTATGGTGGCGATTATGGGTTTGGTTTCGAACCAAGAGGAGATCTTGCAGGCGTGGTTGATGGAGGGTTCCGGCAGCGGCGGCGGGGGGTCTTTTCTCATGACGGTGGTGATTTTTCTGGCGAGGTACGGTGTGGGTCACCGTGCGGAGAAGGAAGAAGAAGCTTCGAGATAGTTAAGGAGTGGAAACTGGAGAGAGCTGAGACTGACGAAGGCTTTTTTGTTTGCCCTTTTTCTTCTTGGCTATAGTTCCTAAGGACCCTTTTTTTAAAAAAATAAAGCTTCACGAAAGAGGCTTTGTTTTAGCATATATTACGGTAAGTGGCATCAAGGTTTTACTGGGCGATTGATTACAGAATGGTTGATCAACCAGTCCTGGCGTTTAATAACAAATTCCAACTCCACATTTTTCTCTTAGACCCACCTACAAAAAGTTGTTTAACTTGAGTCAATGTTGTAGATATATGTATGCAGGCACTTGCATTGCATATCTGTATCGAGTATATCAATGTATCATTTTAATCCTGAGCTTGGATAAAGAAAAGTTGCGTTAAATAGCTGCTGATAGTCAGCAACGTGTATATGATTCAAATGAAATCAGAGGCAGCTTAGTAGGAATGTTCCTTAATATAAAATGATATATGCTATTGTTTGTTTATAAATGGGAAGCTCAATTATGATTTTTGGTGGGTAATACATACAAGTACCCAACAATAAGAATTAGGAAAATAACAAGCAAGTGGCTGACTTAACGTTAAAAGACACCCAGGCTGTCCTCTTAAAATCTAATTAAAACTCAAATAATGAAATAATTATGAGATTAAAGCAAGAAAATAAATAAAACAACTGTTAGACAACATTTAATTAGTGGGGACCCGAATCCAAAAGCATTGAAGAGGACTGATGCAGTCACTTCTTGGAGAAAATTGCTGGCACAGAATCTACAACAATAGATGCTGAATTTGATATACATATTTGTCGCCATCTTAGCTGGTCCTGTCGGCAACGGATCCAATTTTAACCGTAAGATAACGAAAGTGAAATGGAAATAAAAAAGATTAAACTGCATTGCAGATATGAGAGATCAATTAATTAGTTGTCTAATAAATTTAAGCTACCAGTCATGCATGACTCGTGACACATGCAGTTCCGGACCCACAACCAGCTCGACTGGTCCGAGCCGATTTCCGGAATCGGTTGGGCCCATCGGGGGGGGGGGGTTAGGCTCGTGGCTGGCATCGGATGCTTCTTCTTCAAAAGCTTTTGATGCAGATCGGTAGTTGCCTTGTTGTGCACTGATATAGAAGTTTGCTGTGACCCACTAATTTTAAGTGGGCCCACTTCAGTACGTGTTACCACCAAGGGTTAGGTCGAATTTGAACCGTCTGATCACGCAATGACGTGCAGCAGTAAATGAAATTCATATGAGATTGATGGTGTTGGGGCACCACCGCCACCACCGCTCATTCCATAATTAGTTTTTTTATAAAATTGGGTCTTAGCGAGTCAGCGCAACACTTGGTGAAAAAGCAGATACCATTGAATTGCGTGTGTGAGATGGGCGTCAGAGTAATCGAGAGATCCCATGATATAATTTAATTATATTTTGTAGTATTGTGTTGAGTTATGAGTTGTAGGTGACCGAGGAGGAGCAACAGAAAACAGAGGAAATTTGATTAACAGAAACCGGATATTACGGTCACTGAATTTCCTTCTTCTTCTATTCATACCATTTCAAGTGCAGTTGGCTGGATATTACGGATGGGAATTAATCATTATTTCTTTGGGTTTGCTTTGTTCATTTTAGGAAAATAGATTTTCAAAACTTATGTTAACACACTATTTTTCCCAACTTCCATGAGTTGGATACATGTTCATTTGTATTACAAGTACTACTTTTTTTTAAAGAAAATATTATTAGATCTTAATCTAAATTCATGGTAATGGCAACAACATAACAAAACATAAACATGAACAAAAATAACTAAGAAAGATGCAATTGCTTGTGATATACATATTCACTTAACTCTTGCTGTAAAAACGCACTCTCTGTATAACAAGGGTTTTATACCATGTTAAAAACTATATGACCTAAAAACTATAATTGTTAAATAGAGGCTTAACCATGTGTATCAAGTGAGACTACATAGATTGACATTTATTTAAAAAAATAAACTAACTAAACACTTATGTAAAGAATCTTTATACTTATTAAAAAGAACATTTTTTGAAATGAAAATTTTAACAGGCTCTTATTTAGTTTCCTTCCTTATCTTATAATAATCAAACCTTATCTAATTAAGTCTTTGAATATAAGTTGATTTAATAATACTAATTATTGGCAGCATTCGACTATACTTAATTACCAATTTAGTCTTTTGTTGATGCCAAATTGCCTTGAATATGTGCTGGAATTAATTTCTTTTAATAATATAGATAACCCTTTCTACAAATGTCAATAAATTTTAAGACCCATGTCATTTCCAAAGCAATTATCATCATCTTTTTGTTCAATATTTTGTTCAATTATTAGATTGTCCCATCTAAAACTGAAACTTCTCTTTATAACGACACCAATGGGCACTTTTATTTTAGAATCAACATACTTCTTTAACACATTTTATTGATGTTTTCTTTAAAAGTTGTCGGATAGCTCTATATTACGTATTAATACATGATTAGAAAAGATTCAACTCTCAAGAATAATGTTAATAAAATATATTTAAATTTTTTTTTTTATTTAATTTTTACTGAACTTGTGATTTTATTTAATTTTTACTGAACTTGTGATTTTATTTTATTTTATTTAACCTAAATTATCTTTAATTTTGAAATTATGTGCCACAAGGCTTGGAAACGTGAAATTGGGGAAATGATGGAGCCATTGGCATGGCTTTTGTTGAGCAATCAGTAGACATGCTGCACCACAAGAGCATAATAACAAAGCTGTCACAAAAAGGAAATTTGGGACCAAAAGAAAGTTAGAAATACTGATCACCTCTAAGTAAGAATAGAAAAAAAAAAGTTAGCTATTCCTACTTGCTTTGCTTGGAATTTTCTCGAGGTTTTGGGACCATTACTCTCGCTTTCATTTCCCATTCCCAAAGGCCTATCTAAAAATAATAATAATAATAAAATGAAATAAAGTAAGAACAAGATTCCCATAAAACCCCTAAAAGAATTATATAAGGGTATTTTTTTTTTTTCAATTGTATGGCATGTAATAGAAACATCAGAGACTATAGAGAAAGACAATATCATAAATGTTTGGTCACGCCATGGCCCATAGGCATACTGATCTATTAATTCTACAGTCATTGTTGAATATGCTGAAGAGCTTTCACGAAAATATTGAATCAGTGACCTCCTGATTCTCGATCATATGTATATAAAAATTGGCAGATTTGATTATTGTAAAAATAATAATTAAGTTGGTTTTTTTATTATGTAGGTTCACCGACAAAATCTGATTTTTGAAATATTTATTGGTCTTTTTTTTTGGGGGGGGGGGGGGGGGGGAGATTAACGAAAATTGTTGAATATGAAAGTCCTAATAGTCTTATACTATGACTTGCTACAAATAGTAAAATATTTATTATCTTCAATCTCTTTTATTCTTCACCTACTTATCAACGAAATCAAAGTGAGGCATATTCACAATGAATTAATCTTATTATTTTTATTTTATTTATTTTATTTATTTTATTTTTGTAATTCAAGTGATGTTCTTCAAACATAAAGAAGTGTCCCAATTAAAGCAAAAATTACTAAAAAGACATAATGACATCCTACTTAATAGTCTCAGAACGCCTTTATACATAATTATACACATGATATAAAGACATTTAATTTTTTCCAAAAAAAATAGATTTAAAAAAAATAAAAATTAGAAAAATAAATTTGGTTATCTATTACAAAAAGATTATTATTAAATTGGAACTTCCTTATCGTACCATAATAATACTAAAAATCTTATGACAAGGTTTAACTGAAAGATTTGTGTTTTGAAATTCTGTTGATAATCATACGAGCTTGGGTATGGATTTAGTATTACTTGTACACGAGGAGTGTAAATATAACCAAGCCCATGAAGCTGTGCTAAGAACAAGGCCCAAGAATTATTCAAAAAATCAGGGCCCAAGAGGAGTTAAAGGATACCATCAAAGGATTTTCCAATCAAAACCATAGCCATAGGAAATACAATCAACCAAAATTCAATAATAAGGCATATACCACTTGTTTTGAATCTTCTTTGAATTACTCACATACAACTTCCATAATTATAAAATAATGAAGGTTAATCATTGTTTCTCTCTGATTAAAAACTTCAGGGATTTTTTTTTTTTTTTAAATCATGGCATCGGGGACCGTTCTTTCCACTAATCCCACAAGCCGGACACAACCCAATAGTACTGGTGGCCAACAAATGATAAGAGACAGACTTAAACCTGAAACTTTCCCGTGAAGTGGATTTTAGGTGTTTTGCACCTAATCACTCTCCCAACCCTTTGTTGGTTAAAACTTCAGGAATTACATTGAATGGGAATTGAATTAAACTTAAATTTTCTTTCCTTATGAAGTTTTTTCAATTTTTTAAAAAAGAAGTTAAATAAATAAATGAACAAAGACACCAAAGACTTTTGGAAGATTTGCTCATTAGGTCTCTGTTTATTGCTTTTTGATTGAGGCATTAATTATTGGAAGTGCAATTACCTGTAGAATAAGCTAAACTGTAGAAAAAAAGTGATTCTTAGGAGCAGAAATTAGACATTAATGCAAAGAAAGATGGTGGAATAGAATCTGTACCTTAGCCTGCTTTACATGTTTCTATGGAAATCAAAGTTGAAAATGAACTCATCTTGTCTTCAGTAAGAACTAACAAAATAAAATAAAATGACTTTAACAATATTAATGATCTGTCTTATTATAAGTAAGAATTCTATCTATAGAACAAATTACTTGCTTCTCTTGGATTAGCACCACATATGAAGCTTATTATTTACCAATGGAGATCAGATAACAGAGTTTATGAAATTTCCCTACAATCACAGTACCATTAATGCAACATGCATTGCTATTAATTGACTTGCTTATAGGTACAAGATCATGAACCTGACCCCCATGAACAACGTAAGATACACACCACAACATAGACGACGAAATTTGAACATCAACTACTTCTCTACACATATATATACTGGCACATTAATTTCATTCTTTTTCTTCATCTTTATCTTGTTCTTGTTACTTTAAGAGCCCCCCTACAACAGCTGCAATTATAGCCGTTGGATCCCCGAGAATCGCCGAAACTATAATCTTAACCGCACTTCCAGCTACTTGTGAATATTTCTTCACCTTTTTTTCTCTGCCCTTGACAAGATTAGGAGGACGAGGGCCTATAAGTTTAGGAATTGTGTGGAGCTCCTTAACCTTGTTCTTGTCCACTTTAAAATCTATGGCTTCCCAGCTCTCAACAAGCAATTTTCTCACACAAGACACATGAAGACTGCAATTGAACTTGCCATCTGACCTATAAGACCATCCATTTCTATTACCACCACAGTGTTGACATGGGCTTTTGAGCTTATCATGTAAGTAAAGATTATGTTCACCATCATCCAAGACATGTGGGAGATTTGCACAACATGGATGGAGATCAAAACCACATGCTTTACAATGATATACGAATCCAAGAACATCATCTCCGCAAGCATCACAATACCTCTCGAACTTTCCTGGTGGAGCATGGAGGAACTTGAACTCGCATTTCCGGTAGAAGGGGTGTGTGATCACCGGAGATGCCGTTGCACATACTTTATGGAGATTGAACTCACATTTCTCGCATTTGTACACGAAGCCAATGCCCGCTTCCTTGCACCCGTCACAGTTGAACGGATTCTCGGTGTACCCAAGCCTAAGCTTGTGGTTTGTGTGGGAAGGGTGATAGATTTCTTTGTCAATCCTCATGAGTTTCAAGCTATGTTATTGACTAGGCGCTTTCTTTCGGTTCTTTGGATGGTTTTTCAGGAGGAAGAAGGATTATTAGTTTATATGGTAGTTCAATTGAGCATAAGAAAGCTAATTCCTATTCAGTTTGAATTCCTAAAGTTGTCCTAAATATTCTCCTAAGCATCTACTTTGCTTAATTATTACAAGTTGAGAATAACTTCGGTGCCTACGTGGGAGCCTAAACAAGGTGCAATGTGTTCAATACATTATTTTGCAGGAATCTAATACCAAAAGGAGGCATGAAGCGTTGTTTCTTCTTGGCCTAGTACAATCATGAGATCATAATCAAGAATTCAACAACAGTGTCTTGTTTGAATTTGATTACTTCATTTCGGATTCATTAAAAATACAATTATTGGTGAAACATATATTGTATTTTATAACCTCAAGGGGAACATGGCTTTTGACACCTAATTTGGCCTTAACATCGCACCGCTAGAACCGTTTCTATAATTTGGTTCAGCCGGTTCGAATCAAAGCACATATTAAGTTGGTTTTAGTTTCTAGTTTTCTATTAATTTGTTTACCTTAGATGAAGTGGAAGAAAGTGTCACATTGTATCTTCCCTGTAACTTGAAAACCTTGACTTTAGGCTCTTCAATGACTCAAGGAGAATCTGTCAATAGAACTCTAAATTATTTGCCTTTCTATCTTTATTCTCATTTGGTTCACTTTTATTGCAGATTTGAAAAAGTCTTTAATTATATTCTGATCCAAAGGAACATGAAGAGAAGAAAGCTACCTGAACTATCTGGAGCATCCCCTAACAATAACAACAGAGTAGCTTTGATATTAATTAATGAAAAAAATAAATCTTTACTTAACATTTGATTTGTTTGACCATAATTAGCATCTTATTCATCTTGAAGTTAAGAAAATCTCACAGAAACTTGCATAATTAATTGAGAATTTGAAAAGGGTCCTTAGCCTGAGAATTAAGTTTCAATTCAACTCCTCCTTTTAATAATATGTGGGTCTCATGTCATCCATGATATAGTTGACCCTTTTTTGGTGGAGCAAATGCCACTGCATTAAGAAGGGATCAAGCATCTTAATCTCCAAGTTTATAATTTTAACCTAACCTAAGGATGGTGATATAATTACTTGCAAACTTTACCAAATTTTTTATTTTTTTTTATTTTTCGAGATCAACGGGTATCGAGGACTTACGTCCTCTCTAATCCCTCTAGAACACGGCCACAAACACTCAAGCACGCCGTTGGCCAACAAATGATAGGAGGTAACTCAAACTCGAGACCTTCAGAATAGGGGCTCTTGCATCCAATCACTAAACCAACCCACCGTTGCTTACAAACTTTACCAAATATCAACATGAAAACTTCACCAAAGACAGAGACTACCGGTCTGGTGAAACTGTTTACTTAATTACAACTTCCACAAGAAGTTGCTCAAATATACTTTACCTAGCTAATGTAAGAGCTTTGTTTAAAGTGTGGTTCATTGGAAGGGGCATCTGATTCCCCCTATAGATTATCTTAGGGTGCCCTTTTAAACCAATAAAAGCATATGATAGTCAAAGAATAAGTCCTACTTTTTTTAGCTTTAAGGTCATTAGATTAACTTGATTTAGGTTTAAATAGGCGGTCTTTTCTAGGGTTTAAATAGGGGTTCTTTTGTAGAGCAACATTTTTGCTTATTCCAAGCCTGTTCTTGAAACTTCTAATTTTGAAATGGCATTTCCAAAGGCCAGACCAGTTCAAAAGATATATTGTACATTATAGTAGATAACTTGGCCTAGGACCATGGTTTTAAATGTTAATATTTTACGTTGTCTCAACTCAACTCAACTCAACAAAGTCTTTTCTCAACTACATGGAGTCAGCTGCATAGAGAAAAAAAAAAATCTCATAACAGAAGGGCTTTCTACTCTAACTAAATACAGAATTTACTTAGAAGATCACGAGAAACTCCTCTATCTACATGCCCGACTTTATATTTGCGTGTTGCTCGCAAACTTTAGAGTTTGAAGTCTAAATATTACAATATGATACTTTCGAAGAAGTTCATAAAACACTCTTATGTTCACTTGCCTAACTTTATCCATACTGTATACATCAAAGTCATGTAATGACACAAGAGCATCCCTGCAAAATAATACAAGTTCAAAACTTGGTTAAAAAGCTTGGATTGAGGTGATATTACTAAATCAAATGCAATATATATGTCTAAAAGAATCTCTTTATTGTTTAAGTTCTCAAGAAATACTTATCAAATTTGTTACAAGTCTCTATACAAATGTGTTAATCATCTTCAACGTCAAGCAACAGGTTCATCTCTTCCACCGAATCAATTGTTACAATCAAGTCCACTGGAAAAGCATGAGGAGTTTCTAACAATGTTTGGTTGTTCCCGTCGGCCTCTTACCGGAATTTGTTTTCCTCGACTAGAAATTAAACCAAGCTCTTGAGCCACTTCCTTCATTGTCGGCCTCTTATCACCTCTCAAAAGCAGACACTTCCTTGCCAATTCTGCGACTGCTTGTAGCTCCTCTAAAATGGCCTCATTCAAAACATTCTTGTCTAAAAATTCAGTAAGATCCTTGCTATTCAATGAAGACAAGAAATACATAGCTAGATTGCTCTCTTCTTGTGCTCGCTCTGAGGATACCGGCTTTTGCCCAGTTAAAAGCTCTACAAGAACTACACCAAAGCTATATACATCACTCTTCTCTGTTAATTGGCTTGTGTGGAAGTATTCTGGATCTAAGTACCCAAAAGTGCCCTGTACCAATGTAGGTACTTGTGTTTGATCTAACGGAACCAACCTGGAAAGCCCAAAATCGGCTACCTTGGCCGTAAAATTCTCATCTAGGAGTATGTTTGAAGATTTTACATCTCTGTGAAAGATGGGCATGGATGCAGCAGAGTGAAGATATGAGAGAGCTTCTGCGATTTCCACCGCAATCCTCAAACGATTAGGCCATGAAATTTTAGTTCCAGCAAAGTTCTCATGAATGTGTTGGTGAAGGGTGCCATTGGAAATGAACTCATATACCAGCATTGGGACTTCAGTTTCCAAACAGCATCCTAAGAGCTTAACTACGTTTCGGTGATTGATTTGTGTTAAGATTACAACTTCATTTATAAACTGATCGATCTGTTTCTGATCCATCACTTTGGATTTCTTTATAGCAACCGTTGATCCATCTTCGAGAATTCCTTTGTAAACCGTTCCAAACCCGCCCTTCCCAATAATCCTAGTATCGCTGTAGTTTTGAGTCGCTTGCTTGAGCTCTTCCAAGGAGAAGATTCTGGCATAGTCGGTTCTATCATCACGATTAGAGATTTGTTGCTTTAATAGTAAACCTCCATTTTTCCAAAAATATTGCTCCTTGAGCTTCATCAGTGCCCGTTTCTTCAGCATGCAATAAAGCCATAGCCCGCAAAATAGCATGATGCCTAAACCCAAAACAGTTCCTATAAAGATGCATAAGAAACATTGAAGTTAGTTCAATTGCAGTTCTTTCCAAAGATTTATATCAGCTTTGCATTGAATTGGCCGCCCCTGTCTAATAGATTCTACCAAAAACTAGAGGGCAAAATCGAGTGTTTCTTTCATACCAAGAACTGCTTCAATAACTTGGTACATTTTCTTGCAACCAGAACCATGAATTGTTCCATCTCCAGTACTACCAAATGGGCAAATGCAACTGTATCCAGGAACTCTGTTAACACAACGAGCTGCACGAACGCACGGGCCCTTTTCTAAATCAACACACTCATCCACATCTAATACAAAAATAAATGAGATTCCACAAATTAATAAACAAAGATCCAAACATTTGTAAGAGAGCACCTAATTAAAGAGTACACAGATTCTACCTTGGCAACCTTTGGAGCCATTCAAATAAGGATTTCCAGAGAACCCATCTGAGCAATTGCAGATATATCCATTGCCACCAACTGAATCAACACAAAAACTATTCTCTCCACATACACTAAACTCAATACTAGAACAATTCTCATTTCCAATGCTCCATTCCAAGCTCATTGCAATATCTACTGTTTCCATGAATTCCCTCAAATCCTTTTCCACAAAACTAAACCCCCCTTTCTCAACCACAAATCCAAAGCTACACTTAATGAAATCAGAAACATTTTTGTACCCATTAATGCTATTAGTCCCAAGTCCAAGTTTCCTCTTCCCTTTAGGAATTGCAGATTCACAGCACCCCACTCCAGAGCAAGACCCATTGGTCACACTGCTCTCCAAAACGCAGAGCGAAACACACCCGCTTGTGAATGAGTTTTCGTCGGTGATTACTGCAACTGTGTCGCAACCAATTGCGGTGAACATGTTCAATGAATCGGATATGGTGAAGGGTCCGTGTTCGGGTAAGAAAATTTGGGTAACAAAATGGTCTGTGTTTAGGCAATCGCGGGCGATGTAAGGGGTTGAGTTCACCCGTAATGCCCCGTTGGAGATGCTTAGGACTTGAAGTTGGGTTTGAGAGATGAAGGGTTGAAGTGAGTTGCAGGAGAGTTCGAAGGCTGGGGAGAGAGAGCAGCCATTGTTGCCAATGCCAAAAGGATATGGGATTTCGACAGAACCACATGTGTTGTTGCATCTTGTTGAGGTGTTTGCATGAGTACGGTGAGGATTAATGAAGAAGGGCAGCATCAGAAGTGTTAATATTATTAGTTTCTCTTCATCTTCCATTGGATTGTGTGAGAATTGGGTTAGAATTAGATTGATTGTTTGTTTGAAGAAGAAGAAGAAGAAGAAGAAAGAAGCGGCAAAAGCACCTGTAGAAAGATTTGAACTGTGGTGTAACCGTTCTAATTCCGACGGTTGGTCCGTTCAATTGCCAACGAAGTGATGCATTCGAGAAAATATATGTGAAGTGCTATGGTTTTCACTCACGCATCTCGATGTTGATTGAACGGCTTGGGTGGTTTTTCATTGTTTATCTGATTTTAAAAAAGAAAAAATTAAAAAAAAATCATGTAATGTGAAAAAGTAGATGTTGAGGCACGTGATACACAAATGTTCCTTATATTTGTAGATGTCGATGATCCAATAGTTATAAGAACGTCAGCATTTCTATCACAAATGACTTTTGAATAATTGTAACTCTTCTTTATTTGTTTAAATAAAATATGATCGACACTAGTTTTGATCAAGGAACGTGGGCACCTTATGTCCTTACAACACATTTTTTTCTTTTCTTTATTTTTTTAAAAAACATATTTCAATTGTAAGTAATCTTATAGTAAAATGGTAAAATAATTTTATATTTTAACTAATTTCCACTTTTATATACGTGTCTCTAACATTTTTTTTTTATCTTTGTGTACCTTTATTCTTATTTTTAACTATTTAAGACAAGTGTACTATTGAGTGGCCAGGGAAAATGGGCTTCCATCATCATCGGATTAATATCATTAATGAGATGTGTCTCCACTGTCTCATCCTCTATCATTGTCAATGGTTGGTCTCGAGGGCATATTACTCCCTCAAAAGGCCTAAGACAGAAAGACCCATTATCCCCATATCTTTTTCTCTTATGTGTGGAGGGATTGTCATCCACACTTAGAAAGGCTGAGAGGAATGCTAGAACAAGCCCAACATTATCTTATCTTTTATTTGCAGATGACTGTTTGATTATTTGTAGAGCAAATTATGCTAATAGTATTATTGTACAATCTGTGCTTATAACTTTTGAACAGGCCTCAGGACAACAGGTGAACACAAACAAGTCGTCAATATACTTCGGCCCCAATGTTAATGATGAAACAAGAAGAATTTTCAAAGAAAGGCTTGACATTAAGAACTGGGCTATTCATCCTAAGTATCTTGGGCTTCCATCAATTGGGCACAGAAGTAGAACTAGAATGTTTCAGGATATCAAATAAAGGATCTAGAAAGGGTTACAACATTGGCAATTGAGACTTTTGTCGATGGGAGGAAAAGAAGTCCTTATAAAGGCGGTGTCGCAGGCTCAACCTGTGTTTCCAATGAGTTGCTTCAAATTTCCCAAGACACTGTGCAACCAAGTCAACTCGATGATTGCTAGGTTCTGGTGGGGAGGATAAAAAAATAACTCCAAAATTCATTGGAAAAGTTGGGACTTTCTCTGTAAGGGAAAGGACCTGGGCGGAATGGGGTTTATAGTATTGGAAGTTTTCAGAGCATTACTTGCAAAGTAGTGCTGGAGACTTTTGGACAATCCTTCTTCTCTCATTGCTCGTGGTTTAAAGGCAAAATACTACCCAAGCACATCATTATGGCAGGCTAAGACTAAAGGGGGAACATCTCAAATCTGGAGAAGCATAATGTGGTGCCGAGGAGTTCTTGAAAAAGGCGTCAGATGGAGAGTGGGGAATGGTCAAAATATCCTTATGTTTAAGGATGCATGGTTGCCAAGGCCAAGAACGTTCAAGTTTATCTCTCCCCCAAATGAGAACGAGAATGCAAAAGTGGCTAAGTTCATTAGAAATGGCGAGTGAGATGAGGAAAAGCTTCATGGAACACTACTTCCAATGGATGTGAAAGATATTCTTAAAGTCCCCCTCAGCAGCAGAAGCCCGGAAGACAAGCAAATATGGCACTATTCTAAGTCCGGGCAGTACTGTGTTAAAAGTGGTTATAGACTTCTTATAGAAGATGATCACATGGCTGAAAGCTCAACAAGGAACAGTACCACAGGTCTGTGGAGGAAAATCTGGCACTTATCCATTCCTCCAAAAGTCAGAATCTTCACATGAAGAGTCATTTATAATGCCATCCCAACATTGGAAAATTTGAAGAAGAGGAAAATCCTAGGGGATGATTGGTGTTGTCTGTGTAATGAAGATTCAAAATCCACCTCTCACGCCTTGGCCAGGTGCAAAAAATCCAGAAGTGTGTCGAAGATAGCTCTACCTTCACTAGAAAACCAAGATATACCACAGCTCCTTCACCACAGGCAAATCTGCGAATTGATACTATCAGCTAGTAAGAATGACTTGGGAAAACCTCTCATGCTTATGTGGTCTATATGGAATGATAAGAACTGTCGTAAAGTGGGGGCAAGGAGCAGCTCGGCTGAAAGCATTGCTGACAAAGCACTTGTTTATCTCTCGGAATACCAAAGAGAAAATGCAATTGGCAGACCTGGAGTGAGAAACAGACAGCTAAGATGGACATTACCACAAGAGGGATCGTTGAAAATGAATACGGATGTCGGTTTTAATGCTATCTTGGGCACCACAAGGATTGGTGTAATCATTAGAGATTCACATGAGATGGTCATAGCAGCAATGGCCAAATTTATCATGGGCATACACGATGTCTTGACTGTCGAATTGCTTGCTATTAGGATGGGTCTTGAATTCGCTGTTGAAACAGGCTTCGCCTGTAGACATCATTGAAAGTGACTCAGCAAGTGCGGTTGCAACAATTAATAGAAAATCTCCCTCAAATTTTGAAGTTGGAGAAGTAGCAGAAGATTGCAAGCTTATGTGCTCTTTTTTTCCCAATCTGGTGGTTAAATTCATTTCTAGAGAGGGAAACCAAGCGGCTCATTGCCTTGCAAGATGAGTGTTGAGCCTCTTGCCCCCAAGTTTGGTTAGAGGAAATTCCTCCTTGTATTGAAGATGTTGTAATTGAGGAGGTCTCCTCTCTCTGGTTTTGTGAAATGACTAAGTGGCTTTTCAAAAAAAAAAAAGACAACTTTACCGTTTTATGTATTCATAAGACATAAACATACCGAGTGATCAAACATGTCAATTAAGTAAGCACATGAAGAACCCACAAATAATGGTGTGTATCAATTCATTTGAAACCAACCAGCCGATCTAACCTAAATTATGTTAGGTTTACAATTAAACTCACCTCCCCATAAGCAGCCAGAGATCAAGTTTCTTTTTTACTAGAAGATAAATAAATATTGTTAACAGTTTATTATAGGCTTTGACCTTTATTGTCGATACTCCATGTTGTTCTTACAGATATTGCTAATATCATAAATGAGCTTTTAGCTTATATGTTTTTTAGAGAGACTAGATCTATCGTGCAAGGCATGTATTATATGCAATAACTTTTTTAAAAAAAGGGATACAATTGTTTAACAATTGCAGAATTTATGTTCAAATTAAACATACTTTAGTAGAACAAAAAGTTTAATTTAAAAATCAATTATCTTAGATCTGATTTAGGTTTTGGAACAAACACCAATAGAAAAAGTAACCCAAGTCAAGTTATTTACTTTTAAAGTCAGGTCACGTGACAAAAACAAAATAAAGGGAGAAGGACGATCAGGTTTAGTCGTGGGAAGGTACAATACCCCACACCCTACCCTCCCTCACTAATATTTCCCACCTTGTTGCCCCAACAGCGCAACTTAAAAAACTTTACTTCATTACGACGCTATGCTGCGCCTTCTTACCGACACTGCTCACACCCATCCCCATCTAATGCGGAATGAGGACACGCAACCGGCACCGTCAACGCAGGACTCGGCACGTGACACGTGTCCCCCCTTCCCGCCCATTTATATTCTCCATCAAGATATTCCGCCACTGATTGGGAAAGGACCACTTGATAGACTTCCCCATTTTTCCTCACATCATATTCTTTTAGCATATGAAATAAATAAAAAATGCAAATAGCTACAAAAACTGTAATTAAACTTTTATATTTATTACGTTTTACGCAATAAATAATTCAATTAACACAAAGATATAAATTGTACATGTAGTTCCACTTTTATCTTTTAGTTAAAATAACATTTCTCTAAAAAAAATAAAAAATAAAAACACAGCAACATTATTTTTATATTTTACTAACCCCTCTATTGGATTGTGGTTGGGCCCATAATCCATTATAATAGCTTTTTCATGTCCTAAAAGGCACAAGAGAAAAAGCTAAGGTGAACAGAGAAATAGAAGCATGTTGAAGAGAAGTGGGTGGTGATGAGGGTATTTTTAATGGTTTCCAGCTCAAACTTCTAAGAAACACACAATCAGAGTCACTAGTTGAATTTCCCCACTTTTTCCACTTCTCTACTCTCTTGCCGTCTCATTCGATTGGACGCTTCCACTCCCTCCCAACTTGCACTGCCGCACTTGCCTTTGCCTCCTCCTCCTCCTTACCAACACACTAACAAATAAAACCACTGCTTCTATCTATCTATTCTTATTTATTTTTAGAACCAAAATTCAAGAATGAAAGAACCTTATAATCTTTAAGGGTTGGGTCTTGGGGGGTCAGTTTTGTGTGACACGCCATTGTTACTTTAGAGTGAAATAACAACAATAAAGAGAGAGAGAGAGAGAGAGAGAGAGAGAGAGAGAGAGAGATCATATTCCCATAACAACTACCTATAAATAAATAAGGTGGTGAGGATTTATTATGTTAATGATACTTGCAAAATAAATATATTATGTTACACTACCTATTTTATACTTGAAAAAATTTATAATAATCCTATCTTCTTTCTAATTTTACAACTCAGACACAAATTCTTTTCTTCTTTAGTTAAATAAAAAATAGGGCATATAGGAAACAAAAAACAAAAAACCAAGGCAATAGTAATACTAACTTACCCAAGAACAACATGATAGGACCACTATGCTCCTTTTTTGGCTGTCTCAGTGGAATTTAAGAGGCCTTGCTTGTTTCCCCCTGCTGCTGTCTCTCTGTTCCCATTTCATCTTCTGGACTTTCAATGAGGAAGCACCACCCATCTTCATCAAAGTTACCACCTCTCACCAAAATATTAAAAAGATGAAAAAAAACCACTCAAATCTTGTCCCAGGCCTCAGTTGCTTTCTTTTATCTGTATTTAGCTCATTTTCTTCTTCTTTTTTATTCTGCCTTGAGAAAGCTAACTTGTGCCATAATGCAGATTTTCCCACTTGAAAGGCGCAACAGAGCCGATGTCGGGGGCGCCTCTCAGGAACAGGCAAACACACACACAAACAGCAGCAATGGCAAGCATGGAACGGATATACGGCCGGTGAAGCAGCCCCTGTGCACCTGCCATCTGCTTGTTGCGACACCTGGTGGCCACAGCTGCACACCTGGCACAAGAACGCTGCCCTTCCAAATGCAGGAGATTATTACTTGGTTTTGCAGCCTGTTCTGCTATTATCCATGACTGATCTAGTGAAGTTCCATCCCCAACAGTTATAGACAACTGACCATGTTCCCTGTCGTGGATCTTCTGAGCCACTAACCTATTGTAGGAGTGGTTGTTCCTCATTGAAGCATAAGCATATGGAGATTTCCCATTTTCATCCTTTAAAGAAGTCCAACTCCTTAACCCAATCTGAATATCACCAGAAGAAAAAAATGACCAAAAGTAATCAATAAGGGAAAGAAATAAAAGAACATGGAGAAAAACACACCAAAAAAAAAAAGGAATTCAACTGGTTAAATTCAACAAACGCACATTGCCATTAAATATTTTGCTCAGATAAACAAGTCCAAGAGGAAGATGGTGTTCCAGAAGTTTGAAGGCAAATTAAGCCAATAATAAGTCTATGAAAAAAAGAGGGTCCTTACCTGTTGAGGGTCATTTGTCAAGGCGTCAACTATTGCATCTGAATTATGCGTACAAGCAGCTAAATGTAGAGGTGTGAGAAGGTCAGGTCCTGCCTGATTTGGGGGAAAAAGGTAATTCTTAGAGCCATCAGAACTGCTGCTGATAGAATAATTAATGAGCATGTTCACCATGCTTGTGCACTTTCTTTTGACTGCCCTGTTCAGTAAATTAATCTCTGAAAATGTCACCAAGAAATCTCTAGACAGCCCACCATTTATCAAGTTTCTTTCAACAAGTATGTCTAAGACTGTTTTAACTGAAGCGCACCAATCCCTCTCAACAGAAAATGTCAAGAGCATATTGGACCGGGAAGGAGAGAAATCGAGATTGTCAAGACTAGAAGGGTTGCTTTTCCTTTGGAAGAGCCATCCTAGTTCATACAGAAAGTTCATTTTATCCTCCCTCGACTGTGGTCGCCCAAAATCTTGAGTCTTATCTTCTGAACTCAAATCACTCATTCCAGAATCTTCCTCCAACTCGGGTTCAAGGTGTCTCAACTCTTGGCAGATGGCATCATCAGCAATTATAACAGGAAAGCTGTTCCCCTTGAAACCATTCTCCACCTAGTCGACAATTACCAGTGTTGTCAATTTTGCGCTATGTAACAAATTTAATGAAATAAATAAAAGGAATGTATGAGACTTGAGCACCACCTCTATGAAGCAGCGACCTAGAGCATTAGGAGCTACACCAGGAAAACTGAAACTTTCCAAGCTTGCTTCATCATATACGGTGCCTACGGATCCCTGAACCTCTTTTGATATGTAGCCTCCCATATATGTGCAATGAATTCTGCAAATTGTTAAATTTACCTTTCAGCTTGCAGCCAGGAATATATACAGATACAATAGAATTCTTCACCTCAATACACTAAACACACTCCACTTACTTGGTTCCTGGCACATTTAGATTTCTACCTCTCAACACAAGTGAGGCCTTCCTCCCACCAACAATTGCCAGAGGTGACACAGAGACTACCTCAGGAGAACTCCATGTTCTCCAAGATTTGCAGAGTCGGATCTTGCCTAAGGTTAGCGTCATAAGAGAAGGGTTAATTAGAGAGAAATAGAAGAAATCCCATCGATGACTAATACCAATTACTTACTTTCATCATTCTCATATTATCTAGGCCACATTTTTTTACCAATCAAAATTAGGGGGTAGCAATAACAGGTTTCCACACTTCTGAGGCAAAGGAAGCCAAGACTAAAAAAGGACAAATGGCAAGAGAAAGAGGGGATACAATCAATCAACACCCACCATCTTTATGTGATGCAAGCTGCCTGTCAGTCTGAACCAAAAATCTTCCACTTCTCCAAAAATCGGTATCTGAATCTTGAACGAGCAAATTCATATGCTGAAGAAGATCTTCTTGGAGCTGATAATCCAAATCACCCTCATGTTATCATCAAAAGAAAAGATACAACAGAAAATGGTCATTTAGGTTAAAAGCAACATTTCACTCACTCGCTCCCAGGCTGCTGAAGGCATTGAAAGATAAATTGATAGAACAACACAACCAGGCCTGATGTAGCTCTCCATTTCTGATGGACTGCGAGCGAGCCAATCCAATATCTGTAAGAAACAGAACCAATTGACCCAATCAGACAAAAAGATTAAAATAATAAATGAATAAATGCAAAAAACTAAAGCAAGCAGCATTATGAATTACCTTTGTCCTTAGCGACGGAGGAAAATTACTAGGATCCTTGTCAAAGAGTTTGAAAATGATGCGCCCAGTCCGATCCTGTTGATAACCAACACAATACAGTGCTTTAACCAAAAAATAAATATATATGTAAATATATCAAGAGAACAATAATAGAGAGGACAACACTGAATTACCACAACGTCAGAATTTGATGTAGAAGGGGAGTGATCTGAGCCAGAAGAAGTATAGCCTGCTTGATATGGTAAGCTTTGAACAAAATTGTTTTCAGCTCTTCCATTTGATCCTTTGAAGAGTTCAAGAGGTGCACCCCAACAATGTGTTGTACTAGCCTCAGCAATTCCATTATCCTCTCCGCCTCCACTGATGGACAAACTCTCATGCTTTGTAATTTCTGATGTGGTCTGCAGTGGAAATAGTTTCTGCGCAAGAGGAGGTGAACACGAAGGAGACCTCTCTTCCATGGGATTACTGCTATCAGAAGAGACATATTTCCTGGCTGATCCCAGCTTTGAAGGGCAAACTTCTTCCAAGGAAGACGTAAATAATTGCAAAGGCAAACCAGGTCGAGCATCTTGAACATGGCAATCCGACACTTCGGTTGGTGATTGAAAACTGGTGCAACTTCTCTCCCCTCCAACAGATTGAAACCCTGAAACCGGTGGTTTCTTTAGCAAATTGGATGCAGAAACCAGATCCAAGCAGTTCAACTTGCCTTTATCATCATTGCTGCTGTGGCTGCTACGAGACAGATTTGCAAGGGCATCAGGAGAAGGTGCTCCTACTGCGGCTGAAAGAATGGCAAGCAAGTCTGTGGTTGATGGAGCTGATAAATTCCCATTCACTTTGTTTGGGGGGTGTTCAGGTGGCACTTCTTGTGAAACATTCAGATCAAAACCTCTTGGTGCAGGCACTGATGTAGTGGAATTTGCAGCAACAGGTGGTGGATTTATCTTCCCAAGAATCTGAACGAGCCAATCTCTCGCGGGTAATGATGCGCCATTATTGTTCGTTTTGTCTGCATTATTGCCTGCTGTTGAACTCTCAAATATTCAAACAAAATTTCTCATAGGGAAAACAACCATTAATTTGAAAAAATCAAATTTTCTTACATTGAAAACGAGCTAAAATGCCCAATAGATTCACAATATCTAAATTCCCGTTGCCAGCATTCTCCACATTTACAGCTTGCAACTGTGATGAAGTATCCTCTTGTTGGGTTTTCCTCCTCCTTCGGTTATGCCCGGCAAGCCTTCGCCTACAGCTTCTTTTCCCTTCGTCAAACTCGGAAAGCGCGTGAAACCTGTAAATCAGATAGCTTCCACTTGAATATGAACACAACAGAAGAGCTGCTGCCCATAATTTTATTTTTATTTTTTTGAAGAAATTAACACCCCAAACAGCACATCAAACTAGATCAAAAAAAAAAAAAAAAAAGAGGGAAATAAAAACAAACAATCAATAAAACAGTCACAAATTTCACATAAACACGTATGAACAACAAAACCCAGAAAAAACCCAATTAAAATCATCATACATAGTATAAGCCTAATTTATTAGACTCCAAATATACCAGCTTACCTGCTGCACTGTTGGCAAAACCTCTGCATCTTCTTCCCCACAAGAGCTTTAGTAGTCTTGCTGTGAACCTCACACACCTTATGCCTCCTATGATAATCCTTTGCATTTGTAAGATCTGCGCTGCAATCATCAACTTGACACATTGGATAATTACCACTGCCCGGAGATCCAGATCGGACGCGCTTATTCGGCCTCGCCACGGGCTCTTCGACGTTAACCGACGACCCACCAAGCTTCAAATTCAGATTCTCGCCATCTTCAACTAAAGAGCTCTCCACAATTTGATTCTTCAACACTTCTTCCCCACCTTTCTGCTTCTGACCTGGCTCAAGAACTGCCGGCATCGATCCTAATCGAAGAACATCGCCGGATTCCAATGGTTTCGCAACAAATCTCGCACTGTCCCAATTCCAAACCCTAGAATCCCAATTTCCTATAGGGTTTTGAAACCTCTGGTGTTGCTGCTGCTGCTGTAATTGATGAAACCCATGCGTTTGCCAAGCAAGATCTCGCTTTTTCGCCATCGGAGGCAGTTCACAGAATCGACCAGGAAGCGATTGGTGGACGAAGAGCGGATGCGCAACTTGCGCCCCCACTTCTTCCATTTCTCAAACCCTAAATCCCAAAAAATTATACCGAAACTCCAAGAATTTTTTTAAAAAAGTTCAGATTTTGGATGGTTAACCAAATCGAAGTAGTAAAAGAAACTCGAGATTTCTTCAAATTAGTTCATCCAATTACACATTTGGGATTCTCGTGAACACGCCAAGAAAATTAAAACCCTAAAGCATCGAAAAACCAAAAAAAAATGCCGCGAGGAATCTCACACGACACTTATAACGTCTGAAAAGCGATCCATCATCAGAGTGACAAAGAAACACGATTTACCTACCTCCCCGAATTTTCAGAAACTTTTCTCATCTTTTCCGCCCCGAAATTTACCCAAAACCCTTTTCAAAGAAGAAGAAAATCTTTCACTTCACATCACCAGAAACCCTAAAAAAAAAATCACCCAAAAAACTCTGATTTCTCTTAAGCGCTTGCTTCTCAACTTCAAGAAATCACACCAGATCTAAACAAGAGCAAGATGGAGAAGAAGAGAAAAAAGGGAAAGAGAAGATAAAAAGCTGTGTGGTTGTTGTTGTTGTCGTGGCGTTGCGTCGAGCGGACACGGCGGAAAACAGGAAAGTGGGGAAAACAGACGAATCGAGTACACTCGAAATTATTATTATTTCATCCCTAATTTTCTTGCTTTATTGATTTCTTTACCTTCTTTTTCTCTCTCTCTCTCTGTTTTTTTTTTTTTTTTTTTTTTTCCCACTTTATCTCACGCCGTTCTTGCTTCCGTTCTGTTTCACAGAAGAAGAAGTACTGAGAAGAAAACTGCCATTTCTTGCTTGCTTTGTTCTATTTTTCTCTCTTTCACGTTGGGGCTACCTGGGAATCCAACCAAACCCACCTTCTCATGATTTCGTATACGTGCTTGTATTGGTATTGCCCATTAATTAATTAATTAATAATAATAATAATGAAACTTTCTTTCTTTTTTCTCAATTTCATGGATGGATGGGATGGGTATGGCCCACTACTCTTCTACTTTCACAACCTTTCGCAATCTTCTAAGATTTGGATTTATTAGTATTATTATTATGATTATTCTTTCTTTCTTCGGTCTTGACTGGCAATCTTGAGAAGCTATTACATCAAATCATGGGGAGTTGTTCTGTCTGATTAACTCTCACAAGATTTTGATGCTCAAAAGTCCTATCAATCAAAAACTTTACAAGAAAAAATAAATAAAAAATGCTTCCCAAGTATGTTTGAATTATATGATCATGGTCGTTAGAAAAATTTGACTGGTTTTCACTGTTTCACTTTGGTCTTTGATTTACCATACCTTGAGTGAATTGCAATCACTGTACGTATATAAATGTTGTTATTATTTGATTTAATTTTAAATAAAAATGAAAAAGTATTTTAAGATTTTAAAATATAAAACATTTTTATATCTAAGTCCATATAGTGAATTATAAGATTCACTGTGCTAATTAAGTCATTTACTCTTGTCAATACAAGTGGTTAGTTATCACTATATAAAATTGGTATTCAATTTTATTTTGTTTTTGTTTTTCATGCAGTATCTATGCCCTTAGGACAAACTAATATGTGTTCAAATAGTACAGGGGCATTAGGCGGCTCTTCTTAGGTAGGCGCCATTAAAGTGAACACAAATTTTTATCTTATAACTTTTACCCTTTAATCACATTTAGTATTGACCTCCAACCTTTTATGTTGCACCATATTGAGCAAAATTAGTATTCAATTTAACTTAATTCTTCTTTGTCTTTTCTCAAGTCAGCTACATTGTTTTTTAGAACAAAAGAGAACCCATTCATTCATGAAAAGAGGAAGAAAAATCAACAGACTCAAGTCACCTATATAAATCTACTTTTTCTATTTTTCTCTGTTCAGGATAAGTTGATATTTAAATTATAAATAATTATATCTTTATTATATAAAATTAGTAATTAATTTTATATAATTATTATCATTTTAGTTATCATGCATGGTAAGTTGTGTTTCAACCACTTGTAAGTATTATTTTTTTAGAACAAGAATAGTAATTATTGCATTATAGAAGAAGATTTAATCATTAAAATCTTATAATCCAAGTTTTTACAATAAAAATTAACCAATGCTCAATATGTTTAAATTTTAATATATAGTTGCACACAATTTCACTTTATTGCCAATCATTTTTTAGCCTGCAAATGCAATAGAAAATGACACGTATTGACTATTGATCTTAATGCATAATACATTGATTTTGTATATATATATATATATATATATATATATTAGTAGTTTTTCTTAGCCAAGGTGTGAAAGGGTTGATTTCTTACTTAGACTATTTCTTACTAGTCAAGTAATCTAGAATTAAATGTACTTATGCGAACTTTTCAAGCATTTTGCTTTGAAAGAATAATAAATTTAAATTATTTTATCGTGTTCATGTGATACAGCTAGCTGCTTCAACTTTTGAATTTAGTTCCCCCTGTGGGGGAACAGTACCATTCTTTCATGCCTAATAAAAAACCAAGATTAAAATTATATAAATAAATAATTAAGTTGACATATAATTAACACAAAGTAATAAATATAATTAAAGAAGAAAATGGGCAATGAGGTGTTGGCGTAGCTGGTCACCAATTCCACGGGCATTGCACAGGTTTTGAGCTTGAGTCGCGAAAGGATAATAATTTTTAAAATTATGTATCGCGACGAGCATATGCACAAGGTTTGTAAAAACTATGTTGACGTGGGGTATGAGCTGGTTATTGTCACTAAGTGGTCATTATAGTCTCGTCATATTGGTGTGCAAATTAGTGGATTCAAAAATTGGACCTAGTATCCCACGAATATTTATATTTTCTCTAAAAAAATAAAAAAAATTGGACTTTGAATTAATTGTATTTTTAAGAAATATAAGAAAAAATAAAACATCAATTTGGCATCACACCAACTATATGTACTAAAAATAGGGAAAGGAAGAGAAAAGAAAAGAAAGTTGCATAAGAAAGCTTTTAGTAGGATACATTTTATTTAAGGAGTTTCTCTCTTATAAAATAAGAATACTTCTTATCTGTAGATTCCCAAACATATTTATCTTTTCTCCGTATCCATCGTGTCCATGGGACTATATGGACCATAGGAGTTGCTCTCGCATAACTAAGGAAACTTTATTTATGACAGTCATGTTCCATGGAATAGATGAGGCTTATAAAGTACTGCTGTGTTTAATTAAGTACCACTTGCCAAATTATATAAAATAGATGGACATTTAATAGTAAAATAATTTACAGCAAAAAAAGTTCAAATTTTTTATTTGTCCACATATATAACCTATTGGTGACATTAATAAAAATGTCTATAAGAGGAACACTCCCTACCAATATACATTAATTATTCATAAAGTTTTTAGAGAAAATATAAATATACAATATTTGTCCTTCGTAAGGTATCAGACTTAGTTCCAGAACCCTTTAATCCCCACACCAATAGAGTAGGACTCCAATGACCACCGTGACACAAACCAACCCAAGTCGAGTTTAAAAATTTATCCCTTCCGTCGAGCTCATACCCTACACCAACATAACTTTTACGAATTTTATGTAGGCGCCCGTTACGACACGCAATTTCAAAAACTGTTGCCATTTTTTGACTTCAGCTCACAACCCGTGTGATGCCAATGAAGTTAGCGACCAACTATGTCAATACCTCATTGACAATTATTTGTAAAGTTAATACATAATAAACTAATTTAACTTTGTTTCAATTAAATTGAATATTTCAAGGGAATTTGATCAAGTTTAATGGAAACATGTCATCGGAGTTTTTAGCAAATTTGGGATTCTTTATCGGATGGTGTACATGCTCAGATTCTTATATACCAAGTCATTATCACAAAAAAAAAAAACTCTTTGATAGAATCTATATATCAGAGTTATTACATTATTATTCTTCATGTAATAATTGAAACTAACTTTCAAGAAATCACAAATTCATGTATAACACTTTTACAATTAAAATTGTCTGTAGATTTACATAATTGTGTTATGACTAAGTTATTATAAATTAATCCATCACATTACTATGAATTTTTTCCTCTTTTACAAAAAAAATATCTCAATGAAATAATAATAATAATTCTTTATAATAGTTTTGAGTGAAGTAATATTTTCATTTCCATTTTTTGCACTTAAAATAAAAAAAATTCAAAATAAAGCCTATAATTTTTAAAGATAAAGATGTTGATTATGAAATTGGAATGCTCTAAAAGCTCATATAAAGGCTTAATAGGATAAGAATTGGCCTTGGTCCCATTATATCGTACAATGTTTAAAGTCGTGTGGTCCGTTAAATGTCGTCTCACCATCCATTTGATAGATATTTTCTTTGGTTAGGTACGTTCCTCCTACTTAAATGAATATTATATAGTTGGCATGATTTTAAATATAGAAGTATCAATACATTATTAATGATTTATTCCAAAATCAATCAATCTTTTAAATAAAATTTTGTTATTATTATATTGTTTAATATCAAAATTAATGAGATATATACAATGTTTGATTAGGTTAGGTGCTAGATACACTTAAAGTTGTTTTATAATTCAACTATTAGCTAAAAAAGGACTCTTGAAGATTTTTTTAAATTACAAAAATCTAAGGCTGCATTTGATTTATGATTATTAGAATATTATTTTTTGTATTCAAAATTTTTAAAATATGAAATATGTGTGTTGGTTCGTTAAAACAGGAAAATAATTTTTCAAAATTTACAAATAAAATAAATTATTTTAAAAAAATGATAACATGTTGTTTTCCGAGTTTTAACTTTTTGAGTTATATTCTATTTTTCACGAACAAAATATAGCCTAAATTATCTAAAATTTAAAAGAATTTGAGTACATAGCCATAGGTTAGGTGTTAGACACACATAAAGTTTCTCTTATTATTATTATTATTATTTTTTAATACAACCATTAGATTAAAAAAAAAATATATATATATCTTTTAGATTTTTTCAATTACAAAATTCTAAATTATCTAAAAATGGAAACAATTTTAAGATGAGTTAAGTTGAAGTTCTAAAATCTTGAATGAAAAGATATTTTATGATGCTTGGAAATATTGAATAGAAAAATCAAAACCGTGGTTGAAAATGTGTTTGTGGAAGCAAAGGAAATGTGCTTCATTTTCTGTTTATTATCTATTTTTCAAAATTATAAATTAAAATTACCCTAAATTAATAAAAAGGTAAATGGGCGCTAGAAGGAGGGCTCGAACCTCCGACCTTGTGGTTAACAGCCACACGCTCTAACCAACTGAGCTATTCCAGCTATCTTGCCATTCTCTTAGTTTATAATATATATTATCTTTCAATTACAGATCAAATGCAACCTGGCTCCTTCCCTTGACGTGTGGATTTAAACTTTTCTCTTTTTATAAATAAGTGAGAGTTAAGAGCACCGTAGCACCGTTGATGCACTCAAAAGAAAAAAAAACTAAGTTTATATATATATATATATATATATATATATATACAAATCAAATGTGATTTTAGTCTTTACACTAGGCTAACATGCAATCTTTCTCAGTTATTTATTTTATTAAAATTTTTAAATTTATAAAAACAATATTGAATAAAATGTTTTTAAATATTTAAATAAATTTATACACGATTTTTATACCGTTATTGTCTCTTAAGAGTTTATTTAAATTTACTAGTTTGTATACGTCTGCTGCACGTTATTTTTATTAAAAAATAATTAAAATAATTTTTTTATTAGAAAAGAATTATATATGCCTTTTTTTTTATTTTATCAAAATGATTAAAATTATTCAAAAATATAAATAAGAGAGATTAGGAGTACAATTAAAAAATTAAAAAAGTAAAAAAGTAAATCAGGAATTTTTTTTTTAAATAAGGATGTAAAAAAAATAAAATAAAATAATTGATAATAAAATTAATTTTTAAAAATAAAAATAAGAAAATTTCTTTTTAAGATATTTTGGGCAGAAGAAAAGGCTTTACCTTCGACTGCCCAAGTTAAAAAAAAAAAATTATTTATTAATTTATTTGGTATATAATAAGAGTCACGTGTAACACGTGAACGCGGGCAGCTCATCGAACTTGTTGGGGACATCCTCGTTGTCGTTGGAAACGAAGAAGGGGAAGAGAGCGAAAGGGAGAAAGAAGGAGACTTCCCAAATTTGCAGGTTTTTTTTTTCGATTTGTTTGGTAAGATAGTTCTTTATAAAATTGTATTTCTCCAACTATGATCTTTCATTGTTTCTCATAAACATCGGCTATTTCTCCCTTCGATTGTGATCTCTGAATCTCATCAGATTACAAGTTTGGAGTTGTTTCTTTCATTAGGTATTTTGGAAAGCTGTTTTTGAAATACCGTGTTAGAGAATTTTAGAAGATTTTGATGAAGAATTAGGGCAAGAAAATTGTTAATTCGCTCAATTGCGGCTCTTCCTGTTTGTTCTTACTTGTTTTGTTAGTAGCTCGAAATTCAGGTTCGGTAAGTTACGAGAATTTCTGTATTGTATTCATGTTTTCTTCTAGATATTGTATAAATTATCGGTCTGCTTGGCTTAGGAGTGGCTATTAATTTCTCGTTGTTTTTATTCCCCTGGACCATTAGTTTTTGCAGATTACAATCTATTTAATTTTGCCAACACTTTTTTTACTTGAGTTTTTGTGTTTTGGAAGACGAAAAGCACAAGCTCCGTTGGGCCTAATTTGAATTAACACAAATAGCCTATTCTTTATCCGTTGAAAGGAGAACATACAATATTGTGACCTTCCCTACAATATAGCTAAATTCATACAACTCGAAAACGAACCACAAATCTTACCAACTGATTACTCAATCATTGCCCATATGGATAACTTCCCTATTGTTTGTGAAAGATCGCATGATAAACACATGGTAGATCCTATATGAGGATTCATGCATGAGTGTACGTGTTTTGAGTTACAAAGGATCCATCCCCCCTTGGAAGAAGCTCATAAACCTACTCATGGATGACACTTGTAAAATTGCTAGGTAAAAAAATTGATTCCATCGCCATCAACTTCGTTGGAAGCTTCTTCTTGTTATTTACATTCCTTAGAAATGGTTTTTCGCTCTGTATATTTATGTCTAGTTGTCTACACCTTGCCACATCTTTTCTTTGCTGCCTTGTCCATGAATTTCTTAACAATGATAGCTGTTAGAAGAGATGAAGCAAAGTTCTTTGACACAATGAGTAATGTTGGAGAAATAGGGATTTTTAAGCTTGATACAACCGTTTGCTTAGATTGATCTCCCTGTCCATTTGTTGATGAATGGGAATTTGTCGAGCTTGGTACAATTGATTTGCTGTATGGTATCCCTTTAATCAAGGCAATTCATGCTAGAATGGTATCTCTTTAATCAAGTTTAGGTATTGTTAAATATTAATTCAATGACCAATATTATTGGATACTAGTATGTGTGTGTGCACATTTGTTGGACGCGATGTTTAAGATTCATTAATTAAATTTTAATTTTTTAGTTAAAACAAAAGCTTAAATTATGAAAACTAAATACTCAAATTAGGAGTATAACTATTGCTATGATTTTTTAATAAAACCAATGTTAACTGTAAGTAGAAGAGTTGTGGGTAGAGTGGAGTAAAATGTAAAGATTCAAAAGAGCAAAATGGAATCAAGGCCTATCACTCTCGGATTGGATAATGGATTGGGATAGGTGTTTGTATTATGGTCATAGTTTATGATGTAGGAGGAACTAAGGACTCATTTGGGTAGGCTGGACATTGAGCCTAGGACGGGATTGGTAGAGAATAGTGCTTCTGGTGCCTCTAATGCTTTGTAATATTACAACTTAATTCAACATAAATAAAATTTTTGTTTCTGCTCAAAAATAAAATAAAATAAAAACCAGGATTGATGAAGGTTGTCTAAGATTGGTTTATGTTTTATCATTCCCATGGAAAATCAATCCCACGTTGTCCTGCAGATGTTTGCTAGCAGGATTAGAACTGGATTATCTATATATATTACAGAAAAATTTGGTTAAAAAAAAATCTTTGCATTAAAAGTAGTATAGATTCACTTTTTTTGGTTAATGTTTGAGTTATTTGATCTTAATTTGTAAATAGGTTGGATATATAATAGTTATTAAAATTTATAAATCTTAAGTGAAAGAGAAGACTCCAATCTATTACAAACCACTTTTTTTTATGGAATTAATTACTAATATTGGAAAGCTAAAAAATGAGGAATAGATGACAAAGCTTCTTAGTAGCAGTTAACAGGTGGAGCCCAATATTACTTTTTTTTTTGTTTCATTTTTTGAACCACCTCAAGATATACACTGCTTTACCAACAACATTCATTCTTGCTTAATAGAATTGCAACTGAAGAAACATCTTCTTGTTTACTTGTAAGCTGCATTTGATATCTAAGGAATTAGGTGCCTTCTGAGCTCAAAATGTTATTGATGGTTTATGCAGAGGTATTTCTGAAGTATAAAATGCAAGTTCCGAAGGTAATTCGCAGTGAGGAAGCTACTAATCCTAAGCCACGTAAGAAGAAGACAACAAAAGTTGCTCCTGTCTTTCAGTTACAGGGAGCGAATCTCAAAGGGCCTCAAGAGTCATTGCCTTCATCTTTCATGAAAACTTCAAAAGCTATGAAAAGAAGCTTAAAGCAGGAAGTTTCTCCACCATTCCAACAACCCGAAAGATCAACCTCAGATTCTTTGCCTGATTCCTCAATATCTGGAAATGAGTACAGGGTTCTGAGGCGAAAGTATTTGTTGTTGGAGGAAGAAAGCTGCACAATGGGGAGGGAACTAAGTGTGACAGAAGATGAGATTAAGATCCTGGAAGAGGAGAAGCTTGCACTCTTGGACGAGCTCGTGGTGTTAGAAGGTCTAGTTGATCCTTCAGAACTTCATCCACAACGTCCACCAATATTGTGAGTTCTTTGTTTTTATTGATCTATTCAGTTTGTGGAGCTCTCAACTAAACAGTATCGATTATTGATTTATAGATAAAGTTGACATTTATGCTAATGGACCTTGGGTCTATGATCTTTGGGATTTCTTTCAATGAAGTAATTTAGTGACTCTAATATGTAAGATACTAGGTCTAATGAGATTAGCATATCATCTCGAGCCCAGAGACTTTTTCTTGGCCATTTTTTTTTATTTGAGAGGCATTGAGACAGAAATATATTAATTCTAGGTAAAATATTTCAGCAGAAAGGGACAGAGCATCAGTAATGCACATAACTACAAAAAACCAAACCCAACCCTAACACAAACTAGACCAAATACGATCAATTCCTGTACCACTCAATTGGATTGTAACCACCTGCTAAGGGAGACGAACCTATCCAACTAGCAGCAGCTAAGTAAATGATCCTGTTAATACCATTAACAGCCAGCTTTTATTTCACTATTGAATACATTCTGTGGTAGTGCTGTAGTTTCTTAAAATTTATGTCTAGTAGGGTGGCTAGGATCCTCTGTTCAGTTTGAAATCTCAAGTTCTCATGTATTCTTGCATTTCAGTATGTGGCTTGCACTTGTTCCCTGTGTATGTTGGCATTAGATCTAGTGCTTGAACTCATTGGACTTAGATTGTGGTTTTGTGTTCTTGGACTAGTAATGGTAAGGATAACTCCAGTTCTTATGGAGCAGAACACCAAACAGGACAGCGTGGATCCAGAAAAGATTTGAAAAATAATTTCCCTATAAGTATTCATTTTGTAAGTACACTTGCCTTCTCAAAACAATCTCTTCCTGCCCCAGCATTTTATGTCATAGGCTTCATTATAACTAATTTTTTCTTAAATTTGGAAATTTATGATTATAACAACTGGAAGATCACACAAGAGGGTCACCAACAGTTTGGAGTCATAGGTCAGCAGTACACTGGTAGTCCACCATGCAGAGTAGTGGTGCTGCAGTTTGAGCTTGTATTTCCTTCTATTAAACATTAAAGCACATAGTTGATTTGTAGAAAAAATATATATATACAAAATGTAATGCAAGAAAGCTTCACTAGAGTTCAAATGACTGTTCTGAGTGTTTTGTTTTAAAACAAAACACCAATCAAAGTTTTATACCCTGATCTATTGTTGGCTATTGCTCCACCAGAGGCTTATGTGGTGTTGCTTGCTCCAAAAATAGCATGCAGTCCCTTTGTTATACATATATATTCCTTTTTTGTCATTGTAGTGCTTCATTAACATCTCATATACTTTTTGCCCATGAGAGATCTTGAAATTCAGAATTCGGATTTTTTCCAATTTTGAGGATATTTATCTCAACAACCCCATGTTAGAAAATCCAACTCTGACAACCAAGGGACTGGTTACACTTAATTTTTTTGTTCTCCAAGTCAAGGAACCAAATTGATAGCCCTTTGATGGAGCAATAAGCTTAAAGTTCACTGTAAAATTGATCTTCTGCCCACTAGTATTGAAGATCAGAAGCTTTGGTGTAACAATGACATTAATTCCATGAGGAGAAGACACTACTGCTCTATAAGTACTTCTTGGCTTCCCAGCATTTGTAACAGTTCGAGTCACTGAGTAGCTGTCTCTAAGATTGGGTACTGTAATTGATGGATAATTCAGGTCTGTTGCTGTAGAAAAAACCTTATTCTTGCATGTGCTGTTGTCTCTTGTTATGAGATTTAGTGACCTCTCATTGTAGCCAATTGAACAGAGAAAAGCTTTGTAATCTTCAGGTTGTGCATTGTAAAGTAGTCCAGGAATAAGCGCTTTTGAGGGGTTTATAAAGCCTGAGCCGTAGTCATATGGGTTTCCAATTCTTCCATCAGGGTCCACTGTGATTGGTTTTCTGTTCTTATTCAACACCGTTGCTGCATATTTTATTCTTTAATTTCAGATTAGAATAGAAAAACTGAAAATGATCAATAACTTCAGTCACTGTTAAGTAATCTCAGTATCAACTTGTTTTAGATTGCAGAATGAATTGCAACCAATAAATTAAGTCTGGTACTGAAAATCTCATGAACCAGGCCAAAGCAAACACCTGACACTTGAAACAGAAGCTCACTTAAGCCATACTAAATCAAATTCAGGTCCTTAATAGCAAATTTAGAAGTTTCATTTTCACTGGATTCTTGAGAATTGACAGCAACAGACAATTCTGTAACTGTGACTTAATCATCAATCAAGCTCATAATACCTAATCGATCAAAGCAGGGGAGTGTTGAGAAGTGAATGAACACTCGTTCAGTGTACAAGCTAAAAATATTTTATGGGTACTTTGCTCAAAACTAAAGAGTTTAGAAAATTAGGGGTTCCAAGGTAAGTTTTCAAGTCAAAACCATTTCTCATAAATCTTTGTTACCAGCTGCAGCTAGAGTTTTATATGCACAATTTTGTATTTTAGATGATTTTAGGAACTTGGACTTTTACCAGTTGTCATGATAGCTGATTTGATTGCAGCAGGTGACCATGAGGGATGCAAGGCTTTAATTAAGGCTACTGCTCCTGTTACATGAGGGCAAGCCATGGAAGTTCCGGAGAGAATGTTGAATTTCAATTTCATGTTAACTGGAGACCATGCTGCGAGTATATTCAACCCGGGTGCTATAACATCAGGCTGCAAGAACAGATTAATTGGGAAAAGTAATCTCCTGATAATGATTCATGCATCAACTGAGAAAGCCAATATTTTTTACCTTCAAAATTTCTGGGGTCATGGCATTTGGACCTTTGGAAGAAAATGCTGCCACCCGAGGAGCAGGTTCTGATCGTAGTACAGTTTTAGCTGAAAAAATCTGTGCAGTTGGTTTCCTGAAAATACTTGCAAAGAGCAACTGATGTCAAAAACAAAGGTTATGCGCACCAATCCTGTCTTCATAGTTTTTGTTGAAAACTAACCTTGTATTGTTAATATAAGTGAGAATCCTTTCTCCTTCCTTTGTTCCAACAATTGCTGCAGGAATCACAAAAGGTATTGCAATATTCTTATCTGTTTCATCTATTAGAATCATACCTACACCACCAGCCTCTTTCACTACCACACTCTTCTCGAGCTTCGATTCTGAGGGGCTCCCGGTATGCTGGCAAACCAGAACCTTACCTCTAGCCTTAGTTCTATTCAATGAGCTCCCAACACAGTAACTGAAGGATAATGCGAGAAAAACGAAATCAGTATCTGTAAGTATTGTCACCTAGTACATGTATAGATGCTATTAACTCTTTTACCTGGATTGGTAAGGAGTGAAGTATCCAGCATTGGCTTCTGAAGCAGAGATGACCCTTCTGGATTGATTCGTCTTGGAGATACTAAGGCTCTCACCCTATCGAATTAGATAGAAAACTGCTCAGTACTATAAGATTTTTTCATATTGCATCTCTGAAACAATCAGTAACAGTAGCATTATTTGTCATTAGACTCATTACCTTGTATGTAGTCCCATCTCCTAATACAATCTCAGAAATGAAATCCCTATCTATAGAACTAGCACCAACAGTGATCATCCACGGTGCGAGGTTTGTTGCATAACCTGAGCCTTGAAAACCTTCATTTCCGACAGAAGCAACTACCACAATGCCATGGCTAGCAGCATGGAACGACCCAATAGATATAGCATCATTGAAGTAATCTGCTTGAGGAGCTTCAGGGCCCAGTGATAGAGATAACACATGAATCCCATCTCTAATTGCATCATCAAATGCAGCAAGTAAATCCACATCATAGCAACCACTTTCCCAACATGCCTTGTACACTGCTATCCTTGCCAGTGCTGCTCCTCCTTTTGCTCTTCCTCCTCCTAGTCTGTTGAAACTTATGTTTGGTACATTCCGGCCGGCCGCTGTGGAAGCTGTGTGGCTGCCGTGGCCATTGCTGTCCCTTGCTGATTTGAATTGCTTTCTATTTACGGAACCTCCTTCTGCTTCATCGCCACTTAGATAATACCTAGCTCCTATCAACTTCCTGCAAAATTTGAAAGAACAAAAAGAAAGATAAAAGCATGTTAATCTAGTGATATTCATAAGAAGTTTGTTGGAAGGGTTTCAGTTTAATCAATAAAACCTGTTACAAGTTGAGATGTTAAATGCTTCTCCAACTTGACATTTGCCCTTCCATTTAGAGGGCACTGGTGACATTCCATGATCACTGAAACTTGGAGACTCAGGCCATATTCCTGATTGCAGCAGAATAATCCATTAAACCAATGTATGTATGGCTTTAATTAGTTCCTAGAATTTACTTGTCATAGCAAGAATTTCATGTTACCATAAGAAAATCCATATTGCACCTAAAATCATCGGCAACTTGTCTATGAATAAAAGTAAAGAAACATCATCTGGAAATGGCAGATTAAAAATATAGATTGAAAGGATCAAAACAATCAGAGCTACTGGAATTGTGAATTAAAACACTATGAAGATTGCATTCAATTTACTCCAAGAGGCCTTAAAATTAATGATCTACTGGGATATTTCTTTTATATCTGGAGTGAGACTATTATTTTAATTCATGCATTTTTCAACAATATTTTTCTATCATAATAAAAAAAATGACTATTTATTTCTCAAATTAACCAATACTACTGCAAAAGAATCAATAAACCTGTATCAATGAATCCGATGATCACATTTTCCTGGTTCTTGGTAGCATGGCCTGGAATTGGCATTGATTCATCCTCTGAAAAACCCATGAAATCCCAAGAATGTGTAGTGTGTAGCCTTATTCTGGAATTCCGAAACACTGAAACCACCTCTGGCATCTCTGCAACATCAAATTTCAGAGCAAATGCTACTTACTAGGTTCAAAAATTCATGAAAGATGACTGAAAAAATAGTAATGAGAACACAACTTACTGGCCATATCCATAGCTTGCTCCTCTGTCAACTTGGCTGCAAATCCTCTGAAACCATGCTTGTAACTGTAAACATGAGATGCTTGTGCTTCTTCAATGCTGTACAACATAAAGTGATCCCAGCACAATAAGAAAATATTTATGTAAATAAACCAGAAAGTATTGCAGAAAGCTTATATAGTGGATGAATTCAAAACTGCTGACCTTCCTCCATGAATAATTGTGAGCATTTGGTGGTGTTGTCTCAGAATCTCATCTGGGTCTTCATTAGTTTTGCTGCCCATGTAAACTACGTACACCTGCAACAATCAGAAGGCTCATTAGAATCAAAACTGAACTTGAAAGATTATGAGAAGAAAGGAAAAGACAAAGATTTATACACAGAGGATTCATTAATTTAACCTTTGAAGACAAACAAAATCTCGTTTCTGAGACAAAAAAACACAGAAACAAACCAAAAATGTTCATGCAACGTCTCAATGTAGTAATCTGGCACATCATCATTAAGAGACACAAAGATTCAAAAGAGATGAACAGACTTTCAGATAGGGAATTAGTTATTCAATGTCAAATAACTAAGGAGAAGAGGGGAGACTGATTGATGGCATGAATCTGAAGAGCAGCAAGTGGGCCAGATTGACTCGGCCACAATAGGTACCAGTCAACACAGCACTACCAGTGATCTCAGTCAAGTGTTTTCTTCTTTCAATTTTTGAAGACTCGTCCGATTTGACTCAGCGGTATCTCAAACCTGAAAGAGTTCATCGATCATGTCGTAATAGACCCTATAGTAGCAGCATATTATACGTACGTAAATATATGAAACTATATATTAAAGTGATAAACATCCCAAAGCTACATGAAGCGTGAAGATCGGATACTAATGGTGGGGTTGCTTTGCTTTTAGAGCACTCAAAAATCAGCTTGATTCCTGGGGACACCCTTATAAAATTATAAATTATCAAATTATTATTGATCTTCTTCAAATAGCAATTACAAAAAGGTGAAAAGCCCATTACAACAACTGCACGCTCAATCGGATTTCATTATAGCGTAGGATGTATATTGCGTTAAGAAACCGTTTACCATTTAATAACGTCTGTTTTTTAAGAAAAGAATAGCCATCACACTCCAAACAAGTCAAAAGTTATTGGTTTCTTGCACTAGTAGTCTAGCCATTTTTTTTGGGGGTTTCTCATATGGTGTCCCGCTCTTCGAACAAGACTAATTCGCGTTTGAGCACTATGAAGGCATTGGGTGACCCGTTTCAAGTAAACGTGACTAAAATGGATACGAGTTTCGAACCTAAGACATTCATCCGTCAACCATCTTTAGCATAGACTCTCGATCATCTATATTGCACCACGTTAGCTTAGTTTACCCTCTTTTGATTATTTTGACTCTTTTCCCATTCAAGAAACTAAAAATATGATAGTAAGGCTTTTAAGTTAGTTCTTTTAAGCTTTTTAATCACCTAAAGCTCTCACCCAATTCCTAGGTCAAAGTCATCTAAGTCCAATACATAGACCAAACCTAATAAAATCGAGCTCTGATACCAACTGTGGCGACCCCGCACCCCGGACCACTAACCCCGCTAGGAATGGCGTGCGGAATGCCGGGGCGGGACGCCCGGCGTAGGCATTTCAAACCAGTCCTCAACTCTCGTGAGGGGGTTGAGACCCTACGAGCCTTATCCCAAACAACGACATAATATAAATAGGTACTAAACAAAACTACTAACCGTATTAATCATCCAAGACAAGAAATACTCCATAAAAATGAAGCATAAATAAAACCATAATCCCTACAGTCCTTCAAGATTGACATACACATAAAGTCCAAAACTATGGGTACAAAAAAATCGTCATATGCCCACATGGTCTATCTAATAAGTCCAACTCACCCATACTACAATGTGGTAAGTATTATAATTACATAGTCTAAAATATAATACATCATAATTTAAAACACAGTTCAATCAAAATGTCTCTCAACTCACATCGAGGCCTTGGATTCTCTCGCTGGCAAGGCCCTCAAGATATGACTACTCCTTTGCCCTTATTCGGGACAGAAGGACCTGAAAGAGGAAAATGAGGGTGAGCCAACGGTGCCCAATGAATAGAATTCAAATATGCTATCAATACTCATCAATAAATATCATGTATGCATGTCAATGTGTAGCATGATTAAAAGCTCATAACATATATATATCAAACATTTATAATAAGTTCGATGCAAGTAAAAACTTATTAATTTGGATCTACATTCCACATGCATTGGGGTTACTAGTGCACGTCTATTTCACCGTACCGTTCTCATCCTCAATCATGTTAATTTGGGGTTACTAGTGCACGTCTATTTCCTCATACCGTTCTCATCCCCAAATATTTCTTTTTTTAAAACCGTCCTATGACAAGGTTAAGTCTCCATATTAACCAGATAGATGGGCCCAACCAAAGTTATAAGGTTTTCTCAAATCAATGCATCATTCAAAACATTAGGACACATTCATGCTTTCAACATACAATATATATATAAGTGATATGATGACATAAAAAATATAATCATAAACGAAGTCTACTCACAACCAAGCCTCGCGATAGTATCTAACCACATACGGACACCAAAACGAATCAACCCAATCAAGGTCCTGAAACATTCATCAATATCCAACCATACATCAATTTCTATGCTCAATCACATAGACATTACACATCAACCCTAAATCAGCCCACATATAGACAATAGGCCTAAATCTCATCTAATCTCATCATTCAACTCAAATCACATGACTTAGGCCTCTAATGTATAGTTCTCATTCATAAACCTTTCAATTAATCAAAAATACTAATTTTCAATTCCTTAGGTATAAACATGCCCAAATTGGGTCACTTGATCACAAGTAGGCCTAACTCATGATATGGTCACAACCACCAAATCAGTAGCATAATCAACCCTAATCATGCTTAATTAGACATAAATTGCATCAATTCAATGATTCTAGGTCAAAAGCATCAAAAGCCCTAAAATATGAAATTTTCCATACTTAGGCCATATTGCCTATTTACACTAGGTCACCATGTTCAGCCATGTATATCACTGATTTTGCATCATGGGTTTATCAACAATGGCAACTAGGTCAACATAGTTGACATGCAACCTATTTGGAAAGGTCTAAGTTCATATTCTAAATTTAGGTTTAATACAAACAACTCTACAAATTTTCCATTTAATATTCTGTTCAGATGTATCAAGCTGCCAACCGAAATATTAATCACAAACTCAACCGTACAGATTGAAGTATGTTAAGATGCAAACCTTCTGTCCAAAAATCCACTCAATCCAACGGTGGACCGAAAAGATAAGGCTCTTTGATAAACAAGTCTCCAATCAGACAATTTCTCCTTTCCTGCTGCAAATACTCGAACTCAGATGACTATATCACACAAAATACTAAACCCATAAACATCTTCACCGTTCATAACGCAAAAAGATCCATTTTAAATCACATTACCAAATATCATATCCATCCAATGATAGATTTAGGAGATATATTAGTTTGATCTAAACTGCGCGAGAAATCCAAACTTTCCGACCAGCTTTGTTTAAGAGGTTATATCTCTCAGACGAAAACTCCAATCAAGATCTCCACCGACCAGAATGAATAACCATAAGCTACGAACTTGATAACAAAGTTTGAGCTCAATCTGACCATATATTCCCAAGATCAAGCTCTTTGATGAAAACGTTGCTGAGATTTTCCTCAAAGCAACTCTCTCTTTCTTTCTCTCTTCTTTCCTTTCTCTTCTTTTTTCCTTTCTCTCTACTCATCTCACTCTCTAGGGCTTCCTTGGAGAAGAAAAGTGGGCATGAGACACTTGTCCACTTTCATGCACCAACTTGACATGTGTTGGAGAAGAGAAATGGGGCATGAGACACTTGTCCATTTTCATGCACCAACTTGACATGTATTGGAGAAGAGAAATGGGGCATGGGACACTTGTCCATTCTCATGCACCAACTTGACATGTATTGGAGAAGAGAAATGGGGCATGGGACACTTGTCCATTCTCATGCACCAACTTGACATGTGTTGGTCTCATGCATCAACTTGACATGTGTTGGTCTCATGCACCAACTTGACATGTGTTGGAGAAAAGAAATGGGGCATGAGACACTTGTCCATTTTCATGTACCAACTTGACATGTATTGGAGAAGAGAAATGGGGCATGGGATACTTGTCCATTCTCATGCACCAACTTGACATGTATTGGTCTCATGCACCAACTTAACATGTGTTGGAGAAAAGAAATGGTGTAACACCCCGTAAATTTAATTAAATACATACGTTGAAGTCCGCGTATATCGAGATGTATAATACACGTATTTTATACGTATGAGCTAAATATACGCGTAAGAATACACGTATTTTATACGAATGAGCTAAATATACGCGTGTATGATTAGTAAATAAATAAAATTATGAGATGAAGATGATATATATGGGATCATCCTATAAAAAAAAATGGAGTTGAATTAAATTGATTAATTTATGGGATTGGTTAATTAAAAATGTGGATTGGAGTATGATTTAATGGCTTGATGAATAGTATGATGAAAACATGTGAAATAAGTGAATTGAGTTGATGGTACATGGTTTAATGAATTAAATGGATTAATTTAGGGGGTGAGTTGGTTAATTATTGAGCATGAGGGTATGGGATCATTTTGATATAAAATAGTAAAAATGAATAGTGAAAGTGAATAGTGTTGTGAACAGTGATGTGCATCCAATGAAACTCCGATTTGAGATCATAGAATCGTAGAAAACTGAATTCCGGACGTTTCGATGCTAAGATTGTGATTTTAGGATATGATTTGATATTTTTAGTAGCTAACGATATGATAAATGATGATTCTCATGATAATCTATGGTCATTTCAGTGTTTAAATTGAGAGCTTAAGGGCATGGATAAACGCTCTTGAGGAAGCAACATTGTTGCTTGATTTTAGAGAAACCCCGTGTAACCACTGTGAGTATAGTTTCTTTGATTTGGTTCTTGTATGACATTATACATATATAAAATGTTTGATTGTATGCATGGTATATTTATATATACATTGAGTTTTATGGATCATGCAAACTGATTTTAATTGGAGTTTGTAATGATGAGGTTTTGCGATTCCTCATCGTCATTTCGTTAGGATTTAGACCCGGATGAGGTTTTGCGAGTCCTCATTGTCAGTAGGTCTGTCCTAACAAGGATTGCGATCCTTGAAATGACTGTAAATTGGGTAATAAGAAGCTGTGTCTACCTTGTACGGCCATACAAGGGATAGACCCGCTCTCTTGCCTTGCGGAGGAGGGAGATTGTGCATTGTGTTATTGAAAATCATGCAAATTTATGTTGTTGACATGTACAATATATTCGTTGAATGATGCATGTGTTGAATAAGTGTTTGAAATGATTTTAAATGTCATATTTCTATAAATGTATATAATTGTCATCTCAAGAACTATATTCACTGAGCTGTTGTTTGCTCACCCCATTTCCTCCAATATTTCAGGTATTGAGTCGAAGGGAAAAGGAAACTCCGTGAGTGAGTCTGGTATGTGTATGTCTGCTTGGAGGAAATAGCTTTTGTTATTTTGATATGTATACTTATCACACATTATATATATATATATATGTATTATGTCACACCCCAGTACACAGCACACCGCAGTGTCTAGTACCCCCGGAATGTGATGGGTACGCATACCCCAGCCATAGTACCACATAATATTGTCATATCGCCATGTAGCAACCCAACCGCAGCTGGTCTACATCGAAACGATTATTTGTCCCTACTATTCCCTCATGAATAGTAAAGGGCCTCCCCCAAGTTCGAACTCGCAACCTCCCTTAAGGAGTTAGAATTCGCAACTTGAAATACCTGAAATATTGGAGGAAATGGAGTGAGCAAATAACAACTCAGTGAATATAGTTCTTGAGATGATAATTATATACATTTAGAGAAATATGACATTTAAAATCATTTCAAACACTTATTCAACACATGCAGCATTCAACGAATATATTATACATGTCAACAACATAAATTTCATGAGTTTTTCATAACACAATGCACAATCTCCCTCCTCCGCAAGGCAAGAGAGCGAGTCTAACCCTTGTATGGCCGTTACAAGGTAGCCACAACCTCTCATTACCCAATTCACAGTCATTTCAAGGATCGCAACCCTTGTTAGGACATGCCTACTGACAATGAGGACTCGCAAAACCTCATCCGGGTCTAATTCCTAACGAAATGACATCATTACAAACTCCAATTGCTAAAATCAGTTTGCATGATCCATAAAATGCAATGCATTATATATACGTATAACATGCATACAATCAAACATTTTATATGCGTACAATGCCATACAAGAACCAAATCAAGAAAACTATACTCAGTGGTTACACGAGGTTTCTACGTCAAATTGAGCAACAATAAACGTCCCTCATAATTGCCTCCTCAAGAGCATTTATCCATGCACAACTCTCAATTTAAACACTGAAATGAACCATAAACTATTATGAGAATCACCATTTATCATATCTTTAGCTACTCAAATCATATCCAAAAATTACGATCTTAATATCGAAACGACTGAAATTCAGTTCTTTACGATTCTAAGATTTCAAATCACTGTTCACATCACTGTTCACTATTGACATTACTGTCACTGTTTACATCACTGTTCACTATTCACATGACTGTTCATAGTACTATTCGTCACTATTCATTCGAAACATGTAAATTGTATTAAAATTGTCAAACGGTCTCCAAAACTCATGAAATGGAATCTAACAACATATTCGGGGTCCTGACCGTCTAAGGAGTATTTTTCTACCTTTCTAGCGGATTTTCATTCACGTTGGGTCAAAACCCCAATTTGTCAAAACACCGTAAAACGGCTCCCACAACAAAAATTACTCCTTTAGAAAGTTTACATCTAGCTTAGATATCAATTTTACAAAGAAATAGAATGGAAATCACTTACCATGAGTCCGGATTTCGCTAGAACCACGCGTTTCTCTTTTCTTTCCTCCTCTTTCTTCTTCTTTCTTTTGTTTTCTCCTTCATTCTGCTTCTCCAGCAACTCCTTTAAGTTTGATTTTTTTTTTATATTTTTTTTGTCTTCTTCTGAGTACTGTTCATGAACAGTACCCGCAAATGAACAGTAAATATTTTTATTCCTATTCTTCTTCTATACACTCAATCCATATGAGACATACACGTGTCGTAAATCGATTTCTATTTAAAATCACATTCCGAACTGACTTTTGACATTGTCAAGTTCATTTGACACATGTACACATACCTTTAAATGTACTTATACGTATATTCTACATCTCGATATACCCACACTTCAACGTATGTATTTAATTAAAATTACTGGGTGTTACAGTGTTGGTCTCATATTACCCGTATCAACCACATGCACTTTAACCAATCTCATGCTTCCATGTATTTTAAATGTCCAATTCATTTAATACACCAAATTTTCATTCTCATTTATCCTTTTATTCAATCAATCATAACCCATTTCAATTCATGGTTTAATGGGCCCATGCATAAATAATAACATATGCATTATACTTTAATTTAACACGACCCATATACAATTTATAATGCACATATTTATATACATTATCAAGCATTAAATATACAAACATTAAACAGCCATCAAACAAACACCAAACATATGCAACACATAGAGTTTGTGGGCAAAATGCAATTGGGTTATAGGCTAGATGAAATAATTTTTGGGATGTCACATCCACTGTCACTCGACAAGGCCTTTTGGAGTGGGCAAATCCGACCTACCCATAATCGGATCGAGTCGGGTCGGTCGAGTTGGTTAGGTCACCCAAGGCATTTTTTTTTTCTTCGGTGGGTCAACAACCCAATTTGATGTTGATTGGGCTTTTGTATTAAAATTTTAAACTCCTAAAATAGGGCCAATTTGCTATTACTAATTTGAAGAAAAATCATTTTTGTCGACCAGCTAACAAATTTTGACAAAAAAAAAACCTACTAAAAAATAACATTATCAATATTTATACAAATTCCTCGTCAACTATACAAAAAAATGACCCAACCTGCTACAAAAAAGAATTTTTATATTAAAAAAAACATTCTCTTGAAATTCTAAGCATCAAAAACTATTCTAACACATATAAATCATACAAAGAGACATTATTAACCCTCTATGGGTAGATTAAAAAATCACCTAAAATTTAGGTCAATATTAAGTCATAATTGGGCGGGTCGGGTCGGGTCTATCGAGTCGAGTTTTCCCTAAACTCGTCACATGACCCGATAGGATCGGGTCCCTTCTTTTTTGACCCGATAGACCCGACTATATAAGGGTCACCCAACCCGCCAGTTTTTGGTCAGGTCCATCGAGTCGGATCGGGTGAGCGGGTGACATGCTCCCCCTAATAAAGATTACTTGGTGAAACTTTTGCCATGCCTAATGACTAAGGTAACTTTAAAGTTGAACATGAACAAAATTGATATTTAACAAATATAAATTTGCAATTAATGCCCTTTTATTTTAATCATTTAAAAGCTAATTACTTCATTTAATTGAATAACACTTAAGGTTTAAGCCAAACATTTAATTGCTATTTATATGTGATAAAAGATTTATGGTAGAGAGCAGTAAAAAAAAAAGATTTATGGTAGAGAGAAATATAAAGTCAAACAGTAGTAAAAAAAAGATAATGTATCAATCCATTATTAAGATATTTGCATCATTATGTTATGTTGTTAGATGAAAACTAAATTCCTGGTCAATTTTAATATATAAATCATTTCTATATAAATTTGAGAATAAATTATGCATAAAAGATGTCACGACATGCTGGTTGAGGAGCTGGCTTGTCTGGCTCAAATATAACTCTTGGTGTGTCTTAAATTGTTGAGGCATATTTTAGAGAGGCTTGACATACCCAGAGGGACAAAACTATGAGCTTGTAAGCAAAGTGGATAATACCTTGATAGTAAGTGGTATGCGAGATGTTACAATTGGTATTAGAGTCTATATCTGGCTCAAGTAGCAAGGACGCTGGCCCCTTGAGGACAATGAATTATCATGATTTACTCGGTTAAAGAGGTTGACTTGCTTGGTTGAGGAAGGGACTTACTTGGTTAAGAAATTGTGATTAGTCCCACATTAAAAAGGAGTATAAGTCTGAACTGAGATAACCCTCGGGGTGTCCTAAACTATTGAGGTGCCTTTTAGGAAGGCTTCACATATTTAGAAGAATAAAATCATGAGTCTACTTCAAGTGGACAATATTTACACAACAAAAGAACAATGAGATGACAAGTGCGATGTTACAATTGGTATCAGAGCCAACCTCTGGCGCGAGTGTGCTAGCAAGGACGCTAGGCCCTTATGAAGGTTACTTGTTTGGTTAAAGATGTGTGATTGATATTACATTAAAAAAAAAAATAAAACATGAGTGAGAGCCTGAGCGAGATATAGCTCTCAGGGTGTCCTAAACCGTTGAGATGCCTTTTGAAAAGGCTTGACATGTCCAAAGGAACAAAATTGTGAGCATATAGACAAAGAAACAATACCTTGACAACAACAAGGCATGTGAGATGTTACATAAGAAATATATGCAACCTTTCCAACTATTGGTAGAATTATTACCAATTCCCCGGAGCTATATCATTTAATTGGAATAAGTATTTAACACATTATTTAAGTCTTTATTTTTTTTAAGAAAACATACATTTTATGCTCTTGAAGAGAGTATTTTAACAACATTAGAGTTATTAGGGTATAAATTGTTATAATTATATGTAGTTTGGGTTATTAAAGTAGTTTAAAAATATCATGGACCTGTTATTATTATATGTAGTTTGGGTTATAAGGATATAAATTGCTATAATGCAATGAGGGAAGAGGAAGAACTATGTTAGAAAGAAAGTAAAACCACATCTTTCTACATGATTTTGGTGCAGTTTGATATGGGGTAGTATGGGGAATAAAAATGAGAATCTTAAGTTCTCCATATTTGTTTCCCTCTTTCTGTTTTTTTTGGGTGGAAAAGTAAAATTTTCATCAAGATTGGTGGTATTTATTTTTCCTGAAAAATATGATTATCATGGAAAAATTAATTTGTATATTCACTTCTTATGTTTATTTTACTAATTTTTATATTTTCAAATTTCAAATTACTTTTTATAATATTATAATATATAATTAATATAATACTAATTTTAAATTAAAATTTTATTAATTTTATTAAAAATTAATTAATCTGTTTAAAAATAAATGATTTAATTAAATTTAAATATTTTTATTACAAAATAATAAACTAATATAATTAATTTAATAAAAAAATTCTTAATATTATTAAATATTTTTTTACTATTTTTTTAAAATTAAAATTCATTTTCATTAAAATTTTGTTTTTAGTTTAATAAAGATATGTTCTTAAATTTTTAATAAAAAGAAATAATATTTTTTAATAATTTGAAAATATTGTTATTAAAAATTAAATAAATTTATTTTATCTAAAATAACTAATTAGTTTAATATTAATTTTTGATTTTATTAATTTTAAATTACGTAATTAAATTTGTTAATTTTAATATTAGTAAGTTAATTTGATTAATTTAATATAATCTAAATAATTTGATTTTTTTAATTTTAAATTATTTTTATACTATTTTTAAATAATTAATTTAATGTTATTAAGATTTATAAAATTAAAATTTTTATATACAATCAAATATAGTAATATGATATTCTTAAAAAAATTATTTAAGAATGTAATATACATAATGTTACATTTCCATTCTCAGATTCGGCATACCGCATACCGAACGCCACCTGGGTAGTTAGGGCTTCTCACGGCAAGCCTTTCATATGATTCAAAACAATTCGGTATACACCACACCTGACTCATACAAGTACCCAGTCCAGTACAATAAGGGCCTAAATCAAGGCCCACATAGTATGGGCCTCACTTAATGGGTCTGATACGGCCCGTCAAATAAGTGTGGGAAAACCCTAAGCGTATAATCGTCATAATAAAGGCTCATCTTCGACTATATAAAGGACTCATCTTCCACTTTCTACCAAGAGAAGAACGGCATTGCAGTAGAACAAAACCCTAAGCTTTTTCTTCTAAGTGCGAGATTATATATCTAGGGTTTGAATGAGATGCAAGGTTTGTCTGTTTTTTTAATAAGTTTATATGTTTTCTTTTTTCATAATTTTTTGTATGAAACCAGGTGATGAAAATGGATTCAAAATCTCACGACGGTCATCTGAGACACAATTCGTGTCAAGGTCGATGCAAAGATCCAATCTTTTTGATGGTTTTCTTCTTGTTTTCAGTCCATTTTCTTCCGCAATATATATATATATATATATATATATATATATATATATATTTATATATTTTTTCCTGATTGTTGAGTTGTCAAGCGACTTGAAGATCAATCAAGCGTAATGATGATGAAATTGAATCGACCGACTTATTTCATGATCGGAAAATAATACCTCCTACTCATTCTGAGCGCTTGCTTGCTTGCTTGCTTGCACTTCTTCAATCTCTTCGATTCGTCTTTATCTTCGCGCTTTCTGTCTTATAGATTCGGTATTTGCTTTTTTTTTTTTTTAACTTTTTTGCTTTGGATTTTGAGGTTTTGGCGCAATGAGGAGAGATTGCTTTTGCTCGATAAAGAGATCGTAAGATCTGTGAAATTCTTTACATTGCAAAGTCCTTTTCATTCTGAGTGCCTTCTTCCCATTCAAATCGTTATTGGTTGTGTTCTGTTTGTTCTCAATGTTTTCTTTTGAATAAAGTATGTGTATGGTAGGTTAAGTTTTTCTGAATCAATTTTCAGCTTTTCTGCATCATCTACTCAGAATCTACTTGTCTTCCATCCGTGGAGATGGTTTGGTTGGATTCATCGCCACATCATCTAATAGAAGAAATAAACATAGCGTCAAAAGTAGAAAAAAATGAAAAAGATACATTAATCATCAAATTGATAACACAAAAGAGAAATAATGACTTTTAACTCATCATGCTGAGAAACAATTTTTATAAGTTTTGAATCAAAGATTAGGTGCAACCTTTTTATCTTCTAAAATTCAGTTCTTATAAGTTTGCAATTTAAATAAGTGTGCAAAAATCACATTATTTTCCTTAATTTGAAATTAATATTCTGTAACCATTGATGGTCGGGAAGTAATATTTTTGACCCCAATCAAATCCTCTCAAAGATATATTTTTATCACCTTCAAGATTTTTGAATTGGCAGGGATTCACATTAAGATCGCTATTTACATTTTTTTTTAGAATACCTTTCTATATTTCGATCATGCTTAACTAATAATATTTAATCATAGAAGTTGTAGTGAGGTTTGTTTTCCTAGAGAACCTTAACGGCCTATATAAGGAGAATTTTCAATCAATTCGATTCCTGTTGGACCGATACAAGAGAATAAAAAATGGTTTTGCCCAGTAACAAATAACGAATATTTTTTTTATATTTTTACATTTTTATATTTTTATTTTTTGTTGTTGAGATAATAAATAACGAATCCTTACAAGTGGCTTTACACTCTTTCATCTTCTAGGGTAGGAACTCAAGGAAAAATGTTAAAACAACCAACAATATATCTAAACATGACAATACGCCATAATACCATATTATGAGACAAACAAGAAAAAAGTAATACCTATCATTTCTCCATGTCAACATGTTTGCGGAGTATTAAAATAATTTAAAATATGTATTTAAATTTATATTTAAAGTGATGCGGTAGTACACTACATCACTATATTGTTAGAGGGAAAAAAAAAACACTAGGAAAGGTATAGTAAAAAAACACTAGGAAAGGTATAGTTTTGAATGTAATTTTTGAATTGTAGAAATATTTCTCATAATTTTTTGGGTTATTCTAAAGATACAACTAGTCTTTGAAATGTGTATGAACTTCTTTCTAGGTGACTTTGCCCAAGTAATGTATACCTTAGGCAACATGCAGAGACTAAGAAGAGTGGAGTACTGAACCATGATCACTCCCTTGATAATATAAGTGGTAGACCACAACACCAACACACTTGAAAAAGTAACTTAGCCCAATAGTTGGATGGTGTATGGATAAATTAAAAAAATGAACGATTTTGCTAAAGGGATTAAGAAATATTTTAATGAAATGTACTTAAGATGCTTCAGGATTAATATTAAGCCATTTAATACACACAACTAAGTGTTGATCTAGATGCTTGATTATCTTAAATTAATATAGAGTTAAAAGGGACTTTTGGTGCCTCTAAAAATAGATCAGCTTGTCATGAGAGCAATGATAGAGGGATTGAAAATCGTGTACTATTTTTTACAAATTAATGGCACGTTAGCTTTATAATTTAAATTCATTAAAATAATATAATTTTTAATAAAGAAATATTTTATGTAAATTTGTAGCAATTAGTGTGAAAATTTCAATTCTTTTAACATTTTTCTTGTCATAATATACTTACAAGAAAAATTCTAAAACAAATCCAAATCCATGCCTTAGGTGACAAAGGTGTTGTGAGCCCTTTGCATGATTTTTTCTTTGGGTGCCCATCTAGTGACTCATCAGTCATCACATCAACTTGGCTATGATTTCGGGTTTATTTTTTTGCTTGATTGTTTGTTTTTATGCATACCTCTAATGACAAGTGCCCGAGAAGCAAGGAGTAAACTCATGGAATTGTGGAACTTCAAATAATGCCCTTTGAAAGTGAAACTCTCGCCCATTTCCCTGGACACACTCGTAAGCTCTCCTAGGCCTAAACGTCCCATATTATATTCTTCCCCGGCACTTCCTATGCTTCTTTGATTGCTAAGGATTTCTCCTAATTACATAATCCTCTAGTCTCTTTATATTACTCAGTAGTACTGCACTTTTCCACAACAGAACGTGCCTCAACATGGAAAGCCACACTCCTACGCGTGGAGACCTCAAGCAGAAGCTACCTCCTCAAAACAGCCTCGTCTCCGCTGATCTCGCAGTGCTACTACAACGAGCTCAGTGGCTTCGAGCCGCAACACTTGGAGTGAACGACGGGTTGCTTTCTACCACGGCAATCATGCTCGGAATTGGCGCTGCAAGAGAGAACCGTTGGTCCGTGATCCTCTCTGGACTAGCTGGAGCTGTTGCTGGTGCTTGTAGTATGGCTGTTGGTGAGTTTGTCTCAGTTGCTACTCAAAGAGATATTGAGAAGATGGGTGTTCTCAAAAGTTCTCAAAATCAAGAAGCTATACAGCCAAATCACCTCATGTCTAGCCCAAGAATCACCCAAAATACTGAAGAAGATGTAGAAAATGAGTTACCCAAGAACATGACACACTTGAGCAGATTGAGCTCTGCTTCACCTGGAAAATCTCCTGTGATTGCGCAGGGGAGGTCGCCAACGATGAGGGTGATTTCGGAGGATAACACAAGAGTAGTAGCAGTGACAGGAGAAGATGACGATGAGGAGAGAGTACTGCCGAATCCACTGAGAGCTGCTGTGGCATCAGCTCTGGCTTTTCTCTGTGGTTCATCTGTGCCTTTGTTGTCTGCAATTGTTATTACTGATAATAAGATTAGGATTTATGTGCTAGTCTTGGTAGCATCAATGGCACTGGTTGTGTTTGGGGGAGTTGGAGCTTATCTTGGTGGGTCAAGGGTGAAGGTGTCTTCTTTGAGAGTTCTGGTAGGAGGGTGGATTTCCATGGGAATTACTTATGGTTTGCTCAAGGCTTTTGATGATGATAAAAAATTGAAAGATTAGTGGAGCTTTTTTTTTTTTTGGTTTCCCTAAAGGTATTATGGCGCTAATCTCCGGTCGAGGCGAGAATAGAATGATAGACTTTTTTAATAATCAAATCCTGAAACTTTTATACGGAACGACCTCGTGACGTAGCCCATTTTCATTAAACCAACCATTCGTTGGTAAGAAAAAAATGAGTGTAACACGAGAACTTTTAAGTATTGTGTATCCAAGTATTGTGTTTAAGCCTTATATAATTTGAAATTTATTGCTCAAATTAATGTGTGGTTCAACATCTCGTCAACATATTAGAGCAATAGATTAATCATGAAAATTGTTAAAATCACCCACTCATTCTTATTAGTCCACCCACCAAAATTAAAAAAAATAAACAAATAATAAAAAAATGTGAAATTACTAAACTAACCATATAAAAATTACTTAAAACCCTCCACACTCTCTCTTGACCCACTCATTCTTTAACCAAACCCTAACTCTTCACCTCTTCAACTCTTCCAATCTTCTTCAAACTTACAACTTTTGGGTTTTTTTGGAGTTATATCATATTGTTTTACGATTTGTTGCCTTAAAAGACATTTAAAAGTGTGGAAAACATCTTTTACGATTTTGGGAGAGGTTGAAAGCTTATAAGAAAATTTTCTTCAATCAAGGTCGTTTGATCTACAATGAGAAGAAAATCAAATGAATCGGAAAGTTCTTTGCACTTTATGGTATATTTACTTGTTTCATAGAGTGATTTTCGTTGAAAAATACCCAAAAATCTAAGAAAAATGGCATTGCCATTTTCGTCGCGTTAGGCCACCATACGAACAGAACGAGTATGTCCGGTCCTGGCAAGCCAGACAGAGTATATCACGATTGAATACGCTATGTCCGTCCTACTAGGACCGGACAGAGGGCCTCTATTCGTCTAGACAGGATCGGACATAATGCCTCTGTCGGGTCCCGTCTGGCCAGATAGTGCAATTTGGAGGTTTTTTTAAAAAACATTTACATTTTTTTTAATAATGTTATTTATATATACATTTAATACTTATTTTGACATGTAAATTTTTAGGATAACGACGCTCCCGACGAATGTAGTAGTGTTAAGAATGAGATAATATGACATTATACCAAAGAATTTGTCATTGATTTGATATTCAGTAGTAGGGATGAAATGGTTGCATGAATTAGAGATGTTGGCCGAAGAAATGGACTTGTTATCGTAATCAAGAGCTTAGATTTAAGGGGGCAGAATGGTAGGCGACTAAGAATAAAATTTGCCTGTAAGAGATGTGGTGTATATAAACCGAGAAAAGATAAAGAGTGCCATGAAAAGAAAAAAAAAAGGTGATTGATAGTGGAACGAAGAAGTGTATGGCGACCCCGCGCCCCGGACCACCAACACCACAGGGAGTGGCATGCGGAATGCCGGGGCGGGACGCCTGGCGTAGGCATCTCCGACCACTCTTCAACTCCCGTGAGGTAGTTGAGACCCTACGAGCCTTATCTCAAATAACGACATAATATCAAAAGGTACTAAACAACACTACCCACCGTATTAATCATCAAAGACAAGAGATAATCCATAAAAATGAACCATAAAATCATAATTCCTACAGTCCATTAAAATTGACATACACATAAAGTCTAAAATTGTGGGTACAAATAAAAACCGTCATATGCCCACATGGTCTATCTAACAAGTCTCAACTCACCCATACTACAATGTGATAAGTATTATAATTACATAATCCAAAATATAATACTTCATAATTTAAAACACAGTTCAATCAAAAAGCCTCTCAACTCACATCGAGGCCTTGGATTCTCTCGCAGGCAAGACCCTTAAGATATAACTACTCCTTTGCCCTTATTCGGGACAGAAGGACCTGAAAGAGGAAAATGAGGATGAGCCAACGGTGCCCAGTGAATAGAATTCAAATATGCTATCAATACTCATCAATAAATATCATGTATGCATGTCAATGTGTAGCATGATTAAAAGCTGATAACATATAGATATCAAGCACTTATAATAAGTTCGATGCAAGTAAAAGCTTATTAATTTGGATCCACATTCCACATGCATTTGGTTATTAGTGCACGTCTATTTCACCGTACCGTTGATCCCAATCATGTTTTATCTGGGGTTACTAGTGCACGTCTATTTCACCGTATCATTGACCCCAATCATTTCCTTTCCTAAAACCCTCCTATGACAATGTTAAGTCCCCCTATTAGCCAGATAGATGGGCCCAACCAAAGTCATAAGGTTTTCTCAAATTAATGCATCATTCAAAACATTAGAACACATTCATGCTTTCAACATACAATATATATAAGTGATATGATGACATAAAAGATATAATCATAAATGAAGTCTACTCACAACCAAGCCTCGCGAGAGTATTTAACCACACACGACCACCAAACCGAATCAACCCAATCAAGATCCTGAAACATACATCAATATCCTACCATACATCAATTTCTATGCTCAATCATATAAACATTACACATCAACCCTAAATCAGCCTACATATAAACAATAGGCCTAAATCCCATCTAATCCCATCATTCAACTCAAATCACATGACTTAGGCCTCTAATGCATAGTTCTCATACATAAACAATTCTATTAATCAAAAATACTGATTTTCAATTCCTTAGGCATAAACATGCCCAAATTGGGTCACTTGATCACAAGTAGGCCTAACCCATGATATGCTCACAACCACCAAATCAGTAGCATAATCAACCCTAATCATGCTTAATTAAACATAAGTTGCATCAATTCAATGATTCTAGGCCAAAAGCATCAAAAGCCCTAAAATATGAAAATTTTCATACTTAGGCCATATTGCCGATTTACATTAGGTCACCATGTTCAGCCATGTATATCACTGATTTTGCATAATGGGTTCATCAACAATGGCAACTAGGTCAACATAGTTGACATGCAAGCTATTTGGAAAGGTCTAAGTTCATATTCTAAATTTAGGTCTAATACAAACAACCATACCAATTCTTCATTTAATATTCTGTTCAGATGTATCAATCTACCAACAGAAATATGTAATCATAAAGTCAACCGTACAGATTGAAGTATGTGAAGAAACAAACCTTCTGTTCAAATATCAGCCCAATCCAACGGTGGACCGAAAAGATAAGTATATTTGATGAACAAGTCTCTAATTAGACAATTTTTTTCCTTTCCTGCTGCAAATACTCAAACTCAGATGCCTATATCACACAAAATACTGAACGGATAAACATCTCCACCGTTCGAATTCCGAAATATCAGTTATAAACTACATACCCAAATTTGATATCCATCCAACGGTAGATTGAGGAGATCTACAAGTTTGAGTGAAACGGCACGAGAAATCCAGACTTTCCGACCAGATTTGTTTGAGAGGTTAGATCTCTCAAACTAAACCAGTAATCAAGATCTCCACCGTTCAGAATGCAGAAGTATTAGTTGTACACTACATATCCAAATTGGATATCTATCGAACGGTAGATTAAGGAGATCTAGAAGTTTGAGCGAAACGGCGTGAGAAATCCAGACTTTCCGACCAGCTTTGTTTGAGAGGTTAGATCTCTTAGACGAAACCTCCGATCAAGATCTCCACCAACCAGAATGAATAACCATAAGCTACGAACTTGCTGACAACGTTTGAGCTCAATCTGACCATATATCGTAAAGAGTCAGCTCCTTGATGAAAACGTCGCAGAGATCTTCCTCCTGCAACTCCCTCCTTTCTCTTCTTCTTTCCTTTCTCTTCTTTTCTTTCTCTTCTGTTTTTCCTTTCTCTCCACTCACCTCTTTCTAGCACTTCCTTGATTCCCTCCTTGATTCTCCCCTTAATTCACTCTACTCATTCTAGCACTTCCTTGAAGAAGAGAAGTGGGCATGGGACACTTGTCCACTTTCATGCACCAACCTTCACATGTGTTGGTCTCATACTACCCATACCAACCACATGTACTTTAACCAATCTCATGCTTCCATGTATTTTAAATGTCCAATCCATTTAATACGCCAAATTTTCATTCTCATTTATCCTTTTATTCAATCAATCCTAACTCATATCAATTCATGGTTTAATGGGCCAATGCATAAATAATAACATATGCATTATAATTTAATTTAACATGACCCATATACAATTTATGATACACATATTTATATACATTATCAAGCATCAACTATACAAACATTAAACAACCATCAAACAAACACCAAACATAACAAGGCAACGCATAGAGTTTGGGCAAAGTGCAATTGGGTTATGGGTTAGATGAAAGACATTGTGGACTGCTGCTAACTGAGGTGGCAAGGCTAATAGGTAAGCGACGGGGCCAATTCGTTCTAAAACCTCGAACGGCCCAATAAATCTCGGAGTGAGCTTGCCTTTTATCCCAAATCTAGTTTGACCCTTCTGAGGTGAGACCTTCAATAAAACTTGGTCACCCACCTCGAACTCTACGGTCTTCCGTTTGGCATCAGTGTAACTCTTCTGTGTGTCTTGGGCTACTTTCATATTATGCTTGATCCTCTTAATCTTCTCTGTGTGTTCTTGTACAAACTCTGGTCCCATCACCCCAACATCTCCTACCTCTGTCCAACAGATCGGAGATCTACAGGGTCGACCATACAATGCCTAAAAAGGAGCCATGCCAATACTGGACTGATAGCTGTTGTTGTACGCGAACTCACACAGATGTATGTACTCCTCCCAGTTACCACTGGACTCAAGGACACAAGCTCGGAGCATATCCTCTAAAATCGATATCAACTTCTCAGACTGGCCATCCGTCTGAGGGTGAAAAGCGGTACTGAGATCTAGCCTAGTACCGAGCCGCCTCTGCAACCCCTGCCAGAATACCGATGTAAACCTTGGATCCCTATCTGACACAATCGAAACTGGCACTCCATGTAATCTGACTATCTCCCCCATATAGAGTCTGCTCAGCTTGTCCATAGAATCCCTAGTGTTCACCGGTAGAAAGTGAGCGGACTTGGTCAAGCGATCAATAATAACCCAAACAACATTATGTCTCCTCGGGGTGTTGGGTAATCCCACAACAAAGTCCATAGTGACGTGCTCCCATTTCCACTCAGGAATGACAAGCGGTTGCATCTGCCCTCCAGGCCTCTGATGCTCTGTGACGACCCCGCGCCCCGGACCATCAACCCCGCAGGGAATGGCATGCGGAATGCCGGGGCGGGACGCCCGGCGTAGGCATCTCCGACCACTCCTCAACTCCCGTGAGGTGGTTGAGACCCTACGAGCCTTATCTCAAACAACGACATAATATCAAAAGGTACTAAACAAAACTACCCACCGTATTAATCATGAAAGACAAGAGATAATCCATAAAAATGAACCATAAATAAAATCATAATCCCTACAGTCCATTAAAATTGACATACACATAAAGTCCAAAATTGTGGGTACAAATAAAAACTGTCATATGCCCACATGGTTTATCTAACAAGTCCCAACTCACCCATACTACAATGTGGTAAGTGTTATAATTACATAATCCAAAATATAATACTTCATAATTTAAAATGCAGTTCAATCAAAATGCCTCACAACTCACATCGAGGCTTTGGATTCTCTCGCAGGCAAGGCCCTCAAGATATAACTACTCCTTTGCCCTTATTCGGGACAGAAGGACCTGAAAGAGGAAAATGAGGGTGAGCCAACGGTGCCCAGTGAATAGAATTCAGATATGCTATCAATACTCATCAATAAATATCATGTATGCATGTCAATGTGTAGCATGATTTAAAAGCTCATAACATATAGATATCAAACATTTATAATAAGTTCGATGCAAGAAAAAGCATATATGGATCCACATTCCACATGCATTGGGTTACTAGTGCACGTCTATTTCACCGTACCGTTGATCCCAATCATGTTTATTTTGGGTTACTAGTGCACGTCTATTTCACCGTACCGTTGACCCCAATCTCTTCCTTTTCTAAAACCCTCCTATGACAAGGTTAAGTCCCCCTATTAGCCAGATAGATGGGCCCAACCAATGTCATAAGGTTTTCTCAAATCAATGCATCATTCAAAACATTAGAACACATTCATGCTTTCAACATACAATATATAAGTGATATGATGACATAAAAGATATAATCATAAATGAAGTCTACTCACAACCAAGCCTCGCGAGAGTACTTAACCACACACGATCACCAAACCGAATCAACCCAAATCAAGATCCTGAAACATTCATCAATATCCTACCATACATCAATTTCTATGCTCAATCACATAGACATTACACATCAACCCTAAATCAGCCCACATATAAACAATAGGCCTAAATCTCATCTAATCCCATCATTCAACTCAAATCACATGACTTAGGCCTCTAATGCATAGTTCTCATACATAAACCATTCTATTAATCAAAAATACTGATTTTCAATTCCTTTAGGCATAAAATGCCCAAATTGGGTCACTTGATCACAAGTAGGCCTAACCCATGATATGGTCACAACCACCAAATCAGTAGCATAATCAACCCTAATCATGCTTAATTAAACATAAGTTGCATCAATTCAATGATTCTAGGACAAAAGCATCAAAAGCCCTAAAATATGAAATTTTCCATACTTAGGCCATATTGTCGATTTACACTAGGTCACCATGTTCAGCCATGTATATCACTGATTTTGCATAATGGGTTCATCAACAATGGCAACTAGGTCAACATAGTTGACATGCAAGCTATTTGGAAAGGTCTAAGTTCATATTCTAAATTTAGGTCTAATACAAGCAACCCCACCAATTCTTCATTTACTATTCTGTTCAGATGTATCAATATACCAACAGAAATATGTAATCACAAAATCAACCATACAGATTGAAGTATGTGAAGAAACAAACCTTCTGTCCAAATATCAGCTCAATCCAACGGTGGACCGAAATGATATGTATCTTTGATGAACAAGTCTCTAATCAGACAATTTCTCCTTTCCTGCTGCAAATACTCAAACTCAGATGACTATATCACACAACATACTGAATTGATAAACATCTCCACCGTTCATAATATATACGTATCATCTATAAACTACATACCCAAATTTTATATCCATCCAACGGTAGATTTATGAGATCTACAAGTTTGAACGAAACACCACGAGAAATCCAGAATCTCCGACTAGCTTTGTTTCAGAGATTAGATCTCTCCGAAGAAACCGTAAATAAAGATCTTCACCGTTCAGAATGCAGAACTATCCGTTGTAAACGACATACCCAAATTTTATATCCATCCAACGGTAGATTAAGGAGATCTATAAGTTTGAGCGAAATGGTGCGAGAAATCTAGACTTTCCGACCAGCCTTGTTTGAGAGGTTAGATCTCTTAGAAGAAACCTCTGATCAAGATCTCCACCGACCAGAATGAATAACCATAAGTGACGAACTTGCTGAAAAATTGTGAGCTCAATCGGACCATAGATTCGAAAGATCCACCTCTTTGATGAAAACGTAAGAGGGATCTTCCTCCTGCAACTCTCTCATTCTTTCTCTTCTTCTTTCCTTTCTCTTCTTTTCTTTCTCTTCTTCTTTCCTTTCTCTCCACTCACCTCTTTCTAGCACTTCCTTGATTCCCTCCTCCACTCACCTCACTTTCTAGCACATTCTTGGATTCTCTCCTCCACTCACCTCATTTTCTAGCACATTCTTGGATTCTAGAAGTGGGCATGGGACACTTGTCCACTTTTATGCACCAACCTTCACATGTGTTGGTCTCATACTACCCATACCAACCACATGTATTTTAACCAATCTCATGCTTCCATGTATTTTAAATGTCCAATCCATTTAATACACCAAATTTTCATTCTCATTTATCCTTTTATTCAATCAATCCTAACTCATATCAATTCATGGTTTAATGGGCCCATGCATAAATAATAGCATATGCATTATAATTTAATTTAACATGACTCATATACAATTTATGATACACATATTTATATATATTTTCAAGCATCAACTATACAAACATTAAACAACCATCAAACAAACACCAAACATAACAAGGCAACGCATAGAGTTTGGGCAAAGTGCAATTGAGTTATGGGCTAGATGAAATAATTTTCGGGGCGTCACATGCTCAGCTTTGACTCTTTGACAGATCTCACACCTCTGAATGAACTGCGCTATCTCTCTTTTCATGTCGGGCCACCAATACATTCTTTTCATATCATGATACATCTTGGTTCCGCCAGGATGAATAGCATAATGAGATCTGTGAGCCTCTTGGAGAACACTCTGTCTAAGTCGTGAATCTGCGGGAACCCATAAACGTCCCCTAAATCTCAAGGCACCATTAGATGACAAGTGCCAATCAGTAAAATCACTGCTCTCAGCCCAAGACTTGTACATCCCATGATCAACCTCAAGTCTCTGTTGGTCAATTAACTCCTGGACTTGTGTAGGCTGAGCTCTCATTTGAGCACATATCACAATCTGATCTGAAGGGGTAGCACATATACTCATAACCGTAGCCGCCTCAAGTAGTCTCCACTCATGAGACATCTGGCGTGCTACCATAACTGTCTCTACCCGCTTCCTGCTCAACGCATCAGCCACTACATTGGCTTTACCTGGGTGGTATTCCAATGTAAAATCATAGTCTTTGAGGAGCTCTAACCACCTTCTCTGCCTCATGTTCAATTCGTTCTGAGAGAACAAGTACTTGAGGCTATTATGGTCAGAATACAAAGTGAATCTCTCACCATAGAGATAATGCCTCCAAATCTTCAAAGCAAAAACCACTGCGGCCAGTTCTAAGTCATGAACAGGGTAGTTCTTTTCATGCACCTTCAACTGCCTCGATGCATAAGCAATGACCCTATCCTTCTGCATCAACACGCAACCCAAGCCAATACGAGAGGCATCAGTATAGATAACCAACTCCTGATCAGGCTCTGGCAAAATCAACACTGGCGTAGATGTCAATCTTTTCTTCAGCTCTAAAAAGGCATTCTCACACTCCTCGGTCCATACAAAGGACACATCTTTCTGGGTGAGCCTAGTCATAGGCGTAGCTATCTTGGAGAATCCCTGAACGAATCTCCTATAGTAACCAGCTAACCCAAGAAAGCTTCTGATCTCGGTCACTGTGGTAGGCCTAGGCCAACTGATAATGGCTTCAACCTTAGACGGATCAACTGAAATCCCCTCAGAACTCACCACATGACCTAAGAACTTCACTTCGGCGATCCAAAACTCGCACTTGCTCAGCTTTGCATATAGCCTATGCTCTCTCAGAGTTTGCAAGGTCACTCTAAGGTGTTCTTCATGCTCAGCCTGAGTCTTGGAATATACCAATATGTCATCAATGAAAACGATGACAAACTTATCCAGATACTGCCTAAAGACCCTCTGCATCAGGTCCATGAACATCGCCGGTGCATTAGTCACACCAAATGGCATCACAAAGAACTCATAATGTCCATAGCGGGTTCTGAATGCTGTCTTAGGCACATCCTCCTCCCTGATCCTCAGCTGATGACACCCGGAGCGCAAATCAATCTTTGAGAAATACCTCGCTCCCCTCAACTGATCAAACAAGTCATCAATCCTTGGGAGAGGATATTTGTTCTTGATGGTCACCCTATTCAATTGGCGATAGTCGATGCACAACCGCAAGCTCCCATCTTTCTTTTTCACAAAAAGAACTGGAGCTCCCTAGGGTGACACGCTCGGGCAAATAAAGCCCTTAGCCAATAACTCCTCGAGCTGTTTCTGCAACTCTCTCAACTCGGCTGGCGCCATTCTATATGGTGCCATGGAGATAGGCTTCGTGCCAGAGACTAGTTCAATAATGAAATCGATCTCTTGCTTCGGTGGTAATCCTGGAAGATCCGCAGGGAACACATCTGGAAAGTCCCTAACAATGGCAATATTCTCGAGTATCACCTCACTAGTTTCTTCTTCATCAGGCACTAACCCAGCCAAAATCTCTCTATCTCCATCAGTCACAAATTTACCCCTTGTGACTGTCTGGTCTGAAGCTCTACCCTGTAGTATAAACACTGGGTGTCCGGGAATCTGAAACATGATTATCTTCGCGAAACAGTCGACAACTGCATGATAAGCCGCGAGCCAATCCATCCCTAGAATTACATCAAACTCTAAAAACTCTAGGACTCGAAAGTCAATAGGCATCTCAACATCACCAATCTGAACCACACACTGGCTACAGATCATGTTCGGGTAGATCCTCTCCCCTACTATAGTACTCACCACTAACCATGTACTAGCCCTAATGGGAGTCAAATGCAAACTATCTACCATACGTCCATATATGAATGATAATGTAGACCCAGCATCAAATAATACATGCATAGAAGTACCACAAATAATAAGAGTACCTTCCACCAAAGTCCTAGATGTTGTCGGGTCTGGCTCAGTAGCTGCCTTCATTGTCTCTCTGGCACTGGACTGCTGCACAAATCCTTGAGCTCTCTGAAAATTTGGACACTCTAACTTCCTATGCCCAGCCTGCCCACATTGATAACATAAGAACGGAGCCCTAGGCGTAAATGATCCAATCTGAGATGTCGTCACATAGCCTCCTCGGCCTCTACCTCTGCCTCGGCCAGCAGTCTGTGAGAATGGGGGTCTCGGTGCCTGAATAGGAATCGGGACAGGAAAGGAAACCACTGGTGAGGCCATCACACCAGTCTGAACCTGGGATGCCTTACTCTGAGCACCATCAGATTGTGCTCTTCCATAAAATTTTCTCTTCCTTTCCCATCTTCCCTTCTTTCACGGAGTCTGGAACTGTCCCCCAGACTCTGCTTGTGAAGTCTGTTCACCTGGAGCTGCCCGTGTAGACATACCATCAACCCGCTCAACCAACTCATACTGTTTGGCCCTCTAGACCACTATGGTAAAATCAATCATCTTCGTCACAGACAAGGCTTGTCGGATCGTAGGCCTTAGGTTCAAAGAAAACCTCATAATCTTGTCACTCGGCGTCTGAACTAACCCAGGGGCATAAACTGCGAGTTGCCTAAACCTGAGCTCGTACTCCCTGACTGACATGGTGCCCTGTGCGAGGTTCAAAAACTCGAGTTGTTTAGCCTGTCTCTCAGTCTCTGGAAGGTAAGCCTGTAAGAACAACCGTTTGAAGGTGTCCCAACTCTTCATTGCCCCCTGTGTATCCAACACTGAAAGCCACCAATCCTCTGCATCACTCTCCAGTGTGTGAGCATCACATAGGACCTGAGACTCCTCATCAAGCTCTAAGGAGCCACTGATCTTCTCAACATTCTTCAGCCAATCTTCGGCCTTCTTCAAGTCAACCCCACCAGTGAATTCCTTAAGCTTTAGATTCATTAACTTCTCTAGTAGTTTGATCCGCCGATTAGTGGGGTTCTCCACAAAAATAGGAGCAGGTATAGGCATAAGCTGAGGTACAGCCATTTGAGGTCCTGCTGCCCCTGCAGCTCCACTAGCCTCGGCCCCACTAGTGCCCGCCTCTTGAGGTATTGTTTGAGGTGACTGTCGAGCAATAGCCTCAACCTACTGCACTAACGCCTGTATCTGTGAAGTCTGGGCTGCCATCAAGCCGCCCTGTGCCTGAATGATCTCCTCCATCCTCCATATCCGGTCATCATCGGATGGCCCTGTGCGTGGCTGTCCCAATCTCTCGCTCCTCCTCATGACATTGGGAAGTAGAAATACGAGCAACCATCACATATTTAAAACATTAACAAAGCCTCATAACTACCCATATCATATAATACACGCAGAAAATATGATAGTAAGGTTTTTAAGTTAGTTCCTTTAAGCTTTTTAATCACCTAAATCTCTCACCCAATTCCTAGGTCAAAGTCATCTAAGTCCAATACATAGACCAAACCTAGTAAAATCAGTCTCTGATACCAACTGTGGCAACCCCGCACCCCGGACCACCAACCCCGCAGGGAGTGACATGCGGAATGTCGGGCGGGACGCCCGGCGTAGGCATCTCCGACCACTCCTCAACTCCCGTGAGGTGGTTGAGACCCTACGAGCCTTATCTAAAATAACGACATAATATTAAAAGGTACTAAACAAAACTACCCATCGTATTAATCATCAAAGACAAGAGATAATCCATAAAAATGAACCATAAAATCATAATCCCTACAATCCATTAAAATTGACATACACATAAAGTCTAAAATTGTGGATACAAATAAAAACCGTCATATGCCCACATGGTCTATCTAACAAGTCCCAACTCACCCATACTACAATGTGGTAAGTATTATAATCACATAATCCAAAATATAATACTTCATAATTTAAAACACAGTTCAATCAAAAAGCCTCTCAACTCACATCGAGGCCTTGGATTCTCTCGCAGGCAAGGCCCTCAAGATATAACTACTCCTTTGCCCTTATTCGGGACAGAAGGACCTGAAAGAGGAAAATGAGGATGAGCCAACGGTGCCCAGTGAATATAATTCAAATATGCTATCAATACTCATCAATAAATATCATGTATGCATGTCAATGTGTAGCATGATTAAAAGCTGATAACATATAGATATCAAGCACTTATAATAAGTTCGATGCAAGTAAAAGCTTATTAATTTGGATCCACATTCCACATGCATTTGGTTATTAGTGCACGTCTATTTCACCGTACCGTTGATCCCAATCATGTTTTATCTGGGGTTACTAGTGCACGTCTATTTCACCGTATCATTGACCCCAATCATTTCCTTTCCTAAAACCCTCCTATGACAATGTTAAGTCCCCCTATTAGCCAGATAGATGGGCCCAACCAAAGTCATAAGGTTTTCTCAAATTAATGCATCATTCAAAACATTAGAACACATTCATGCTTTCAACATACAATATATATAAGTGATATGATGACATAAAAGATATAATCATAAATGAAGTCTACTCACAACCAAGCCTCGCGAGAGTATTTAACCACACACGACCACCAAACCGAATCAACCCAATCAAGATCCTGAAACATACATCAATATCCTACCATACATCAATTTCTATGCTCAATCATATAAACATTACACATCAACCCTAAATCAGCCTACATATAAACAATAGGCCTAAATCCCATCTAATCCCATCATTCAACTCAAATCACATGACTTAGGCCTCTAATGCATAGTTCTCATACATAAACAATTCTATTAATCAAAAATACTGATTTTCAATTCCTTAGGCATAAACATGCCCAAATTGGGTCACTTGATCACAAGTAGGCCTAACCCATGATATGCTCACAACCACCAAATCAGTAGCATAATCAACCCTAATCATGCTTAATTAAACATAAGTTGCATCAATTCAATGATTCTAGGCCAAAAGCATCAAAAGCCCTAAAATATGAAAATTTTCATACTTAGGCCATATTGCCGATTTACATTAGGTCACCATGTTCAGTCATGTATATCACTGATTTTGCATAATGGGTTCATCAACAATGGCAACTAGGTCAACATAGTTGACATGCAAGCTATTTGGAAAGGTCTAAGTTCATATTCTAAATTTAGGTCTAATACAAGCAACCATACCAATTCTTCATTTAATATTCTGTTCAAATGTATCAATCTACCAACAGAAATATGTAATCATAAAGTCAACCGTACATATTTAAGTATGTGAAGAAACAAACCTTCTGTTCAAATATCAGCCCAATCCAACGGTGGACCGAAAAGATAAGTATATTTGATGAACAAGTCTCTAATTAGACAATTGTTTTCCTTTCCTACTGCAAATACTCAAACTCAGATGCCTATATCACACAAAATACTAAACGCATAAACATCTCCACCTTTCCTTGATTCCCTCCTTGATTCTCTCCTTGATTCTCTCCTTGATTCCCTCCTTGATTCCCTCATTGATTCTCTCCTTGATTCCCTCTACTCATTCTAGCACTTCCTTGAAGAAGAGAAGTGGGCATGGGACACTTGTCCACTTTCATGCACCAACCTTCACATGTGTTGGTCTCATACTACCCATACCAACCACATGTACTTTAACCAATCTCATGCTTCTATGTATTTTAAATGTCCAATCCATTTAATACACCAAATTTTCATTCTCATTTATCCTTTTATTCAATCAATCCTAACTCATATCAATTCATGGTTTAATGGGCCCATGCATAAATAATAGCATATGCATTATAATTTAATTTAACATGACTCATATACAATTTATGATACACATATTTATATATATTTTCAAGCATCAACTATACAAACATTAAACAACCATCAAACAAACACCAAACATGACAAGGCAACGCATAGAGTTTGGGCAAAGTGCAATTGAGTTATGGGCTAGATGAAATAATTTTCGGGGTGCCACAAAGTGTGATTGTCCTTTCTTGTTACAAGGGCAAAAATTGGCTACTGGTGATGATTGAACTATAAAAGTTAATTGTGGAGTTCATAATCATCCAACGGTTACACAGATGGAATGACACTTTTATGCAGGAAGGCTTACAAAAGACGAGATGGAATTCCTTGTTCAGATGAGTAAGAATCAAGTAAGGCTTAGAGATATATTAACTATTTTGAAGCAAAGGGACATGGATAATGCATCAACACTGAAGACCATATACAAAGCACGTAATAAGCATAAATTGGTGAAATATGGTGGGAGGTCTCAGCTCAAACTCGCCGAAGAACAATATGTTGAGTGGCATAAGTCTGATGAAGATGTTAACCGTGTGACGACTTTATTTTGGGTATACCTAGTTTCGATAGACCTGTTGCGTTGCTTTCTAAGAGTTTTGATAATGGATTGCACGTACAAGACGAACATCTACCGATATCCGTTATTTGAGATAGTTGGTGTTACGTCAACTAATATGACTTTCTCGGTGGCCTATGTATATATGTCAGATGAGAAACAAAAAAAACTATATATGGGCACTTGAAAAGTTCAAAAGATCTACTTGAAGGGTGGACACAAGTAGGGATTTTTATTACAGACAGATAATTGGCTTTGATGAATGCGGTGGGGGTTGTTTATCCAAAGGTCAAAAATTTGTTGTCTTTGGCATATAAACAAAAATGTGTTGGCAAAAATAGAAAGAATGTTCAATCAGAAGAAGAAGTGGGATGCATTTATGAGCATGTGGCATGCCTTGGTAGAATCTGAGTCAGAGGATAAATATGAAAAACATCTAAGGGTGTTACATACTGATTATGAAAGTTATCCTAATGTCCTTGCATATATATCGAATGACTGGTTGACAAAACACAGAAAAAGATTTGTGGCAGCTTAGAGGGATGAAGTCATGCATTTTGGTAATGTCACAACCAATAGGGTTGAAAGTGCGCATGGAAAGTTGAAGAGACACTTAGGCTCTTCTCAAGCGAATTTTGAATCATCATGGAGAACCATTCGTGCGTTGTTGGTATTGCAACATACAGAGATAGCAGCATCATTTCAGCAAAGTTTGTTCACTGTGAAACATTAGCATAGAGATTGGATCTATAATGAACTATGTGGTGTTGTATCCAAATGTACACTTGACATGATTCAAACAGAATATGTTCGTTGAAAGGAGAATTACTTTGAAAGAGCTCACTGTAGATGTATGTTGCGAAAAACACATGGATTACCCTGTGCACATGAGATCTTTGAATGCAACCAAGGACATCGGCCTATCCCTCTTTCTTCCGTGAATTCCCATTGGAAGAAACTTGACACGATTGTCCCTGTTAAGGAGTTGAAGCAAGAATTGCACAACACGGTTGAGTTTGAAGCGTTATGATGGTAGCGATGCACCAACGAAGTCAAAAATGCTGAAGAAATTGAGGCCAACTAGTCCTCTATCGCCTATTGCGGCCAATTGGGAAAAGTTTCATCTCTCATGTGCTAAGGGTTGGGACACACCATACTTAAACCGTATTCTACATTTTACTAGAACTGTTCCTAATGTAGCAATTGTAGAAACAATTTCTGATTAAAAAGTATATTCTTCATTGTCATTTTTTTTTTTGTAGCTGATATATTTTGATGTCAAAAAAGAGTTTGTACATGACTTCATACAAATTAATACTCAATGACATTATTTTTTTTGAATTCCATTACATGCATTCATAATGAAAAAAAATAAAAAAACAGAGTCCATTTTATGTTATGTTTGTCTTCTTCGAACAATTCTTGATTGAGTTCCCGATGGCTCTCCACGTTCGAAATGTGCAACTGGCGTGGAGGCCTGATCTTTGTGTGCATCACTGATGCTAGCACCAGATAGAGCCGCAATAACGTTATCGACCGTCGTGTACACATCATCGAGCGTTTGTTCTTCCCCCCTCCTTGCTTTTAATACCATCAACATTTTCAGCGCTCGTTTGATGCGTTCCTAAGAAAATCAAAGAATCGATTAATACCAAATATATGTTATTCATAAACATTTATAATTGCTATGAAATTTGGTTTATTACCTGCGCTTCATCGATGTTAGTGTGTCGGCCCGGTGGTACTTGAGTACCTCGAAATTCAGGGTTTTGGACTATTGGGTGTGAAATTACGTGGAACCAATCCAGATATCCTTCTACTGTGTCCCATGGATTACATAATGTCTGCCCTCGTAGATGGTTCGGTAGCAAATGGTACTCCCAATTTTCCCACATTTGATCAATGAAAGTGTCACGACGCCCCTGACGTCATGACCATTTTTACTATTCATCCAAAAGATGTAAATTGTATTAAAATTGTCCAACGGCTCCAAAAATCATAAAATTGAATCTAACCACATATTTGGGTTTCTAACAGTCTAGGGAGCATTTTTCTACCTTCCTAGCGGAGTTTCATTCACGTTGGGGTCAAAACCCCAATTTTTCAAAACGCCGTAAAATGGCTCCCACAGTCAAAATTAGTCTGCTAGAAACGTTACATCTAGCTTATAGATCAATTTCACGAAGAAATATAGTAAAAATCGCTTACCACAAGTTCCGATTTTGCGTGAATCACGGGTTCTCCCTTCCGTTCTCCTTCTCTTTCTTCGTTCTTTCTTTCGTTCCTTCTCTCTGCAACTCGTTCTCAATTCTTCTTTTCCTTCTATTTTTTTTTTCTTTCTTTCTTTAACTCATTTCCTTATCTCTCTTTTATTTTTATTTTTTTTATTCACATGGTGTACACGTTGGAATCAAACACTCTTTATTTTATTCTTTTGTTTTTTTCTTATTCATTCAACGTTAAGAGATTGGTTGATAGTTGATATTTATATATAATATATACAAGTGATTCAATACACTTAGGCTCCCCTTAATAACCAACTCCTCCATCAAATTCCATTCATTCACTTCATACTATTCATAATTCATTAAATCATACTCCAATTAATCAATTTAATTCACATGTATCATCTTCATTTCATAATTTTATTTATTTACTAATCATACACGCGTATATTTAGCGCATACGTATCAACTACGTGTATTATCACGTATATTTTTAGCTCATACGTATAAAATATGTGTATTATATATCTTCATATACGCGTACTTCAACGTATATATTTAATTAAATTTACGGGGTGTTACAGAAAGTGTAATGAACAACGTAGTTACGTACCTTAGCACCTCTCTCTACTCGAGTTGGGCGCATAGGATCACGTAGGATCGATTATACATATCCAAGTTGACGAAGAAAACGATCTGGGTGATATGGCTCAACCACTTCAAAACACTTAACACATGATGTGTAGAATGCAACTTCATGTAAAAGACATAGGTCTTTACAATCTGTATAAGGGTCCCATATAACCTAAACAGAATAATGGAGAACGATTTCAAATATAAGTTAAAATTTGTATAAGCACGACATTTAATTTAAACGATTAACATCTACCTGATTCGATTGAAGATCATCAATCATCTCACGCAATGTTTCAAAATTCTCTTGGCCTAGTCCCATTTCTATTTTAGGCTTCCACTTTCGAGCGCACGGGTAATTGTTTTGTATAAGCATGATTAACGTGCGACTGAACCAAAGGTATGTGCTCGTACAACCACGCCTAACAAATTTAAGGAAATTTTTTTATTAGGCATAAAAGAAAATCAAAGCGTTCGAACAACAAATATGTTTTTCATAATTTACATGAAAGAAAATAAATAAGATAAGGTAGCTTTACCTCTAACAAACTTGTGTATCCTGCAATCTGTTGTACGTCATATCTTGTCGTACAACCTAATTGGTCATATAAGAAAGCCAAACACGCAGAACCCCATACATAGGTGTTGATCGCTTGCAGGTTCACTAACAATTTCAAGTAAATTACGCTCACCCTTGAAACGCTCTTATCAGTAAAAATCGTACAGCCTTATATGAACAACAAATATGCTCTTGTTGTACACTCAACTGAAGGATATGGTTCATTTTCTTTAAGTTTCGACCCAAATCTAACCAATCCAATCTCACTGACTGCCCTCTATGTGTGGCGATCTCATCAGTTGCATGTGAATTGGCACCCCTAATGCTTCATGGAGTAGTAAGACTGCCTCTACATTGTCTATTACTTCACAATTTACTGCCTTACCCAAAGTTGGTATGCGAAGTAAAACCATGACATCATCGAGAGTGATGCTCATTTCACCGAAAGGTTGGTGAAATGTATTTGTCTCTGGGTACCACCTCTCCACGACAGAAGAAATTAAAACTTTGTTGGCATTCTCATATGTGCATTTTAGTAATGGATAAAGCCCATATTTTTTAATAATTTCCAAAACCTTTTGCTTCTCAGGGTGTTGACTGAGATCCCAAGTCACCAATTTTGTACCATGATTGATGCATTTCAGAAGTTTGCGTTTCTGCATGAGTAAACAAAATATCAAAGTCGATTAAATAAATTCATTTAGACGTAATCATAAAAATCCAATAAAAAATCATTATATACCTTGTTCTGCCATATGAAATATGCTACGTGTGTTTTAAAATGTGTGAGAACGGATGAATCAGTAGGTCCACCAGGGCAAGGACTAGTCAGTACTTGTGAATCGGAAACCTCCAGTTCCTCGGCCTATTTCTCCACCTCTTCTTTTTCATCTGCATTTATAATTGGTGGCGGTAATTGCTCTTGTTGGCGACGTCTTCTCCTAGCCGAGTTTGTCGACCGATCTCTTTGAGAACTTTGCCCCTCAGTAGTGGAGACACTGGGTATTCTTTGTCTCGGCGGGATATCTAAATAAGAAATAATTAAAAAACCATGTTAGTACCATAGATGAGTGTAAATAAAAAACAAAAAAAAAAGGTTCGTCTGTCCGAAAGGGGACGGACGGATCGTTTTTTTTATTTTTTTTTAATTTGTCCGGCCCTGGTCTGCCGGACAGCTCGTTGCGAGCCGCAAAATAGGATTTCGAAAAAACCCTTTTTCACCACATTTCAACAAATTTTTTCATGATTTAGGTCCTAGATCTAAGTAGAAATGAACAAATAACACTAAATAAGATAACAAATCCAACTTATAACTTAAAAAGTCTTAAAAAGTTGATTTAACTTCTTCAATGGTTGAAATCAAGCAAAAAATGAAGATTGAGAGAGGAAGAAAATGGATCGTTGGAGAGGAAATGGAAAAGAGGCATTGAAGAGGGGAGAGAGGGCGGGAAGGGTATTTTGGAAATTAGGGTGGGTAGAGAGATAGGGTTTAGTTGTTTTAAATTTTTAGGTGGGTGAAGTGAATAAGAGGGTGGGCTGATAGGAATGAGTGAGTGATTTTAGTAGCTTTCTTAAATCATCCCCAAAAAAAATATCATCACAACAAAGAACTAAGGAAGAAGGCTTTTGTTTTGTTTTATTTTTATTAAATTGTAATTGCTCATATGTTGGTTACAAGGGCCCAACAGAAGAGCACTATACAATTAGATCCGTGAGTTAGGTTTGGCACGTAAGTCTAGTGTGAACCATATTGTAATAGAGTAATTTTTGACTAACACATTTTTTAAATACACTTTGTTGACATTATCCTTAAGAGTTGTTAAATCGCCTTGAGTCATATGTTAATGCATAATTCAAGACGATCCAACAATTCTGAAGAGCAATGTCAACAAATTTATATTTTCAAAGCATTTTCCATTGCAATAACCATGTATGGCCCAGATATTGAATTTTGTGACAGAGTAAAGGTGATATCTACCGTGTTTTATAGAAGTATTAACAGAGGCTGCTGATAAATTATTTACAAGTTATAGCCCATGTTTATGCAATTTTAATGGAATATAGAAATTAAAAGGGCTTGGCCATAGGCTCATTATAATTTACACTACATGAAATTTTTCTTTATATATACAAGAAAAGAAGTTAACTACATCACCCAAACAAGGACCTTTAGTAATAAAAATCCTCATTAGTATATTTTAATGAAGTTTATAACAAAATTAAAAAGTTCAACCAATCGCTTTTTTTCACAATGGTTTTATGAAATGTTAATAAATAAATTTTCAAGTAGTTTTTTTTTTTTTTTAAATGTCAACAAAATAACATGTGACAATATGCAAAGACGTTTCAAAAACATTACAGACTATATTTTTTAAATGTCATGAAACATTTCTAAAACGTTATGGAGTGCCTTTTTTTATATTTTTGTAGTGTTTATTATGTCGTTGATCATTTATTTGAACCTTCTTTTTTTCGTTCTAATCTATTCTTGCCAAATAATTTTAGGGTTTTCACACAAGTATATGTTCATCATTTTGCCAGTACAGGCCCTTGCAAGTTGCAATTTGGTTAATATGTATGCTGCTTCTATAGCTAACCTTAGCAAAACTTCTAACAATCTGAACTAAATTTACATATGTTAGGTGTTAATATTATTTTTTTACATTACCACTTAACTTCTGTTGAATGTTAAAAATATTACACAATATAAATATATTTCAAAGCATTCAAAAATATTGAGTATTTACGATTAAAAAATAACATTAATATCTAACGTTCCTCACACATTGTTCTTTGATAAATTTCCCTTGTGAACATGATTTCTAATTAAATTAGAATCGTCGTTATTTATAGAGGCTACAACTATAATGCTACTTATATGGATTGTCATTCTCACTGTTAGTAATAAATGATTTACACAAATGATCAAATAAGCATAAAAAATTGCACAAATGGTTTCATTTTTTTTTTTTTCTTCTTATTTTCGATATTCAGATTCTATTCTTTTTAGCAAATTTTGAAGCGAGTCACGGATCCAATCATAAACTTTGTGTGATCTTATCCAAAGCCGCACAGTTTTCCTGTCAAAGGACAGTTGTCGGCAATCCACTAGACAACCACACGACACGTCGATAGTCCAACAAGTATACTCCAGCAACACCCACACATTCATTTTCGTGCCACGTCATGCACGCCCCTCACGAGCATCATTATCCTGCACTCCCGGTCACGCTTTAACTAAACACATCCCTTGAATCCTCCAAAACCTCTAAAGACCTAAATATTACGACTCTAAAAATATATACCGAATTCACACCTAAAATGATTAATGGAACTTTTACATGCTTAATTTAATTTAATTTAATTTACAGTAGAAATCAAAGCGGAAAACACGATAATTAAGGGACCTACTTAGAGAAGAGAGAGAGAGTTTGTTATTAAAGGACGGCTGTGATCTCTTCTCAGTCCTCGTAGATGCGGCATTCGTCAGTCTCGGGATTCTCGCTGCAGAACGATTCTAATGGATCTTCCTTCTCCATCTTGCGCCGGAGATCAGCCTTGGCTTGACTGACTTCTTCGACCTCGTCCCAAGCGACCTTGCACTCATCCGATTTCTGATCGCCCTCGCAAACCTCCTTCGCTTCTAGAACCTTCTTCTCGATCATCTCCGTCAGAATCTTCTCTCTCATCTGCGTTCCTTTGAACTTCGCTACTCCTCTCATCGCCTTTACCGTAAGAGCCAGTCGTTTCTGGTTTCTCGGAAGCAGAGATACCGATAAGATCGCGCTGAAACCGTCGGATCTCCTAGAAAACGGAGATAATTGCTTCGGATCGAGAGTTGCAGGAGATGGAAGGTTTGAAGCCATGAAGGACGCCATTGGAGAGGGAACAAACCAAGATGATTTGGTAGGATCTGAGTGATATAGGAAAGAGATGGATACGAAGATGAAGACGAGAGTACTGTGATTCTTGCTGTGAAAATTTTCGATTTTATTGGATTTCTGGAATCCGGATTATATTTATGCCTATGGTTTTCTTTCGGAGTTTATTTAATGGCTGGCAAGGAACTTTTGGTTTTCAACCAGGGTTTCTGTTTCTCTCGTGTTTTTAATCTGAGGTTGGGTTAACGGTGTGAAAGTACGGAAATACCTTCTCACTGGCATTGATATAAATGTGTTTGGAGGCCCAATGATATGATTACCCTTCAAAAAAAAAATTTTCACAAATGTCATCTATATATAAATAATGAGCCATGTATAAATAATGACTCATTTGTCATATTTTACTATTTATTGCACAGTCAGCACGCCAAACAAGCGCTACGTCAGCGCGGAGGTGATATGTTTTTTTAGGTGAAGGGAAGACGTCTTTTGGAAATGCGTCTTTTTAAAAGACGTCTTCCCTTCACAAATTTTTTTTTTTAACGTAAAGGGAAGGCGTCTTTTGAAAGACGCCTTCCCTTCAAATTTTTTTTTTACAAGTGAAGGGAAGGCGTCTTTTCAAAAGACGCATTTCCTTCAAAAATTTTCTTTTTTAACGTGAAGGGAATGCGTCTTTTCAAAAGACGCCTTCCTTTCAAAAATTTTTTTTTTTACAAGTTTCTTGATCTTTCCTCAAATTATCTGACCTCAATCCCTGATGGGTTCATTGCCAATTGTGGGAAGATTACTGGGTTGAAAGTGTTGAATTTCAGTGGGAACAGATTGGGTGGTTCTTTGCCTATATTTAATGGGTTTTCTGGGTTAGAGATTCTGGACTTGTCTTACAATTCTTTGGGTGGAAAGATTGGGTTAGAATTTGATGGTGTCGTTGGCATTAAAAGCTTGAATCTTAGTATGAATAGCTTTACTGGGTTTATTCCTACTAAGCTTGGTAAGTCCTTGGTTTTGGAGGAATTGCAGCTATCAAAGAATCATTTTGAAGGTCCAATACCAGAAGAACTCTTCATGAATTACCAAAATCTATCTCTGATTGACCTCAGTGTGAATAATCTTACTGGGTTTGTTCCTAATTCTATAAAAAGCCTTTCCAAGTTGGAAATTCTCCTTCTCTCTTCTAATTCTCTGACTGGAGCAATCCCTGAAGGCCTTTCAAGTATACAAACCTTGTCAAGGTTTGCTGCCAATCAAAACAGGTTTACAGGTACCATTCCTAATGGAGTTTCTCGATATGTGACAAGTTTGGATCTCGGTTATAACCGGTTGAATGGCTTGATTCCAGATGATCTTCTTTAACCACAAAATTTGCAGCATGTTGATCTATATTAGAATTTACTGGTAGGGCCTATTCCTGTAAATATTTCTCCAAACTTGATTCGGTTACGATTGGGCTCAGTGGAAGCAATTTGTAAAAAAAAAATTGAAGGGAAAAGACGCCTTCCCTTCACGTTAAAAAAAAAAATTTGTGAAAAGACGTCTTCCTTTCACTTAAAAAAAAATGTCACCTCCGCACTGACGTGACGCTTATTTGGCGTGCTGACTGTGCAATAAATAGTAAAATATGGCAAATGGATCATTATTTATATGTAGATGACATTTGTAAAATTTTTTTTTTTTAAAGGGTAATCATGTCATTGGGCCTGGATCTGTCAGTGTTTAATCTTCAGTTCTCTCTCTTGTTTTTTTTTTTTTTTGTCAACTCTCTATGATGTTTTTATTTTTTATTTGGTCAAACTCTCTCTCTAGTTAATTTACGTGCGCACCGAGTACATAATATAATATTATATATATATATATATATATATATATATATATATATATATATATATATATATATATATATATACATGGCCCCCAAATTATCTGCGTGGGCCTCCAAATTTAGGTTCATGTCTTAAAAAAAAAAAAAAAGGTTTATATGCCAATAACTTTCGCATATTAACATGCGCACCACACACAATATATTATACTATATGTAATACATATATATAGGTGGCCTCTAAATATTAGGGGCCAGGGCGGTCACCCCGTTCGCCCAGGCCGGCACTAGCTTCAAGGCGTCCCTCAAATGAGAGAAATTTTCTCAAGGCAAAGGCCTTGTTCGATGGTTTAAATAAAATTATTGCACATAATTTTTTTTTTCAAATACAAAACCTATAGTGCTTAAAAATTACAATATTTATTTATTAAAAACTAATTTTTAGTTTCTCTATTCTATATTTAGTATATGGATTACACGAGAAGTGTTCTAACAATAGCTTAATATTAAGGTGGTGTTGTTGGGGCCATCATTAGCTCACAAAGGAGATGCATAATACACAGGCGCTCCGCCCAAAAATGGGGAGACCTTTGAGTTTCCCCTTGTGATTTGATTCTAAGTTTTTTTTTTTTTTTTTTAGCTTCTTTCGTTTTGTTAAGAGTCTTCGTGACATTAGATCCAATGATCAATCATGTACAGGCCTTCAAGTCATTTATTTTCAATGTTTTATTTCTTTAAGTATCTTTCTGATTTTATGAATTTATTAACATCTTGGAGGTTAATGGTAAAAATAATGCTTGATTAATACAATTTTAAATATATTTTATTGACATTGCCTTAAGAGATATTAGATTGTCTCGAATCACGTATTGATGCTTAATTCGAAGCAATCCAATAATTCTTAAGGATAATATCAACAAAATGTATTTAAAAAATATATTTTTAAAACATTCTCTTTATGGTAATCAGAGATCCACTAGATATACTCAATGGTGATAAACATATATGTAGCATTGATTATGTAATCTTAATTTACATAATTGTAATATAATGTACGAGTGTACAGGCCTCCTGTCATTACAAGGTTTAGGAAGGAGACTATCAGAAACTCTTTTACTAGCATCTTGACTAGCTCGGAATCCAATTACCCTCTAATCTTATACGTAATTGAATTATTGATAACCCTTGCCTTTCCTACCCATACACAATTAGTATAAACCTTTTATAACATCATATCAACACTTGTTACTGTTGACCTAAGTAGTTTTCTACTTAATTTTCTCTTAAGTGTTTCAATGCTAACAAACAATATAACATGTAGTGCTAATGATTCTATTTCGTATATTTCAGCACTTAAGGTGATAAAGATCCAATACAAGATTCAAGCTCGTTCAAGTCCAATTAAGGAAAGGATATTCAACCACATTCAATGTTTGGATAACTTGAAGGAAAGAAGAAATAAAAGGTTGAGAGTTTTTGTGCGTCTAGAATTAGGATGTAGCTTTCTTTGTTTCTAATTTGGTCAATCATTCTTTAAATATCATGTACGTATTAGATTTTCTCTAAAATGATTTTCAAGTGTTCAAACATATTTGGTTTATGTTCTTAAACTATTTCAAACTTGTTTGAATCATATTTGCATCTATTTTGATCAAAATCACATATTTACAAGTTTTCCAAAAACCTAAGTTTAAGTTTTTCATTTTTACTTGTTTTTTAACCTAGACTTCAATTCTTTGTTTGAAATGTTTTCAGAGTTTTTTCATGATCAAACTTTATGTATTTTAATCATATTTCATTGTCCAAAAGTATTCATAAAGTTTAAAATTCAAAAATTAAAGTTTTACATGTTTTTAGTCGAGACTTGTAGTCTTGGTAAGTAGCTTGTTCCTCAAGGTGAGCAACGCGCTCTTGCCTAGGTTTTCTGGGTTTTGTCTCTCTATCTGCAAGCAGCGCGCTGCTGCTTTGGACTAACACACTGGTGATTGTCGAAAAGCGATTCTAACGATCGAAAACTCAATTTTTGATCCCCCAATGACTATAGTCTTATGTCTAATGGCTAGTGCTGACTTCAAAACTATATATACATGCACTTAGGCCATTTTAAACACAAGAGACACAAATGTGAGTCTATTGAGTGATTTCTAATATCAAACCCTTTATCATATTTTCAAAACCTTAGAGCCAAATGTTATGAACCAAAGTCTGAATTTCAAGCTTTACTTTCTTTTATGCATCATTCCAAGCATCATCAAAATGAATTTCTTGAGCAATCTTGATGCAAAGAAAACAATATACATGGTTGTAAGATCTCTCTCTCTTTGTGTTTAATTTTCATATCTTGTATTTGGATATTTGTATTGTTGAGCTTAATTTGTAATTGTTATTTACTTAAAATAAACATTTTAATCATTGTACTTCGTCTTTTTGGTTTAGAAATAAATCAAGTAAAATAATTCAATGTCACTTGTGATTCCAAGGTTTGAATCAAGGCTAGTTTCATCATTTATCTTAAAAATGGTCAAGTAGTTTTTTCTTAACCTGCAAAAAGGAAGCTGATTTTTCCTTTGCCTTCAAAAAAAGAACAAGTGGTTTGTCCTGAGCCTATGAAAATAATAGGTTTGTCTTGAACCTCTAAAAGGACATTGTAACGATTTGATTCACACCCTTAAAGTAGACTAAGTATATTGGAATCTTAGAGACAATTTCTCTAGGTGTAGATATAGGAAAAAGTTTTCCAAAATCACGTAAAAATCTTTATGCCTACTTTTAATTATTTTCGCACTTTTAATTTATATGCACATTGATTTTTAGAGTATTAAAGTATATCATTTAAAGAATTCTACTAAGGAACCTAAAATTTGTCAAAAATTGGTCATAACATCTAATTCACCCCTCTTAAGTGTCCAACTGTTACATCCATCATACATCACATTTTATCGTAATGATCATAAACCCAAAATATCACCACCATTATATTCGTCATGATGCCAACGGGCTCCTGTGGGGTTGATTCACTTGGGAGGGGCATTTAGTGCCAGACATTGACAGTCATGGGTTCGAGTCATGGTGGCGCTACGTTAGTGAAAATTAGTCAAGATTTTCACAAAGACGCTGCCTGATCCTACTTGTATAATGCGGGCGTGTAGCTGAGATTGCGGTACGTGTGGGTCCTAAATACTCCAGATTGTAATTGTTTACTCTGTAAAAAAAAATATTCATCATGATTAAAACTAGAAGTATTAAAGCTTCTTTCTCATAGAGGATGAACCAATGTGGAAAACAAAGTCTTATTGAATCAGCGAATCTCAACTCTTTGTAGAAGGACTATACTATGGTGCTTTACATGCACATTAACATTACTTCAACAATGTTAATGACATATCTCGAAATTATCTTTTCAATGCATAAAAAACACATGCGCATATATACATAAATATGATTATGTTTAAAGAATAATTTATATAGGTATAATAACACGTGTGAGATTAACAAGAACCAACGTTGGTTCGTTGATTCAAGGGTCAAACTCAAAAGGAGTTGAGAGACTTAGTTTTGAGTTCGAGCCCCCCTTCGACAAAATCATAGTTGGGAGGGATGCTCCCGCCTCTGCAGAATTCTGAAGTCCGGTGGAATAGCCTCTCCCCGAAGGAAAAGAAGGACACCACCAGATGCCAAAATTTCGATAATAAAAATAAATAAATAATAATAACACATAAATTAAAAGTGAAAAATATTCACTACAAAATACCACCCAAAATAAACCTATCGCGAGTCTAATGTATTCACACCAATTTCCTGAATCACTTGTTACATATATAATGACATACACGTCATTATTCAACACTCATACCCCATGAATTTTAGATTATAGTGTAAAATTTCCCATCAACCACATCGATCTTTTGGCTGATTTAATACCATAAAACCAAATTTCAATCCATCCAACTAAATTAGTTCATTATATAAAACATCATTTCCATATTTCTACGATGCTAATTTCTAACATTATGAGGAGGGAATCCAATTGTTAAGAACAACAAAATCCATCCTCTCTAATAATGTACTAACCGAAACATACTACAATTAACTCAATACATGATCCTAACCATTACAACAGCATATTACTTGTGAAGCATCAAAATCAGATTCATTTCTACTCAAAATCATTCAATTCCTATGTTCCAATCATGTTATTTGTCATAAATTGTCTACTCTATTTGTCATTCCCACTCATAGAATACCTAATTCCACTCTTGGTATACATGTCATAGTCCTTTGAATACATATGTTGTATATACTATAAACTATAAACACGTAATTAGACTAATTATGACATCTATTCATAAGATTTGAAACTTAAAATTACAATAGACAATTTATACAATCTCACCTCTGCTTTAAAGTGGTTGTTTTTGAATTCTAACTTTGTGACCTTCATTTGACCTTATGGAGGGTTGGGAGGTATACCCAAAAACATATAACTTGGCTCGACTTTAGATAGCTCAAAATATTGGTAAGATAGCTCTTACCAATATTTAGACAAAATGCCATTAGTAATTAAGTCAATAATTAAAACTTGTGATTCCAGGGTCATTGACAGTGAAAGCACCACTAATATTTTCTATAAAAATAAGTCACGACATAAGATAATATCTTAAGATTATAAAGCATTCATATTTTCTTATAAAAGATTGGATTGTCTTACTTCTCTTGCTCACTTTGTATTTTACTTTGCTATGTTGTTATCCTTTTACTTTATGAGTACAAGCGACTAAAAATATCATAAAAAATGTTGTTGGGCGTGATTAGCTTAAATATTGGTGGGATTAATTTCAATTAGCATTGATACTATCTCCATTTTCTAGGCTCACTATTGAGCTCTCCTACAGGGGTTTATTAAAAAATGTCTCAGTACCAATCTACATGCATAGGCCTAACAATCTTTATCTTAGACCAAAATTAGAGATTATTATTTTCTTTCTTTGCTAAAGCAGATGGGAAAATCATGATCAGCTCGCTGTCTCTTAGTAAACATGGTTTTCTGAACAAACTTGTATGGCAATATACCCCTTCGGGCATTTTGGCGATAAAATCTGGCTATCCGCTAATTCATGATCTCAAGGCGAGTGGCTTGATGGGGCCAGTCGTTATTGGTGACAGTTGCTCCATGCAGAATCAAATTTTTGATGACTTGTGCTGGAAAATTGAGGTGCCCCCTAAGATACAGATTTTTCTGTGGAGATTAGTCCAGAACCTCTTGGCTTTGAGAAGTAATCTGGCGCGGCGCCATATGTTGGTGGATGATGTTTGTCTTATTTGTGACGAGCCAAATGAAACGGGGGCTCATCTTTTCTTTAGATGTAGTCTGGCTCGGGCTTTTTGGTTTGATTCTCCTTTGCAATTGGATGTTTCAGCCATTCCCGGATCCGCCTTTTGGGATATTTGGGAATTTTTGCGCTCCAAATTTCAAAGCAGTGACCAACAGAGCTTTTTACTGTCTTGGTGTGCTTGGGGTCTGTGGTAGCTTTGGAAGAATAGAAACAATATGGTCTTGAAGGGTCAAGGGAAATCTCCTGAAGCTCTCATTAAATTATGCCATGCTAGCGCTGAAGAATATGCCATTGTGGCCAGTGGTAACATCTAACCGATCCTTCATTCCTCCAGAATACATGTTCTCCTTGTGCCTCCTCATATCATGTTCTCTCTAGAATGGAGACTATCAGATGCAGCTCGTGTTATCAATAACATAAGGACAAATAACTAAAATAATATTAACATAAAATAATAAAACTCAAACAACAATATGCTTATATAACCAATAACAAAATAAGTTTAGAAATAAACCAAATTCAGTAGAGCAAAGGTTGAGCAAGATGGAACCGAGACCTGTGTAACACACAATGTCCTTAAAACAGATTTGCCCCTCACGTTGATGCAAGAGGTATGATTTTTTCGTTCAACAACACCATTTGACTGAGGTGAATAAAGTGTTGTAGTTTCATGTATGATTTCGTGTTGTGCACAGATTTCACCAAAAGGTAATTCATACTCACAACCTCGATTACTTCTCAATATCTTAATCTTGCTATTAAGTTGATTCTCAACTTCACTTTTATAAAGAATGAATTTCTCTATAGCTTCGCCCTTGCTTTTTAGGAGATACACATAACAATATTTGGTGTTATCATCGACAAAAGTAATAAAATATTTATTGCCTCCCCTTGTTGGTACAAATTTTAAATCACATATATCACCATGAATAAAATCAAGGGGTTTAGTGTTTCTTTCAACACTTTTAAATGATGACCTTGTCAATTTTGCTTCAACACAAGTTTCACACTTATGTTTTGAATCAATTTGGAAAGCGGGTATGTGAGTTAAGTTAATTAATCTACGCAAAATATCATAATTAACGTGTCCTAGTCTACCATGCCACAAATTGGAAGACTCAAGCAAATAAGCAGAAGAGCTAGCTCTAGCTTTATTTATTTTTGGCTTAATAATCACTACATTGAGCTTAAAAGGCCCATCACTCACATATTCCTTTCCTACAAAGATTTCACTTTTGGATAGTACAACTTTATTTGACTCAAAAACTAGATGGAATCCATGCTTATTCAGCAGTGAACCAGACACTAAGTTCTTTCGGATTTTCGACACATACAACACGTTGTTTAGAGTCAGCTTTTTTCCAGAGGTCATCTTCAAGATAACTTTGCCTTGGCCCTTGATCTCAGACATAGCAGAGTTTCCAATGAAAAGCATCTCCCCATTTTCACATGGTCGAAGGAAGTGAACCTTCCTTTGTCAGAGCATACATGTCGGGTTGCACCTGTGTCAATCCACCATTCATTTGGGTTCGACCTGACTAGGTTCACTTCGAAAATGACAGTAGATAGGCTTATCTTAGAAACATTGTGAATGATGTCGCCCACCACATTAGCTTCTTTGTTTTTATTCTTCTTTGGCAACCTACATTCAGTAGCTTTGTGACCCATTTTGTCACAATTGAAGCATTTTCCTTGAAATTTTGGTTTCTTGGAAGTACCTCATTTAGGTCCTAGTTTGGACCCTTAGCCAGACTTGTTCTTCTTGGCTTTAAAACTTTTAGCATGTTCCACAACATTAGCCATGGCCACAACAGTAACCCCCATTTTCTCAGATCCTTTATTGTTTTTTTCAATATGAAGTCTAACAATCAGATCTTCAATGCTTATCTCTTTTCGCTTATGCTTAAGGTAGTTTTTGAAATCTTTTCATACAGGTGGTAGCTTCTTAATAATAGCAGCTACTTGAAAGGTTTCACTCAATATCATTCTCTCAGCATGAATCTCATGCAGGATCGCTTGGATCTCTTGGACTTGACTGATCACGGTTTTGGAGTCGACCATTTTATAATCTATGAAGCATCCCATCACAAATTTCTTGGACCCAACATCCTTAGTTTTATACTTGCGGTCTAGAGACTCCCACAGTTCCTTTGTCGTATTCTTGTCACTATACACGTTGTATAGGGAATCGATGAGACCATTCATCACATAATTCCAACACAGGAAATCAGAATGCTTCCAAGCATCAATGGCATTGATGACTTGGATATCATGCTCATCATCTTCTTTGTGTTTTGGTGCATCTTCAGTCAAGAATCTCACAAGATTCAAGGTGGTCAAATAAAATAGCATCTTTTGTTTCCACCGCTTGAAATTCAGTCCACTGAATTTCTTCAGCTTTTCACTATGATTACCAGTATGCGTTGCCGATACAGTCGTAAGAATTAGCACTTGAACCATGGAAGGGTTTGACACTTGGGTCACAATAATATTCATTCCGTTCATGACAGAGTCACTTGCCATTTCTAGAAACACAAAATTAAATTTTGAAAGTCAAAAAATTTATAACTTAGATAACTCTTAGAAGATTGCTTCCAATGGCCTCCAATTTGAATTCTTGATCTAATCAACTAGTGAGTCTCCAGGTTGAGTGGTGGAGTCACATGCACTAGGTAAGGTCTTTTTTAAAAACCATGTCTTCTACAGCAGCTAAGCTGCCTCCTGTTCATTATTTAACATTACTAAGGACAATACTCATATAGTATTGACCAGGTCAATCCAACGGAATTAGCGAAACCAATGAAAAATCCTTGCAAAATAATAATATATTTTTTTTTTCAAAGAATCTGGCAAAATATTAATTTTCTACCAATATATATATTTCAAATAATAGATTACTAGAAAATGGTTCACCTTTGGGTTATACCTAATTTCTAGCAGTTATCATCAAATAATGCAATATCAGATATTTATATAATCAAACATTCATAAAGTATTAGTTGGATCACTTTGGTGAGTTGTACAATTTCATAACACCAAATAAAATTAACATAATCATGTCATAAGCAAAAATTTCATTGTTACAATTGCATTGTTGGCCGGTTTTAGTGAACTTACTCCACTTCATGGGCAATTAGGCTTCAATGATCTCACATTAATTTCCCTTTTTTTTCTTTTTTTTTTTAATCACATTAATTTCGTCGGGAGGTATATATATCAATACAAATAGGCTTAGATCTCAATTAGAATAGATATTCACTCGTAAACCATATCCAAATCCATTATTGATTTGAGTCTGTCTATTTGTCCACGTACCTATATAAAATAAAATAAAAATAAAGTGGATAATTGGTAAATTTAATTTAATTTAATTTAAATTAGTGGACGTAGTTAGCCAGGCAAATCATTGCTCGAGTCGATAGAGCCGAACTGAACCGGTACCGACGAAGAGAAGTGACGAAAACCTAAAGCTATTGGCGCGTTAGGTGGGGTTGAATTCTTTGGTAAGCCTGTGGGCATGTGAATATCCAAAAATAACCCTACCAGAAAACCGAACTCAGAACTCGGACTGTACTACTCCAGTTCAGTTCCTACTATTTTCTTTTACCATTACAGGACACATCTCACTTCTGTTATTACAGTCTTGCCCTTCAGATATTTGAATATTTCGAGTCAAATCCACTTTTGTGCTTGTAATTAGATCCAATTACCCAAAGATCTAATTTAATCTTTCTTTTTGTCTATACTCAAAATTAAGACCATTTTTTGGACAAATAAACAATATCATAAGGCCTTTAGCCCTACAAAGTCATAAATTATTTTAAAAACCAAGACCTAATACTGGGTAACTTCGTGGCATACTTAATTATATCAAAAAATGAAAGACATTAAACCACAAAAACACGATGACAAAGTAGTTAGAGCTTATATTTATGACTTGTAAGTATAAGGTTCGAATCTCGTACTTAAGTGAGGTGGACGCAGCTTTAGCCTAGAAAAAAATTATATACATCATGGACTACGTAAAAGGACACTATATAACTATTGAGGAAACATTACTTTCTCATATCATTAGAACTATCGAAAATTAGTTGGTGTATGTAAACTGATTCGAATATCCTAGATTACTGAAAAAAGAGAAAAATGTTGTGCTTCAATAATACAAAAACTTATTTTTTTCTTACCCGTAGGATAACTTTACTTAGTTGTTTAAAAAAAAAAAATACTCTTACATAGTTACTACTACCACTTTAAAATGAACCTTTTATTTGTAGTAAAAATTTAATAAATCACCTTCAAAGATGGGCATAGCTAGTTCTATAATCGCAATGCTTTGACAGGGATCAGGATTCGAATTATTACAATAGTCTCTGGTGAGGTAAATATCTCAACGCATGACCCCTTTGTATACCTATTTTTGAAATAACAAAAAAAAATAATAAATCAAAATTTTTTTTACGTAGTTTTTGTAATGGTTATACCAATTAAAAATAAAGAATAAAATGTTAAAAAAAGACATAATTTTTGTCACTATCCTTTAATGTTCGAAAGTAGTGTCAACAAGCACTATCATATATGTCATCAATGAGGCTATTAGAAGGAAAAAAAAAGAAAAAAAAAATCATTAATCAAAAGGCAAGATGAAAATAGATTCTTAACTTCGGACACTTGAAGGTTTTATTTATTTATTTATTTTATTTTGTAGGTCAAATATTTTTGACTATAGTTTACTTCAAGTTTGAACTGCTAAGAAAACTGTCCCGCAACCATTTTGCTTGGCGAATCGCGTGGGCATATACTCCCTGCATATGCGCGCAAGCGGCTTCCCATGGTAGGTGTTGGTCCGTAAAGGCTTCAAAAGTGGCGTTCTTTGTAATATTCTCAAAACCTGTGGTGCTTTGTCTCGTCACAATATTACTGGTGGCCGTGGCATTTTGTTTTGGTAGTATCGCCTCACTATAAAAGCGGCCAACAACCCGAAAGAAGAAAAGAAAAGAAAAGAAAACTGGGAAAGAAAGCGCGATGGACTCTGATTACGGCGTTCCCAGAGAACTCTCAGATCTGCAGAAGCATCGCACTCTTTACGAACCAGAGCTTCCTCCATGTCTGCAGGTGCGTTGTTCTTTCTCTATTTCTCTCTGTTTAAAGTTCTTGCTCATCTTCATGCTTTGTGGAATCGTAGTTGAAAAACAGTGGATGTGTTGATTTCTTGTGGTTAGTTTTGTGAATCGCGATCGGATCGGTGCGGTTGAGTGTGTGTAGGAGTAGATGATATTTTGTCATTTGTTGGTGGATCTGTTGGTGTCTTTCCTGTAATTTTCAGATCTTTAATGGTTGATTTGGAGGTCCAATCTGCTTGAGTCTGTATTTTATTTTCTGATTTATTCCAGATTTAGATTTATCAATTAGCACTTTATCATTAGCAAACAATATACACTATGGAATATCTTCTTCCTGAATATGTTTAGTCAATTATCTATAACTAATGCAAAAAGATAAAAGCTTTAGACAAATCCTTGGTGTAAACCTATTGTAATTGGGAACTCACTAGTTTCTCCTACTATTGTTTTTTTTTTTTCTACTATGGTTATCACTTCATCATATATATCTTTTATTAAGTCATTGTACCTATTTATAACTCTTTTTTTTTTTTCCTAAAGCCAACCATATTATGTAATCATAGGCTTTTTCTAAATCAATAAAGACTATATGTAGGCATTTCTTCTTTTCCCTATACTTCTCCATCAATGTCCTTAATATAATTAACTTCCATGATTGATTTTGGAGGCATGATTTTGTGTGTGTAGTATGAACTTATTAAGGATCTTTAGGTTTTAATTCTAAACATAAATGTTTCTTTAGAATAGTTGTTTCAATTTTATAATTGGTATTTTAGACTTAAAATGATAAAGAAATACTTATACCATGTTTACCAACTTAAAAGATGCAATAGTAATTGAAAAAATGTTGGTTATTTGATTAAGATGTTACCACCTGCCTAGCAAACTGCGTGGACAATTTGAGTTGAAAGTGGATAGGTATCATAAGGGTTTCATCGTGTGGCCAATGTCAAGGTGACACCTTGACACCATTTTGTGCTAAATATCATAGTGACTACCGAGAGTCTTGATTATTTTAATTTGAAAGCTTATTTACTGAGTTTTAACATTGTATTTCCGTCATGACAGGGGACTACAGTCAGGGTTGAATTTGGTGATGCAACTACTGCTGCAGACCGTTTTGGAGCTCACACCATCAGCCGTTCATTTACACACACCTATGGCCAGCCTTTAGCTCACTTTCTGAGGGCAACTGCCAAGGTTCCAGATGCTCAGATAATAACAGAACACCCAGCAATTAGGTTTGTTACTATACTATTGCAGTCATGCTAACATGTTATAATTGTTATTGAGATGGCATGGAATCTTTTGATGGCAGTTTTATAAGACAAGTTACATTAAGCCAAGTTGCAAGTAAACTGGATGCTATCGTCATAATCTTTAGATTTCTGATGTTCTTTTGTTTTTAACATCGTCCTTCGCTTCTTCTTTCTTCTTTTGATAATTCAGTAAAAGAGAAAAAATTGCAAATACAATGTCCTTCTGTGTTACATCATATGTGTCTTATCTTTTTTGGGGGGAGGGGGGACTTTGCATCATGGTGGTAAACAAACTTCTCTAGGTGCATATGCTCTCAAAGTTGCCGCTGGACACATTTGAGAATTGCTCCATTTTTCTGCTTTTAATTAAGTAATAAATTAACCGTAGTTTCCTATGGTATTTGTTCTCTAGAACTCACTGGCAAACTTCATATTGCATATAAAATTGAAGTATATATTACCATAGAGCTTGGGAAGAATAAGCAGACTTATCATTTGCATTTAAATGCAAGAGTAATAACCTTTGAAACTCTGATAGTATTTAAATGCAAGCTAGGAAAAGCATGAAAGAGTAATAATCAAGTAATAAGTCAAAAGTAGTAGAGCTCAAAAACCAACTTCATATTGCCTATTGAATTGGAGTTTTATTGCTTGCATATTCTAAATGCTATCAAAATTTGTAAGAATAGTGGAAACTCTATTAGATTGTGAAAACAACTTTCTATTTTTATATGATTGCACGATGGTGGTTGCAAACATATATATGTATATATATCCGTACATATATCACAGGTATGCTTACTTCAGCTGCTTTTATAAAACATTTGCATATTATCCTTGTTCATAATTGGTAGTCAACTTATTGGTGAAGTGCTCTTTCTGTCAGGGTGGGTGTGGTCTTCTGTGGGAGACAATCTCCTGGAGGGCATAATGTCATATGGGGAATCCACAGTGCTCTTAAAATTCACAACCCGAACAATGAGTTGCTGGGGTTTCTTGGTACGCCCCATTAACTACCTTTGACTTTGTTATGTACTTTGTAATGTAATGCTACCTTGGGTTTTGTTATGTACTTTGTAATGTGGTGCAACCTTATGTTTGTAGTATTTGGCCTTTTTTTTCTGTTTCTTTTTAGTTGGTACACATTGTTTTTGATATTTAAACCATATTGTATAGTTATCAAAAAAAATAAAATAAAAATAGTAGAGCGTTTTGCATGCATTGTTTTCTGATCTGTCACCCTTGGGTTCATTAGTTGCAATTGGTCATCAAGTTGCCTATTTTTGTTGTGTTTCCTTTATGTGTACAGTAATTGATTTAGTTCATGATGATAGATGGCAATTTGAGCAATAGAGCAGATCCATTTGTGGCTGCTTCACAGGACTTCATATGTCAATGAGGCATCTTTCATTTATAGATTTGTGTTTGTTACTTTCTAATTTTCTATATGTTGGTCAAGAATGCACTTTTTGCAACTCTTGTATCACAAAAGTTACACTTTGTTGCACCTTGGCACTTGCTCCAAGGAGTCTTTCTTTATGGTCCTTTTCAGGTGTCTTTCTTGAGCTTTGGAGGATTCTGTGTATCCCATTTTTTAATCTTTTAGCCTTTCTACAGCCCACTGCCCATGCACAAAAGCGTTTGGTGTTGTTTTTGCTTCACTACCTTTTCTTTAGCAGTTGCAGTTTTCCATTTTTGGTCTGCTGTTTTTAATGAGTTTAGTGCCAGGTGTAAACGGAATGTCTAGTGGTTTGTCTGAATGTTATTTGATAAATCAGCTTGTTGGTGGATGATGAATTTTGCGATAGGATTGCTCTATATTTTTTTTTGAAATCATACTACTAGGAAATTGACATTGAGAATCTCGTTAAAGAGAATATCTACAGTTTGAATTTTGAACCAACTCAACCAAGTTTCTTCTACACTTTCTAGTAAATTTGGGATGGAATTCTGAACTAATTTATCAGAATTGCTAACTTTTTTTTTTTTCCTGATCACAGGTGGCACTGAAGGTCTTTTTGCTCAGAAAACTCTGAAAATTACTGATGAGGTTCTCTCTACCTACAAAAACCAAGGTAGCTATCAAGATTCCATGGAAGCTTGAGGAAACATGATTCCAATCTATAGTTTTTATTTCCCTATTTGATCAATAGCTTTTTCTTTTCCACCTTTTTGTGGAACTTTCATCTTCTATTTGATGTTAACCCTTAGGTGCTCCAATTTCATGGTGCCTTACAGTTTAACAGAGTTTTGTATCATTATAACGCCATCCATCCTCTCATTTTACTAGTTCTTATCAGCTCAAGAAATTTACAAAAGTCTGGTTTTTGCTTGTGAAGGTGGGTATGATTTATTGGGCCGAACACAAGATCAGATAAGAACAATTGAGCAAGTTAATGCCGCATTAAGCACATGCAAAGCCCTGAAATTGGTTGGTCTTGTTATCATTGGAGGTATATCTGTTGTTTTTCTGATGGATATGTCATACTTCCTCTTCAACGAAGTTCAAAGTTTTTGACACTTGATAAATTCTACTTTTTAAGGTGTTACATCAAATACTGATGCTGCTCAGCTTGCAGAGACATTTGCAGAAGCAAAGTGCCTAACAAAGGTAATATTTTTTAATATTTCAGTGTCATCAGGACTAGGTCTATTTTGTACGTGTTCTTGAATGTAAAATCTGTACTCTGCCAGAGGACCTAGTTTTTCTTCATTACATTATTTATCATTAATATCTATGCAGCTAAAACATTTGATGATTTTTTCAGGTGGTTGGAGTTCCTGTCACATTGAATGGAGATCTCAGAAACCATTTTGTTGAAACTAATGTTGGTTTTGACACCATCTGCAAGGTATTTATTATAGGATCTATACACTTTTTATAAAGTGATATATAAGTAAAATTCTTTCATGCTCATTTTAATGCTTTCTTCAGCAAGCATTATATTAAAGACCATCTGCAAGGTATTTATTATAGGATCTATACACATTTTATAAAGTGATATATAAGTAAAATTCTTTTATGCTCATTTTAATATTTTCTTCATTCTTCAGCAAGCATTATATTAAAAAGGGGGTAAGGAAAGGGGGGGGGGGGGGGGGGGGGCAGTAGATAATCTCCATTTTCCTTTGTTGTCAGCCCAGATGTTTAAATACTAGTGTTTTAATTGTTTTGACTTTTGAGCTATGAGAAAAATAATTGCCTGTTTAAACAATTAATCAAAATTCAAAAATATGATTGTGCTCCTACATGAAAGGAAGCCTGGTAGGTTAATAGTGTGCACAGATAAGTGATATCTAAAACTCTTCATGAATGCTTTTTGGTCTCAGTTATCGATATGTGAAAGTTGGCAAGTGCCTATGCAGTAAAAAGATTCTGTGAAAGAAGCAAAATCTAGGCACATAACATAGGGTAAGCTTTACAAATATTTCAATTAAATAACATAATAGGAATAAGGGCATTTTTTTTTTTTTTTGAAATGAAATAAGTTGATATAGAAGCATAGAGTGGCAATCGGTGTCACTTCTAGGTTCTTGTAAATGACTTTAGGTTCTAAAGTCTATCTTTTCTAATGTTGCCACTTATCCCCTAAATATACTCATCTCTCTGCTGCATTCATTTATGATTAATTTATTTTCTTTTTATTGGGCAATCTTTTCTTATCTCACAAAATTCCGGAAGTGACATTTCACTTCAATCATCCTTTAATTTTGTAGGCAATATCTTCATAATTGTCTACCTTCTTTTGAATGATTGAAAAACATCTTTTGGCATCAAATCTAAGTAATCCTTTTATTTTGGTTCGACTTATTTTATATGTTTTATATTTAAAGTTGTTCTCTAACATTCTACTTCTACAACCCAATCCCCCCTCTCATAATTTCATCAATCAACACTCACTATGGGTCTTCATTTGTGTATGCTCAATCAATTCATGCATAACTATGCTAAATGAATATAGGCTCAATGTTGCACTTAGTAGAGATCTACTACAGTTGCACACGTTATTTTTTCTTCCCCAATTCCTAACTCTAGTTACTGCTCAATCATATGCATCCTTTGTTATATACTTACAATGGACTCCTTTCTTTTCTAAAGTTCATCAAATGATCTTTTGAGATATCCTATCTGTAAGTCAATGAAATCCATATGAAGATCCTTCTTGTCTTTGAACTTCTAGCAATTTCCTTAGGAAGAAAGTAGCTTCAGTTTTGATTGTGCATTGATTTTTTTTTTTGGTCAAGGGATTGTGCATTGATTCAAAAAAAATAAATTTAACACTCATTTCATGTATTAGCCTATGTTTGATCACTCTTTCTAAAAGCTTCATAGTATGTAACTATGGTTTATTATTGATACTAAAGTCCAACGTTGAATATCCATCTTTACATAGGTATATGTGTCAGACATCCTTAGTTCTAATGATCCCTAACAAACAATTTAGTTAACTATGATAAACTAATGTCACTTCCAGATTCTGTTGGGATACCTTCAGATGATAAAGCCTTTTCTATTTTTTATTCTCCAAAACCTCGTTAGCTTTATATTCTACAATTCTAATTCATATGAGCATACTCAATGTATCTATTTGTGTCAATGCCCTTTATCTAATACGACCTACTAATCTTCACACATTTCTTAGTTATGGATTTTGAAAATAGCTCCACTACATTTCTTTGATATCCTTGTTGTTCTCTAAGACTTATTGATCCTTGCTCTTAATGTGTCTTGCACGATTTAGGTATTTGCTTTTCTTCTTTTCTAGTTGTTGTGGATTCAACTTCAAATATTAGTCTCACATGTCATATCAATTACGTGCTATTCTGTCACGACGCCCCTGACGTAGGCTGACGTCATGACCGGCACAATGTACTATACACTGTTCATACCCATATACAATATTCAATACACTGTCAGCCTCAACGGACATTCACAATAATTCCTAAAATTTTCAAAAATTTTGGCAGCACCTCCCCATAAAATGGACAATTCACATTTTTTCCTGATATACCACAAATCAAATCAATATATATATATATAGATAATCATCTTTCCATTCATTCCACACATCTAGCCATTCTCATTTCATTCATTTATCAAATCATATCATCATCATTAGCATTTCATAATCCAATATATTTAGCTATCTTATATATGCCCACACATCCCATCTAGATGATAATACATATATATATAAGATGTGATATATATTCATTTGAAAATAAAGCAAATATAATCCATTTCCTTCACATACACGTACATTAACAACATAAGATACGTATCTACTCTCGTGCTTTTCCTTTTAACTCTGCACCTGAAATATTGAAGGAAATGGAGTGAGCAATCAAAAGCTCAGTGAATATATTTCTTGATATGACAATTATATGCATTTAGGAAAATATGACATTTAAAATCATTTCAAACCATTATTAAACACATGCATCATTAAACGAATAAATTATACATGTCAACAACATAAATTTTATGAGTTTTCACGAAAATAATGCATTTTTTTTTCACGAAATCCACAATCTCCCTCCTTCAAGGCAAGAGAGCGGGTCTAACCCTTGTATGACTGTTACAAGGTAGCCACAGCCTCTCATTACCCAATTCACAGTCATTTCAAGGATCTTCAATCCTTGTTAAGACAGGCCTACTGACAATGAGGTTACGCATAACACTCATCCGGGTCTAATTCCTAACGAAATGACATCAACTTGCCTTTGCAAGTCTCACATGCTCCAATGCTAAAAAGAAAGCATTTATGAATGCAAATTAAAACACAATGCAACAATATATGCATAGCATATTTACATTCAAACATTTCATATATTTAAAATGCCATACAAGAACTAAAATCAAGAAAATATACTCACAGTACAATACTTTCCAACTTAAACCCAATCATCGTCGCTTTCGAGTCCAACTCCAATTTAAATCCAACTAATTCAACCTGCCACAACCACTCCATAATTCAATTTCATTTATTCATATCTATTTATATATTTAATTTTTCAACTCACTTCAAATCACCCATCACTCTCTTGCCTTGAAGGAGGGAGATTGTGGATTTCGTGAAAAAAAAATGCATTGTTTTCGTGAAAACTCATGAAATTTATGTTGTTGACATGTATAATTTATTCGTTTAATGATGCATGTGTTTAATAATGATTTGAAATGATTTTAAATGTCATATTTTCCTAAATGCATATAATTGTCATATCAAGAAATATATTCACTGAGCTTTTGATTGCTCACTCCATTTCCTTCAATATTTCAGGTACAGAGTTAAAAGTAAAAACACGATAGTAGATACGTATCTTATGTTGTTAATATACGTGTATGCGAAGGAAATGAATTATATTTGCTTTATTTTCAAATGAATATATATCACATCCTATATATATGTATTATCATCTAGATGAGATGTGTGGGCATATACAAGATAGCTAAATATATTGGATTATGAAATGCTAATGATGATGATATGATTTGATAAATGAATGAAATGAGAATGGCTAGATGTGTGGAATGAATGGAAGGATGATTATCTATATATATATATTTGATTTGATTTGTGGTATATCAGGAAAAAATGTGAATTGTCCATTTTATGGGAAGGTGTTGTCAAAATTTTTGAAAATTTTGGAAATTATTGTGAATGTCCGTTGAGGCTGACAGTGTATAGTACACTGTGCCGGTCATGACGTCAGCCTACGTCAGGGGCGTCGTGACAATATTGGTATCAAAGACTAGGTTTAAAATCCTTAAAAAGATAAAAGCTTTAATGATATTATGATTGGTTGTATGGGTATACATATGGGTAGTATTATTATGTTAAGTGTAATTTAATATGTTATCTTGACTGAGAATCATCTGTGATGATGAATTCTAGATTTGGAAGAGACCAGTCAAGATTAACAATGGAAATTGCTGATTAAGAAAGGATCAGAAGGCTGAAAGAAAAAGAATTGGATGTAATCCAGTGATAATAAATTACATAGCTTATATATGGCTAGTAACTAACCAACAACAACGAAAGACCTAGCTTACGAGCTTGTGGCAAAGTTGTAATGTGAGAAAGACAGAGGCTTGAACCATTGATAGCTCCAGATGTGGGTGCTAATGGTGTGAGTACTTCTGTAACAACATATATAGTTAAGACTGAAGTAAAAATAAAATAAATAGAAGGTCTCAATGATAAGCCAGATGAAATGAAAAGATATGTGAAAGTTATAGAAACTTTCAGGAGAAGAGACTCTCCTATCTTAACTGGCAGTCTGATAGTAGACGGAGAAAAGAATTTGCGACTCTGAGTGGAGACCATCTTAGAGAATGATTAAGTCTCTGAAAATGATAAAGCAAGTTAACTAAGTTTAAGCTAACTGATGATAAGAGATAATAAAAAAATTGGGTTAAGGATTCTGAGATGAGTAAGGCATGAGATTAATTAAAGAAGCTAGTTTATGAGGGCTTCTATAATCATGCTGAAATTGATTTAAGACATGAAAAAGTTTATCTTCTTAAAATGTAGTGACATGCCTAACCATAAGTACAAACATGAATAGTTTATTTTTGGAATAATCACTATGGATACGCTGAGAATGATAAGGATCTAGAATAAATTTTGGGATCCTATACGGCAGATTTGATAATTGTTGGGTTATAAATATATGCGCAGGTTGCTAGGTAGACCATAAATTTTGGGTCAGCCAATGCTGTGGTGAAATTGTTAACCCCAGCAATATTAGTGATATAGCTTGTACTGTCATTTGAAGCAGAGTCATCAACACCAGTTCTAGGTAAAAGGAGAAATAAGTAATGAAAGGAAATGTTGGGGCAAGAATATGCAATTCAAGATTGAGATTTTGGTAGTATTAGTGACTCTAATTTTGTTAGTACCTGACCCAATAAAAATGGGAAAAAGGGAAATGATGTTAACGAATTATGAAAATCAAAAGTGGTTTCCATTGCCTGAGCAGGAGTCACAGACTGCGTACATTGTATCTCGACCAATCAATAATTGTCTATTATCAATCTATAAAAAGAAAAAAGAAAAAAAAAGACACTGGATGTGTTAATCTCCAGTTAGTCGATATGAAATGCCTCAATATGTTTTATCAATGTGATTCCACCAGATTTTAGAGAATAAATTAAAGTAAATACAAGACCAGATCCAAGGATTAGTAAGACGTTGATAACAGGCATGATCAACATTTTGTTATTGTGTATATTCTGATGTATTGTTGGATCTACCTGGTCCTTTATCTCTGGTGAAGACAGATTGTATTATCTTCTGTTATGATAGTATATCATTGATTGTGAGTATGCCTACAGGAGAAAGAATCTACCTTGATATGGTCAGCAAATATTATGTGTAATAAATATGAGGGTCATCAAGTAAGTATGGACTTTAGAATATGATATTTTTGGAATTGGATGCTTTGTAGGGTATGATTGGCTGGTTGGCTACCTCTCATGCCAGGTGGAGTGTCTCTTTGAAAAGAAGTACTATTCTGAATAAGTGAAAAATTCTCATTTTGAATCTCGAGGAATTTATACCCTCAAAATCTTCTATCTAAGATAAGAGAGTTATTGATGAGGAAATAGAGAATATGGCTAGTATAAAGCCATTTAGAGTAATGTAATTAGGCATGCAATTGATTAAAATTCCTGTGGTGAGCTGGTATATTGGAGTATTCTCTGATGAATTATTAAAATTGCCACCTGGACAGGAGATTGATAGCATATAAAACTGATGCCAGTGTATCCATTCCTTCATATAAAGAGCACCTGAGGAATTATGAGGATTTAAGGTGTAGGTAAATGTGTTAATAAGCAAAAGATTTATTATCCTTGATATGTTACCTTGGAGAGCATTTGTGCTAATATGGAAAGAAGGTATAGTGAAATATGTTTAAGTATGAATTACTGTTAACTGAGTAGGATAACAATAAAGAATGAATATCCTTTACCATGGATAGATGGTCGAATTCGGCTAACTAAATGGAGCCAAATTTTCTTTAAGATCATGTTGAGATCTAGGCACCATCAGTTAAGAATTCGAGAAAAGGATGTAATGCAAACTATTTTAAGACAAGATATGGATATCATGACATTTTGGTAACCTTGATTAATGTGTCAATCACGTTTATAGGATTGATGCAATGGGTATATGAACCACATCTTGATTATCGCATAGCCTTCAATGATGATATATGCAATTGTCCCAAGAAATGAGAGGAGCATGAATAGCACATCGGAATTATCTTGTAGTCACTGAGAGAGCACCGATTGAGTGCCAAGCTCGATGAATATGAGTTTTGAATATAATTAAGATGAGAATTTTTGGATCACATGACTAGTTTAAATAGTATCTTTAAGGATGCTGAGAAGGTCAAAGTGATCATAAAATTGTTAAAATTGATTTAAATGATGGAAATCAGAAGTTCTTTGGTATTAGTTGTATGTTATAGAAAGTGCGTGGAAAGATCCTTGAAGCTATCTGTTCCACTCACGAAACTAAACCGGACGAATGCTATATAATGTGTGGACCGTTGTGCACGGGAAAGCTCTCACAGTATTAAATGTTATTACTAGTTCCATAACCTGAAAGTAATTGTGATTGATGAATATCACGTCCAAATCTGGATTTTGCATTGATCCAAAAGGATAGGTTAATTACTTGTGCCTCCAGATATTTGGTAGTGCACGAGAATAACTATCCTGAGAGTGAATAACACTTTGTTGGTAGTTATTTTGAAATGATGAGAGCATTCCCTCTATAATAAAAATGTCACAATATCTTCAGATTTTAAGAGTCTGAAGTAATTATTTGAACGAAAAGAAACTGAATATGAGGTAATAAATGTGGCAAGAATTCCCGAAGGATTTGATTTTATATTGAATTATTATCCTGGGAAAGGCCAATATGTTGCTGAGGCATTGAGCAGGAAACAAGCTGAAACTGGAGTAGTATCTATCAGTTAGCCATAAATGGAGATTGTTGTGAGTGAGAGTTACAGTTATGAGTGTACTCTCTATTACTCTATGTGTTGATATTTGTGCTCGGATGCATGTTCAGCTGATTGATACTCATAGTCAGATAGTAAGATTTATGATGAGACGGGTATGGTATCAGTATGAAAGATTATGGAATTGGTAATATGGATTGTATTCCTTGAAGATGGGATTCAAATGGTATCTTATGGGTTATGGGTAGAAATGATATCACGTCCAGATCTGGATTTTGCATTGATACAAAAGGATAGGTTAATTACTTGTGTCTCCAGATATTTGGTAGTGCACGAGAATAACTATCCTGAGAGTGAATAAAAATTAGTTGGTAGTTATTTTGACATAATGAGAGCATTCCCTCTATAATAAAAATGTCACATTATCTTCAGATTTTAAGAGTCTGAAGTAATTATTTGAACGGAAAGAAACTGAATATGAGGTAATAAATGTGGCAAGAATTCCCGAAGTATTTGATTTTATATTGAATTATTATCCTGGGATAGGCCAATATGTTGCTGAGGCATTGAGCAGAAAACAGGCTGAAACTGGAGTAGTAACTATCAGTTAGCCATAAATGGGAGATTGTTTGTGAGTGAGAGTTACAGTTATGAGTGTACTCTCTATTACTCCATGTGTTGATATTTGTGCTCGAATGCATGTTCAGCTGATTGATACGCATATTCAGAGAGTAAAATTTATGATGAGACGAGTATGATATCAGTATGAAAGATTATGGAATTGGTAATATGGATTGTGTTAACTGAAGATGGGATTCCAATGGTATCTTATGGGTTATGGGTAGAAATGATACCATTTGGATAACCATTAGTGGACTGATAAGTCTTTGTATTCTTCCAATGAACACCAGAATTCTATTGATAGACTGAGCATATTGTATATGTGTGAGATAAGGAGATTTGATGGGAGTACTCAGATATTTGTCATGTCGGATTAAGATCCGAAGATTGTGTCGGGATCTGATATATGATGCAGACTCGATTTGGTACTCATCTCCTTCTCAGTGTGATATTGTATTCTCAGACTGGTTGACAGACTGAGAGAGTGACTTTGATGCTTGCGAGCATGCTCGAGTCTCCAACTTGTTGATTTGAAAGTGTGGAGTTATTGTTATTGGTGCCACAGGATATTATTAATACACAGGGTTGGTATATAGGCCTTGAAATTTATTGTGGCTGACTTAGTTTTGTTAAGGGTCTTACCACAGAAAGGCCAAATGAGATTTGGGATGAAAGGAAAGCTCACACCGCAATTTGTTGGACCATTAGAGATCCTTGATAGGATTGGTCCATTGGCTTACCGATTTGCTCTACTGTCACAGTTGATAAGTGTCCGGAATAGTTTCTATATATTGATGTTGAGGAAATGTCATTCGGATTCCATGTATATTATGGATATAACTCAACTCTAAGTTGGGGAGGATACCACGTATCAAGAAGAGCAAACATGGGAGCGGAAATATAACATGCGGGAGCAGTTTTCTAGGATTGAGTATCACTTGAGGAATATTCCTTGATTCTAAATTTCGAGGACGAAATTCTTTAAGTTGGGGAGATTGTAACACCCCGTAGTATTAATTAAATACATACGTTAAATTATTCGTATGTCGAGACGTATATACGCGTATGTTATACGTAGAAGCCAAATATACGCGTGTATGAAAATACATGCTATATTTAAGGAGTATGAGCAAATAAATAAAATTATTAAATAAATAATTTAAGTTTTATTAGTTGAATGAGGTTGGTTAATTAAATATGTGAATCGAGTTGAATTAAATTGATTAATTTATGGGGTGAGTTGGTTAACTATTGAGCATGAGGAGCATGGGATAAAAAAAATAAAATAAATAAAGATCTCTATCTATCTCTAACGTTTGACAACAAAAGAAAAAAATAAAAATAAGAAAAGAAGTTGCAGAGAAGAAAGAACGGGCGGAGAGAAGAAGAAAGAGGAGAAAAAAAAGAAACGCGGGATTTGCGCGAAATCCGGATCTGCGGTAAGTGATTTTCACTCTATTTCTTTGTGAAATTAATAATTAAGCTAGATGTAACGATTCTAGCGGAGTAATTTTAGCTATGAGAGCTGTTTTACAGTGTTTTCAAACTTGTGGTTTTTACCTAACTTGAATGAAAATCTGTTCGAAAGGTGGAAAAACACTCCCTAGACTGTAGGGGCCTCGAACATGTGCTTCGATTTCATTTATGTGTTCATTTGAAATTTTTATAGCCGTTGGAAGTTTGTTGGAATTTAGAGTTTAGATTGAAGACCATTTAAATCATTTAAAACCCGATGAAACTCCAGTTTAAGGCTATAGAATGGTAGAATGAACTGTTGCGAGTCCATCGATGCTAATTTCATGATTTTTGGAGACCGTTTGACAATTTTAGTAAAAATTTTCATGTTTCCAATGAACAGTAACGTGAATAGTTACGTGAATAGTATTATGATCATATCCAGTGAATAAAATGGAATTAGAATCCAATGAAACTTCGGTTTGAGATCATAGAATCGCAGAGAACTGAATTCTGGACGTTTCGATGCTAAGATTGTGATTTTTGGATATGCTTTGATATTTTTAGTAGCTAAATATATGATTTTTGTGAGTAAAATTCACTTTGGATGCCTCCGCGAGCATGTAAAATCTCAGTGAAATACCTGTTGAAGGTAGTAGAAGGATAGAATGACTGATTTTACACGTCTCGATGTGAACAGAAATACTTGTTGAAGGTAGTAGAAGGATAGAATGATTGATTTTACACGTCTCGATGTGAACAAAAATACCTGTTGAAGGTAGTAGAAGGATAAAATGACTGATTTTACACGTCTCGATGTGAACAGAATAATTTTAGGAATGTTCTATATTTTTAATAAAATTGATATATGTTCCAGTAGAAAAATAAAATTGAGAAGTAGTAAAAATATGAAGTGAAAATCTTTTTCACTGTTCTTTCTTGTGGAAATATCTAGATTGACCACAGAAACGAGATAGTAGTTTCTTCAACTGCTTATGAGTCCTAAATGGAGTTGAAATCTAAATTCGTAGAATGTGTATAATATTTTTAAGGTTAATCTTTATTATGGGTGATTTGAAGTGAGTTGAGAAATTAAATATATAAATAGAGATGAATAAATTAAATTGAAGCACATATTCGAGGCCCCTACAGTCTAGGGAGTGTTTTTTTCACCTTTCGGACAGATTTTCATTCAAGTTGGGTAAAAACCCCAATTTTGAAAACACTGTAGAACAACTCCCATTGCTAAAATTACTTCCGCTAGAATCGTTACATCTAGCTTAGATATTAATTTCATGAAGAAATATAGTGAAAATCCCGCGTTTCTCTTTTTTTTTTCTCTCCTTTCTTCTTCTCTCCGTCCGTTCTTTCTTCTCTGCAACTTCTTTTCTTATTTTTATTACTTTCTTTTGTTGTCAAACGTTGGAGATAGATAGAGATCTTTATTTTTTTTTATTTTTTTTTATCCCATGCTCCTCATGCGCAATAGTTAACCAACTCACCCCATAAATTAATCAATTTAATTCAACTTGATTCACATATTTAATTAACCAACCTCATTCAACTAATAAAACTTAAATTATTTATTTAATAATTTTATTTATTTGCTCATACTCTTTAAATATAGCATGTATTTTCATACACGTGTATATTTGGCTTCTACGTATAACATATGCGTATTATACATCTCAAAATACGTATAATTTAACATATGTATTTAATTAAAACTACGGGGTGTTACATATTCCAAGCTAAGACTCATAAGAAGCTTCATCCTCTCACACTAACAAGATGTCTTTTCTACAAAAGAACAATAAAACCTCCTAGGACCTACCACCAAGGCACGTGGCATGTGCACGTCCACAAGCCTGAGGCCCAACTTGGGGGCCTATAGGAGGGAAAATATCTTGCACTGTGTGGGGCGCACCAAAATGGGGTTCAACACTCGTGCAGTGCCAAGTCTTGTGGGCGACGTATCATTTTAGTGCTTGTTAGAACACACCTCATTTCATCACTTAGTTTCTTTACAAGGTTATGCTTTATCTCGACCCACCTAAACTCTCTTTTGTCACTCTTTTAATAGTACTAGTTATCATCCTGTTGTGTGTTCCATCAAACCTTTACAAGGAATTTATTTTATTTTATTTTCTTTGTTGAATATATTTTCACTGTTAACAGAACTTAAATGACAGTGAAACTTGTTTTATGTATGTTGTCTCTGCAGGTCAATTCCCAGCTCATCAGCAATGTCTGCACAGATGCTCTCTCTGCAGAGAAGGTACTTACCTTCATTCATAATATTGAATGGTTCACAGCTAGCGAATAATATCAAAAGTCTCTTTTTGTTCTTTTATGGGAGGAAGAAAAACATGTTTGAAGCTTCGAATGATGTTTCGGGTAGTTGGGCAACTACCTCTGACATACAATTTTCAAATATAGGGATTTCCTTCCTAGTGAGCAGTCCATTCATATGCAAACAAATTTATTTCAATTGGAGTTCCGTTTCCAATGGGCTGTCCTTTTTCATATTTCAAACAACTTTATTCCAATTTCTCAATAGGAGTCGCCTTCCTCTCTGAAATTTGCTATGTAGTGTATTTGATATGCATGTTCTCTTTTGAGTTTGGTCTTGTGGCACTTGCACACTAACAATGTCTGCACCTTCCAGTACTATTATTTTATCCGACTTATGGGGCGGAAAGCATCACATGTTGCCTTGGAATGCACCCTCCAATCACATCCAAACATGGTCAGTTTTCCAGATCCAAGGTCACTTTTTTACATGGTGCTGTTATTTGTGTAGTTCATTAATTTGCTTCTTGTACCACTTGTTTTTATGTATCTTTCTCAGGTGGTCCTTGGTGAAGAGGTGGCCGCATCAAAACTTACACTTTTCGACTTGACAAAACAAATTTGTGATGCTGTACAAGCTAGGGCAGAACAAGGTAGAATTTACTAGTTAGTTATACATTAACATTTTTAGCAAAACCTTACTTTAGTATAAACATTTGGCCCGTGTTGACATAATATTGACTATATAACTTAAAGCCATATTTTGCAATTAAGTGACCAAGTATCTCGGAGCTCAAAATCATAATAATGTGCATGATTGTTTCTTTTTCTTAATCCAACATGATAGCTTCAAACATTCTATTTCCTCTTGCATCTTTTTTCTGTTGAGTGGCAATTGGTGAAAGATAAACTTGATGCTGCCACCCTTTCCTTGTGGGTCCTTCATGCATGGTTCGAAAATTCTCCGAAATTCGGTGAACTTCTACGAATAATTTCTCTTTTTTTACCATCAAAGTGCGAAGTAGATGTAAAATAAAAAATACAAAAATTCGTCGAAATAGTTCGACAAAATTCGATAAACTTCAATAAAATTTCTATTTTTCAATTCAAAAATGCAAAAATTCGACAAGAAATTCGATAAAATTCGACAAAATTCGATAAAATTCAACAAAGTTCGATGAAATTCGACAAAGAAGTAAAAAAATATTATTTCATTAATAAAAACAAAAATAATATCAATAATTATGTATTATTTTCAACATCATCATCCAACATAGCAATATAAATTTTAAAAAATAATTTAATAAGCTAACAATTTATGTAATTTATGGGATATGTTTTACCAAAAAGAGAAGAAAAGAAGCAAAAATAAATAAATAAAGTTGAAATAAGATAAAAACTTAAAAATAAATTAAAAAAGTTTCCAAAGCCATCTTCTTTTAGTTAACTCTTATAAAACAAGATTAAAAAATAATACATTTAAATAATAAACTAATAAATCAAGTATGGAGGGATTCAAACTAGCAAAGTATATGGTTGAGAAGCAAGCCACCAAAAAATTAAATATCAAAACAAAGAAAATAAATTATGACCAAAAGCCACCATTTCAAATTCATCAACCCACTTAATAGGATTGATTTTGTTAGGTCACTTATTGGTATTTTTATGAATTAAAAGTGTTTATTTATATTAGGTTTTTAGCTTATACTACAATAAATCTATATATTTAAGCATATATAAAAAAAATTCTCTAAACTTCTCTAATTAGGAAATTTTTACAAAAATCCTCCATGTTAAATTAAACTTCTCCAAATTAATTCCAATTTTCAAGTGACCGAAGTTAAGTTGAAATCGAATTTTCGATCCTTGGATGTGCGTTAAACAATGTTAATGTAAAAACACATGTTTCAACCGATTATATTTATACTTTTATATGTGAAAAGTATCTATTTATGTTTGTTTTCATCATTTCTAATAGTAATTATACATATTTTAACATCTATATAGAAATTCTTTAAACTTCTCTAAGTTGGCGAATTTTTACAATAATTCTCCAAGACTTCTCAAACTTCCCCAAATTAATTCTGATTTTTAAAGGTCGAAGTGTCGGGCGAAATCGAAGTTTCGAACCTTGCCTTCATGTGGCAGACCCTTTCTAGAACTCATTCATGTTTCAACAGTTGTACCATTGGTCAGCATGTTTGTTGGTGCTAAAATGAATAATTATGAGTTTCGTTAACTGTTTCAAATGTAGCTGTGCCTGATTATCAAAATCTTCCAAAAAAATGCCAACTCCCTTTTCAAAGTTCAATGATAATTTGTAACATATAACTCAAGCACATTCATTTTAGATTATTGAATTAGTGAGTTGGGACCGAGAGTTCATGTCAACTGAAACTCCTCCCGGCCTTCTTTTGCATTCTCCCACTTCTACTGTGAAATTATAAAAGGAATTGTATAGCTACTCTTTTGGGAAATTATGAACATGATATCCCAGTCTGAGATTGTTTGTATCATGAGGGAATTATGATTTGGGATTTGCTCTGTCGCTCATGTGTGGCATTCGCTGGAGTTGGGTGTAGTTTACTTACATTTTGCTCTTGATATGCCCTTTGAATCACGTTTACATGAACCTGACTCTTAAATGAAGATGGAAAACAAATTAATGATTCTATTTGCTTGGGCTTGTTCAAGAAAATTTAGGTAAGAAAGTTCCACCTCAGCTTACTACCTTTGTCTTTTTTATAATTTAGACAGCACTTGTAGTAAATCACAATGGCGCCAACCTAATAATAAATATATCTTTAACCATTTTACCATTAGTAGCACCAATGCACCATGATAGTTTATATAAACAACTTTAAAGTCTGAGCCATGAGCAAGCTGTGTTGGTTGTGTGAGCAGTGCAGAATGTGGAGAGGAGCTGCAACACTCACTTGGTTAAATCCCAAGGAGTTGCAAAAATGGATTTTTCACTCCTGCTGCTTTCTGCTTAATTATTAATTGTTCTATTCATTGTCTACCACTTTCTGGAAGACACTACAGCTAGGTGTATAGGTTATTGGTAGTTTGAGGTGGGAATGAAAACAAATATGTGGTGGTTTTGCCATGTAGACTTCAGAATGGTCATTTAGCATATACTAATGTGATGATTCAAACTGTACTAACTCTTAATTATGGTTAACATTAGCCATTAGGTTGACTAAGGACAAAGTATAAAGAATAAATTGGAGATTTGATAGGATTTTCTTTGTTTATTGGTTTTCTTATAGGAGTGTTGATGATGAACCTTTTCAGTGTTATTGTTGTAATTTTTTGTTGTTACCATAATTATTGACATATTTTATTTGACAGACAAGTATCATGGGGTCATCCTTCTGCCTGAGGGACTTATTGAAAGCATTCCTGAAGTATATGCTCTCTTGCAGGTAGCCCCTATGGTTACAGTATAATGCTCAGTTTAGAAATTTTATCTGTAAATTCTTTGATAATAGCTATTTTGTTCAAGGAGTTGAAGGCATACTTCTCTTTTAGTTCCTTTAACGCGATTGATTCGTTCTGATTTATATATATATATATATATATATTAATGTGATGTCATTGTCATTATAAACTGCAGGAAATTCATGGTTTGTACAGACAAGGTGTTTCCGTTGACAGCATTTCATCACAACTTTCACCCTGGGCATCAGCCTTATTTGAATTTTTGCCCCCTTTCATCAAAAAACAGGTTTCAAATTTTGATCTTCTGTTTTAATTGATCAAGAGCTTTGGGATTTTTTTTTCATTTTTTCTTTTCTTTTCTAAAGCATATTGTACGATGGTGCTCATCTGAGGCAAAGATATTTGTTTACAATGCAGCTGCTTCTTCATCCTGAGTCAGATAACTCTGCTCAATTATCCCAGGTATGGAATCTTAAATATTTCTCTGCTCTCGGGAGGGGAAGTACAGTCCTTTTTCATAATTCTCTATTTCTTACTTTCTTTTCCAGATTGAGACAGAGAAACTGTTAGCTCATTTAGTGGAGACAGAGATGAGCAAGCGATTGGTAGGTCTCTTGATGACTAGAGTTCTCTTGTTTTTGTTTTGTTGCTTTTCTTGTTTTTGACAGAGCTGTCAGGACAAATGTATCAATTCTTTTTCTCCTTGTTAGCTATGGTAGAATTATACAAATTCTTTGGGTTTGCAAAATGAGTGTTATCCATATATTGACCCCAACCTATTACACTTCTGCTGATGGAACCACCATCATTTTTTTTTTCTTTCGGTATAGTATCTATCTATATACACATATGAGTACATCCAAAGATAAACTCATGAAGGATAATGGCAGTTGAAGGTGGCATGGTTAAATATGTAAATAACCAATAATAACATTAGTACATTACCAGGGAACATTTGCTGCATGCAGAAGGCACTAAATGTCTAGTAAGGTGATAAAAATAATGTATATCAATCTTGTTTTTCCTTGAGGGCTATGTGGAATGGCTATGAGTGGATTTAGTATCCGTAGATTGTTGGAAAAATGAAGAGACTTTTTGGCTCTTTGTGTGACTTGGAAAATGCTCCTTTTGTTCAGCTCCACCTTTTTAGAATAGTATCAGTGTTTCATTCTGTAAATGCTCCTTTCCTTGTACATTTATGGCCGTTGAATGGTTTGTGGAAGGTAGAGAAAAATATATAATAGACAGAAAAGCATACCAGCTGATCAAATGAGTTTGTTCTGGCCATTGTGCCTCATCTTTGGATATATCCAAAATGCTTCATCTTTGCCCATGTCCATTGTGCTTATTCATTTTCCTCTTTGGACAGAAAGAAGGAACATACAAGGGGAAGAAATTCAATGCCATCTGCCACTTCTTTGGTTATCAGGCTCGAGGATCTTTACCATCAAAATTTGATTGTGACTATGCCTATGTAAGTACTATTTCAAGCTTTTTTTCTCTTAGCTTTTGAGCTATTTGTATGATCTTTATCTGTAAATAACAAAACACTTATTCATTCAGGTTCTTGGGCACATTTGCTATCACATTCTAGCTGCTGGTTTGAATGGTTATATGGCAACTGTAACAAACCTTAAGAATCCTGTAAACAAGTGGCGTTGTGGTGCAGCCCCTATGACGGTATTTATCTATTTGTTTTTAGGTATTCTTATTTTTCATGTTGTGTGTGTGTGGTGGGGGGGGGGAGGAATTTACCATTTGATTGCTGAAGGATTTTAGGGTTATGGTATGTTGTAACTGAGTTGGGGGGGGGGGGGGGGGGGGGGAGAGGATTTACCATTTGATTGCTGAAGGATTTTAGGGTTATGGTATGTTGTAACTGAAACTCAGTTTTACTTTGGGCTAGTCTTCTTTATACTACCTTCTATTTTAGAGCATAAAATGTAATTGATTTGATTTTATTATCTCAGGCAATGATGACTGTTATAAGATACTCCCATGGGCCTGGGGCCTCCTCAGTTGGAAAACCTGCTATTCATCCAGCTACTATTGATCTGAAAGGCAAAGCATATGAGTAAGTTCTTCCGTCCGGCACTTCGTCTCATGGTATATTTACTTGCCTGACCCCTCTTAGAAGTGTGAAGCATAAAATTTTAGGGCCTTGTTTGGTTTGGATCCAGTTATTTGTATCTCAACTAAGCCTTTCCCAACTATAGGGGGTCGGCTACATGAATCCGTTTCCTCTACTCCACTCTATCGAGGCGAAGTTGGGGGGTAGTTTTTGGTATCTTAAAACAAAAAAGAATGTCGAAAAAAAGGAGTAAGCATTTAGGTGGTCAAATTTAAAGACAGTTTTTTTTTTGTTTTTTTCAATGCTCAGAAAATGAGCTTTTATTGAAAACAATAAAAAGATGTTTTCTAAATTTTACTTTTTTGGATTGTATCTCAATTTTGAATCACCAACCCAAACAAAGCTTTAAGAACCAGAACAGTGGTACTATTTTCTTCCCTGACAGCATTTCCACGATTGCCTCAGATTAGCACAGAAGGTACAATTTTAAAATAGAAGCTGAAGCTCTTAAACTGTACCTTAAGCTTTCTTTTATGCATTTTTTATGAAACTATCAGCATTATGTTTTGTTATCATGAAAGGGCCCAATTGTAAATTTGTTTAATCCATCTCATCCTTTCAGCCATTCTATCATACAAATTATTTTTGGGGAATCTCCTGGACATCCATCATGCATCCAGTCTTTCAGCAGAAATGCGTGAATTCATTAACTAGCAAGACAAAGCATAGCTTACCATTATTGCATAGAATACCACTGTGGATAAAGCATAGACCACTTGCGGAAAGTACTCTTCTTTAAGCTTGTGGCTTTCTATGGATAAAGCATAGACCACTTGGGGAAAGTATTCTTCTTTATGCTTGTGGCGTTCTTGACAGCCTTACTTTTGATGAATATCAAGTAAAAAGCAGCCAATGCATTCAGTTGGACCAAGCCTAATCTTCCCACAAAGGAAGGTTCAAGAATATCAATTGCTGATCTCAAAAGATCACAAAAGAAGGGAACAGGTCCAACATATTTAAAGGGCTTTTTGAGAAAAAAAGGTACATTTCATGGAAGGTAGTTTGATGGGAGATCCTTACATCTTAAAGAAGAATACATGCGTCTGACCCTTTTCCCTTCAGCTTCAAAGTTGCTTTCAAAGTTTAATAGTGTTGACCACCTTATTGAATGATTTACCATTTCATCTATGACTATAACTGACCAACTGTAGCAATGGCAATAGAGTTTTTTATTGTTGTTCCGAATCTTTTCCACTGAAACCGATGGATCCTCATATTTGCAGGTTGCTTAGCAAGAATGCAGCCAACTTTTTGATGGATGATATTTACAGAAACCCTGGACCACTGCAATTTGATGGTCCTGGTGCTGATGCAAAGGCCGTGACCCTCTGTGTGGAAGATCAAGATTACATGGGCAGGATCAAGAAGCTGCAGGAATACCTTGACAAGGTATTTTTATTATCACTTTCTTCTTCTAAATTAATTTTTTTTTTAACCTATTGATCCCTATAGAATCAATTAGCATCTAACTTTTCCATCTTGCAAACATGATTGGGTACTGAACAATATTCATAAACCAACTTAATTACTGCATATTTGATATGCATTGTAATTGATCAAATCCTGTAATTGCTTTTTCTATTTAACATAGACCAAATATATTTCATACATTGTTTTCGATCAATTAAATCTTTAAAATAGTGGAGTATCCATACTTGGTGGGCTACTTCTTGAATGACATCCATAGTTCGAACATATTTCACCAAGAGCAGATTAAAGGGTCTGCCGATATATGTAATTAATCTCTGAACAGGTGAAGCTGTTACCACTGACCAACCCAATAGGGCAGTAGTGGCATGATCCGTCCAATGAACGCTTGTGACCATACAAAGAAAACATGTTATGCTACTGGACATAGAATCTCCATTTGATGTATATCTACATTGTTAGTTTTCTTCATACATTTCACTTCTTTTGCTCCTCTTATTTGCAGGTAAGAAGCATTGTGAAACCAGGATGCTCCCAAGATGTTCTCAAAGCAGCTTTGAGTGCTATGGCTTCTGTTAACGATGTTCTTGCTCTGATGTCCACTCCTTCATTCGGCAGCTCAACACCCATATAAAATTACCTTAGCATCTTAACCGGGGAACTATTTCCAGATCTGCGGTGCCTGGTGCAGGTAGCCAAGCGTATCAGCCCCATCTACATCTATCTGCATGATTTATACGAGTGTCATCTGGATGCATGCTTTAAGTAACTAGAGTCTTTTGAGTGATTTGTCATCTTGCACACAATTTTTGGGATCTACTTCAGGCTTTTGGAACTTGTAGAGGATTGTATAATTACTGAGTCTTCCTTACTTCATAGTTTTTCCAAAATAAGAGTGCATTTCCCGGCAAAAGCCTTAGTGCAGATTAACATGGTTGGGATCATATTTAAGATATTTGGCAGTCGTTAAGTTAAGATCATCATTCTCCTTCGTTTTGCCAAAATACTTCCATATACAGGCGCCACTGGATATCAGTAACAACCACATGGTGGAGTATAACACCTAGTCACGAGCTAAGGAATCATGTTTTGGCTTCGTAGATTTGACACATTACTACAAGAGATTGGATTGTAGTTGAGAAATAACGAATCACCCCACACAAAAAGATATTTACTCCTTGATGTTTTGTACTTGATTGCCCCCTTTATAAACACCACTCAACATATATTTTTAAGGCTGCATTTCGATTGTGATCTAGAAATTGGAATACAATTGAGATAGTAAAAACCTTGAAAAATGACTTGTTATTGTTTTCTATAGCAATGCATTTTTCCATGCATTTTTCCTTTTCGGGTAAAATATTAAGGACCGGTTTAGTTTGTGATTCGGTGACAAAAGCTGTATTCGACAAACTAAACATAGCCAAAGCATTCCTACGGTTTTCTGAACAGTGACCCATTATAAATACCTTGACACATGCAACTTCCTCCAGTTTAAAATGCCGTGGACAACAGTATTTCGGACGTCTAAATAATATATGGTTATACAACTCTTTGGCACTGCAAGAGCCAAACACAGTTCAAAACATTGTATTCTTTGAACTACTTGAATGAGGAAAAATACTAAAAATTCTTATAACTGCTGTATACATTCAAATAAAGTCAAATCAATGAAAAAAAGAAACTCCTTCGTATCACGATTAGTGTTCCCAATCATACACTAAATAACATTATTCTTATCTTTATTAGGATATACCCTCTCGCTATCAATTTATACACATTATTATCTTTGTGTGTGATAATAACTTATAAAATAAATTAATGATCACTCCATCTGTGTCATAACGTGAAAGAATCCGAGTTCCTACGAACAAAACAACAAAGACGAAGCATACAACACTAGTTCTCTACCAGTCACAACTCACACCTGCATCTGCATGTGGCAATGCCTTCAAATTTTCCACCCTAATCTCTCCCCATTCCTACCGCCAAAATCAAAACAAAAAAAAAAACCACAAATCCCCGAGTCCAATTATCGCGCCTGAAATCAGTTACACCTAATCTTCACCTTCAATCTCCTTCTTCCTTAAACCCTAGCTCGCCCCCCGCCCCCCAAAAAATTACCTACACTCATTATGATCCACTACTCCAATTGCAGATAGCCAACCACTCTGTAATATGTAATCCGAGAGTTCGTTCACAAACCCTAGAAACCATGGATTTATCACACCACCATCTCAGCATGGACCCCGAGGGGGTCGAATTCGACGTCGGCTCCGGAGAAGACGACGACGCCGACGCCGACGCCGACGCCGACGCCGGAGTCCCAATCGAAACCCTAGACGAAAACGACAACGACGACGACTACAGCTACGATTCCGTCGAAAGACAGGAGCTTCTTCTCGCTTCCGACACGGACCCTAATCACGAACCCTACGAGGGCATGGAATTCGAGTCCGAAGAAGCCTCCCGAATCTTCTACAACTCGTACGCGCGCCGGGTCGGGTTCAGTACCCGCGTGTCCGTGTACCACCGGTCCCGTCGCGACGGCGCCATCATTTGCCGGCAGGTCGTCTGCTCCCGGCAAGGGTTCCGGCAAGCGAGGGACCGGGAACGGTGCATTAGTAACAAGCGGCAGCGGGCCGATACTCGGGTAGGTTGTAAAGCAATGATAATGGTGAAGAAACAGGATTCCGGGAAATGGGTAGTGTCTAGATTGATAAAAGAACATAATCATGAGTTGGTTCCGCCGGATAAGGTACATAGTCTCCGGTCGCATAGGCATGTGTCTGGTCCGGCTCGAAGCCTGATTGATACTCTTAAGGCAGCTGGGATAGGACCCAGTGGTGTAATGTCAGTGTTGATAAAGGAATCTGGTGGGATTAACAATGTAGGGTTTACAACTGTGGATTGCCGGAATTATATGAGTGGGAGTCGGCAGAGGATTCGGGTGACGGGAGTTCAGCAAGTTGTGGACGAATTGAAGCAAATGCAATCGGAGAATTCTGCTTTTTTTTACGCGGTAGAAGGGGAAAATGAGAATTCGAAGCGAAATGTATTTTGGGCTGATGCGGATTCGAGGATGAATTACAACTATTTTGGAGATACTGTCACGCTTGATACGACACATAGGACGAATAGGTATAGAGTCCCATTTGCGCCGTTCACAGGGTTGAATCATCATGGGCAGCCTGTGTTGTTTGGCTGTGCATTAATTCTCAATGAGTCTGAATCGTCCTATGTTTGGCTGTTCGAGACTTGGCTCACCGCAATGTCTGGGAAGCGGCCAGTCTCAATCACGACTGACCAGGATAGGGTTATACGGGCAGCCGTTGCCCGTGTTTTTCCCGAGACCCGTCATCGTTTTTGTAAATGGAACATCTTTAGAGAAGCTGAGGAGAAGTTGTCTCATGTGTATCAATTGCATTCAAGTTTAGAAGCGGAGTTCCGGAAATGTGTCAACATGAGCGAGACAATTGCTGAGTTTGAATCCTGTTGGGAATCACTTCTAAAGAGATATGATCTTGTAGATAATGAATGGTTGCAGTCTGTGTATTGTGCCCGTCAGCAATGGGTTCCGTTGTACCTACGGGATACATTCTTTGGAGAGACTTCTGTAACTCAAGGGAGTGATAGTATAAACTCATTTTTTGATGGGTATGTGAACGCATCTACTGCTATGCAGGTGCTTATTAAACAGTATGAGAAAGCTGTAGCAAGTAGGCATGAAAAGGAAGTAAAGGCGGATTATGATACAATGAATACCACACCAGTGTTGAAGACACCATCTCCTATGGAGAAACAAGCAGCGAGTGTTTTTACCAGAAAAGTATTTATGAAGTTCCAAGAGGAGTTAGTTGAGACTCTTGCAATAACTGCAACTAAAATTGAGGATACCGGGACAGTTGCCACTTTTAGAGTGGTAAAATTTGGTGAAGATCATAAGGCGTACAATGTTTCATTCCACGTGTTTGAAACAATAGCGAGGTGTAGTTGTCAAATATTTGAGTTTTCAGGCATAATCTGTAAGCATATATTAGCAGTCTTTAGAGTAACAAATGTCCTTACGCTTCCATCTCATTATATCTTAAAGCGGTGGACAAGAAATGCAAAGAGTGGGGTTGTTGTGAATGATCAAGCTATTGAATTGCCTGGAAATTCTGGAGATTCTTCTACTGTCCGTTTTAATAATCTACGCCAGGAAGCCATCAAATTTGTGGAGGAAGGTGCAAAATCTTTACATTTATATAATGTTGCAATTGATGCTCTGCGAGATGCAGGAAAGAAAGTTGCTTCTGCAAAAAGTCATGGCCCTGTAATTGTACGGGGTGGAGATCTGGCGAACGGAAGTGCTTTAGATGTGCATTCCAGTGAAGGAAACCCATTGAGCTCTGAAGTAAGTTATTTTGTTACAGTGCAATTAACTTCATATTTTCTTAACAAGTATCATAGCTCAACCTGGGATATAGTACTTGGCTTCTGTTTTCTGTCAACTTGCAAATTTCTATTTCTGCTACCATTAACAAGAAAACTTCAGCAATATTACCAATCAACATGTTGAGTCTTGCTCCTCTGTACATTTTCTGATTTTGAAACTGCAGTTACATCCTTCACAATTTGGAAGTAATAAGTCTTGTTTTGGCATTATACTTTAATCATTTGCTGGTATTTGGGATATCATATTGTATCTTGAGTCAACCCAGTTCAAAATGGTCTTTGTCTAGTGTCTCTTTGATTCATTCCTCGGCCCCCATTTTCTCTTCATAAACCTTAAAATCATCACTCTAATAGAAATTGATTCAGCGAATAGAAATTGTATTAGAGTTCACCATTTGCAGGTACATGTGTTTTTTTTTTATTTCTTCTTTTTTTGAAGTCATAAATTACTTTCTTACGTTGCTTGTTGAGTGAAAGTTCCTCTTTTTAAGGTTTTTTTTTTTTTTTAAGTTATCTTTAGTTTCCTTCAAATGGTTTATTTTCAAATTAATTATCTTGTATTGTTTATTCTGCTGATTTTGTATTTAGATTTGAAAATGATTAATATGTAGAATTATCTCAATATTTTGATGATGCATGATTGAGCAAAAGTTTTCTTTTAATGTGTCGGTTGATTAGTCGTCTAATATATCTTTCTGAAATATTGATGTTCATATTTTTGGAAAAAAATAAAATAAAATAAGACAATTATTTGGGTAAAATGTTTCTTTATATTTATTTGCTCTTTATTAATTTTTTTCCCATATAGTTTTTTCAATTTTCAGAAAATAAAAAAGTGTAGATTCTTTTGATTTTGCCATTGCATTTGCAACTTGCTGTGGTAGTGTGGTTGATGACAACGAGTTGTTGATTATGCGCATCATGTGAAGTATTTGTAGCAGTTTCTTGAATTTATTTTATGGTGGTGCTCTTCTTTATTACTGTATTACTGTACTTATACATTTTTTATTTGAGGGTATTTGAGTACATATTTATTTATTGAATTGCTTAGCAACTTATAACATTTTTTTTTAAAATTTCCTGGGCATTGCCTTTTTATCCTTAGACAACACTAGTATGTGAACATGGATATGTGGCTAGTCATTTCCATTAGCAATGCACATTAGAATTTGCTTGAGTTAGTTATGTCAGCATCTGGAGGCTTGTGTGGAATTATGTTTCCATAATTCTAAAATCAATCGTTGAAAAAATTGTTCCAATAGGAATTTGATTATAACTCTCTAGAATGTAATCTATTATTGGTAAAAAGTTGGGAGTCTAAAAATTTATAAATAGATTCTAATGTTTTTAAAAAAAAAAAAAAAAAATCAGATTCTAATGTTAGTAGAGCTGGAAATCAAGTGTGAGCATGGGGTTTAAGTCTGTCCCACTAATGAATTGAGTATTCTGTGTAAGTATTGTGGAATAGGTCTAACTTGTGGCATGTTTCAATTAAAGCTTCACCTTGTTAGAGCTCCCTAAAATGTGAAGCGTGCTCTCTTGTACCAGAAAGTATTAGATCACATTTCTTTGATCTTCTTCGATCATATGGAGTCCCAATACAACCCCCACCCCCCCTCCTCCCCCCAACAATATATATAATAGTAGTAGTAGTAGTAGTAGTAATAAATAAATAAATAAAACTAAACCAAAAAAAGGTTCCTTCCATGATATTCAGATACTTCAACATTTTAGTGAAGGAGTTGGCTTTGGAACTCAAAAGGTGGGAGTTAAGAGCACTTTCTTGAAACCAAAGGATTATATATTCCATTTTTTTATAAATGGTGATAGAAAGAGAACTTGTTAAGTATTTGGAAAATGGCTCTTTGCAAATGTCTTACCATTAACAACAAAGCAAGCTGTTTTTCAAGATTCAATTCCCATAAGACAAACCCACATTTAGATGAAGAATTATTGGTTATGTTATGTGATTGTATTGAGATCATGGTTCCAATGTCCATGGATTAGCTGAAGATAGAGATGCTAGTAGATGCATATAGAAATGATAGGGGCCTTTTGAATAGAGAAATAGCAAAGTTTACTAGGGTTGGGAGCCTTCAATTCTTGAAATTGATACTGATGATACTGATTTGAATGATAATCATTTTGACATATGATTTGATGTGCTTGCACTGTATTTGACTATTTGTATTTTGTAGAGCAAAGTATGTTGTTTCTTAAGAGGTATTGTAGATTTTACATATATTTTCTTTTTCTTTTTCTTTTTTCTATAGCCGCTTTTGTAAGCTCTTGATGGTATGAATCTTGTTTGATTGCTCTTCGTTTTGGGGGACATTATCCATGATCCTCCTGGACCTCCACTTTCATTCTTGTTACTACATAAGTGTTGCTTTTAAATATATCGTTGAATGCATATACATTTACTTGCATATCTTTCAAAATGTTGAATTCTTTGATTAGCTTTGGCCACAAATGACAAAACACAAATTAGATGTATATATTGGAAATTCCAGTCAGGAAAAGGCTTTGTTGAGTTGAGTATACTAGGAATTTCATAAACATTTTATATAGCATTAGGAATGAAGATACAATTGAACCAAAGTGGTCCAACGCCCTTCCCCGGGACCCCGCATAGTCCGAGATTCGTGCACTGGGCTGCACGAAGATCCAAATTCCGATAAAAATAATAATAATATCCAAATTATACGTGCATTTGTTTTTGAATCCTACAATTCATTGATCCTGAATCTCTATTAGATTCAGCAAGACCCCAAATGAATTGATTTTGATTCACAATTGTGACAACCATGGCTAAGGAGCCCACAATTTTGCAAACAGTTCAAGAAGATTAAGACACATTTGGCGGATCACAACTTCGGTGGCAATTTGGTCATTATGGCTGGAAAGGGAACAATAGAACCTTATAACGGCGTAGCTACAAATATCATGGAGGTCATGAGAGTTCACATTTCCACTTGGATTGCAGAAGGGAGAATAGGAGAGGGATATCTCCTTTCGGGGTGGTTAAAGAGGATAGGCAAATTTATTCTAGTTTCAGTTCTTTCCCTTCCTTAAGGTGTTGGAGGACTCCTTGTCCTCACCTTTTGTCTTGTACTTCTGTTATGTCTAATAAATTTGCTCATTTCCTCTCAAAAATAAAAGTAGCCCACGATATGTATGAACTGCATTAAGAAACATGAGCTTCAGAGAAATTAAACCATCATTTAACATGTGTGAGAAAGTATTCCATTCCTGCAAGAGGTCTTTTCTTAATACCCCAGCATGTTGGTGCTAGATGGAAAAGTTAACTCCAACAATTTTTTTGTCCTTGTGTGAGAAAATATTCCATTTTTTTTCTTCGCTGATGTTGGCTTCTTTTTTTTTTTTTTTATATTCGTATTGCTTAAATAAGTTGGAATTAGTGTTTTCAAGGCTTCGCCTAGGCGTTTTAGGGAAAAAACGCTTAGGCACTGTGCTAGGCAGGCAGTGGGGGTTTGTGTAAATATTTAAAAAGTTTAGAGGGGTCTCTCTAATTTAAAAAAAAAAAAAGCTTAAAAAACAGAAACGCCCCCTTTTCATAGTAAACCTTCGAACCTTTCTCTTCTTAAGCCCATCCTTTCCATTTGCTCCGACTAAGAAACGTCGTCGAAATCTCCAATGACCCTCCGACGATAGATATTTGAGTTTTGTACTTTTGAACCTTTTGGATAATGTGTATTATGACATGAATTAATGTTTTGTGGACATAATTTTAATTAATATGAAGTATTTTTTATAAAATTTAGCATTTATTATAAAATATAGTTATATATATATAATTTTGTATATGAACTGTCCATGGACCTGTAAATAATTAATTAATTATCTAGGGACATATAAATAAATATTTTTCTTATCGCCTAGGCCACGTCTAGGCTTTGCCTAGGGCTATGCCTCGCCTAGACAATGCAAATCGCCTAGACATCGCCTTGACGCCTTGAAAACACTGGTTGGAATATGATGCATGGTAGAGAAATAGTACCTTCTCTAGAAGAACAAGATAGCCTTAATGGTGTAGAGTGAAAATAGGAGAAGAATAGAAGAGAATGAATGGAATCAATAATTAGTATTTTCAATTCAACATTTAATGTTCCAAAATCCTTTATAAACCATTATTTGTCAAAATTAAAACTAACAAGTTTGACTCCCTCTAAAATTGAAAAATAAAATCCTTCTCAAATAAATCACGTCAATTAAATAATTCAAGTCCTAATATAATTAAACATCTAAAAAGATTTTATCTATTTGCGTTTTGCTTTATTCTCCCCTGCTTGCACAACTCAAATATGACAAGTTAAATTAAGCAAAAATACAAGAAAATGATCCTTTCACTTAATTCAGAATCATTGCAATCCATTGACAACAAGAATAATTGGAACACTTTAATGATGTTATAGAACTTCTTTGATCAAAAAGCATATAGAAATATGATTTCTGAGAGAGATTCACTTTGTTCTTTGGATGGCGACCTTGTCTAGTTTTCTGAAGGGAACCCTCTCTATGAATAGAATCTCTTATAACTGTCATGACATCGTGATTTGGTTTAGTTTTTTGGTTGACTACTTGCATAACTAAACTATCAAGAAAGACTTTGATGGATAGAGGAGTCCAAGTCCAACAATATTAAGTTAAATATCTTCTAAAAGCTTCCGCAAGGTAATAAAACAACTAGACTCCTCCCTGTGAAAAAATAACTTCCATTAATAATTGAATTCCTAATAAAATTAATTATCTAAAAGTATTTTTTTTATTAGTGTTCTTTATTACTAAGGCCAGGTACCTGATTGAGCTGCTGATTATTTCTTCATTCAACTTTTAGGTAGAGCCATATCTTTCTTTAAAATTCATGTTTGATTGGTTTGTGTAGGATTTTGATTGAGATGAATGGGTTTGTGTTGATAATAATATCAGGAGTTAGGTTAAAATATTTTTCTTCATTCTAAAACTGTTTTAAGTATTATAGTTGACCATTAGGTTTTTTAATATTGAATCTTGTGCTCGCTTTTGGTGTATCAACAGTTGCTTTGTCCGGTCAGCCCCCCTCCCCAACTAAAAATATCAATAGAAAAATCAAAGAAAATATGGAAGATTGTTAGTTCCTGACTGAAGTGTGGCTCACAAAGACTTGTAAGACATAATCATCTTCTACTGAATTGTGAATTATCCTGGTGGTAAAAAAAAAATCCATCTCTTATTTTCCCCTTTCCCACATATGCTCGCATTCTTTCTTTCTTCCTTTCGCTCTTCTCTTGTTCATTCTTTATTATTATGATCATTATAAGTTCCTCAATGTATATCGCAAAAGTAGAAAAAAAGAGAAACATTGAATATTTTTAGTATGGGAGGGCTAATCTCGGTCATTTAACATTGTTATGTTATCCATGTAATACGGTGAAATTGCTTAGGCCCTTGATTTTCTGGTTTTTGCAGGGTGAGAAAGACAAGAAAATTCTTGAACTGGTGAATGAATTACATAGTGCAAATCAACGATGTGAAGTGTATAGAACAAAACTCTTTGCACTTTTAAAAGATATGGAGGAGCAGAAGCTAAAGCTTTCAGTCAAAGCCGAAAATGTGAGGGTTAGCTTGAAAGACTGAAACCTTAAAATCAGTCTTTTATCTCCCTTTCTAACCCAAATAACCTCTGCAGCTGAGCCAACCAATGGTGGATTCTTTATAAAGTTTATTCAAAGTTGGTTGATTCTGATGGTTGCTGATGTTCTTATTTCTCTAATTGCTTTGTCCCTAGAGCATTCCATGGTGTATGATGGTATATATATATATATTCCTTACTGCCATTCCCTTTTATTGGAAAATAATTCAGTTAATTTGCCAGTTGAAAGGGAGAATGTAAGTAACCAGAGGTGACTGTGTATATCAGTTTTTTTTTTTTTTGAAAGAGGTGTATATCAGTATTGATGGTTCTTAGTACAGTGATTGGGAAAGTTACAAGGAGAGTGCAGTCTTTTTTACAGTCACTTATTAGTGCAGTCTTATTAGTAACATAAATATTTACATCCATGAAATTTGAACAAAATTAACACAAGGTTGGCATGGACCTTAAGCAAGGATGATACTCACAGAGTAACGACCGTTCCTCATAGTCTCCAAGGTTGCTTTCTATCATAGAACAGATGTTCTATACTCTAAAGTATAAAGTCAGAAAGTTTAAATCTATTTTCCGCTGGAAGTAAAGTTAGGGGGTTGTTAATTGAATTACAAAAAAATACTCTTTATATTATAAAAAGTCACTAATTTTGATTTTTAATAATACATTCATGTGAATGGACTAAAATATTCATGTTTTTATTTTTATTTTTAATTTCGTAGTGAAGTTCGGTGTTGCGTGATCGAACCTTTAACTGTTGATTCGGTCTAGATGGATAGAACCATCTATTTTTATTTTTTTTATTTTTTAACTACATTAAAAGAAAAAAAATATATACGGTTCGGTTGGTGAAAACAAAACTCAAAACGGAAGTTTCTGTCATTTTCGATCTAACCAATGCAATCGATTCGGTATCGCTGGTCCGAATCGATCATAGTGTCATTTTTTTTATGGTGATTTCCTTGGACATTTGACATATTTTTCGCAAAGAAAAATACTAAAACATAATATTTTAACAACAAATCTTTTATCGATATAGTGATTTTTGTTCGCAAAATTTCGAATCTTAATCATCTTTATCAAAAGGGTATTTAGGAAAGTTCAGTGTAGTAAAAATAACATTTCTTCCAATTTTTGTAATAAAAATAAAATGTAATGAAAAAAGTTTTTTTGTAATTTATTTAGCTGCTCCTTAAAGTTATTATGTTACACTCAATACAACTAAAATAGTATATAAGTTATTATAGAATGAGGAAAAAAATAGAAATATACCGTAAGACCCGGTTTGATTTGTGAAAAAATTAAAAAAAATAAAAAAGTTGTGTTTGATTGTCAATATTTTTTTAAGAATTTTTTTTAGCATCTTTATCTTTTTACAAAAAAATTCTCATATGTAGAGATGAGAAAATTTAATTTTTTATGATTTTTTTTTTTAATATTATTAATTACGTTTGTGTTTATATTTTATAAAATTTTTTACTATCCAGATTTTTTTAGTGTAAAAAAATATTTTGTCAATGATATGTGATAATAGACAATCAAATCATAAAAAATAGATCGTTTTAACATTTCTCACAAAGATTTAAGATGAAACATTTTAAATCAATATTGCCTAACTTACAAACCAACGCATGGTTGGCCTAATGGCTAGGGTCTTTTGGCAAAGGCATGAGATTTAAAGTTCGATTTCCACGTTGGCCATGGATGTCTCCCGGGGACTAAGTGGATTAGTGGGGCAGATACCACTTAATTATCAATATATATATATATATATATATATTGGCGGACTTACAGGATGGTGTGAGCATGATTCGGTTAGTGATTATTAAATGCAAGGCTAATCGAACATTGCCATGTGAATATCTTCAATGCTAAAATGAAAAGTTTAAGATTATTTAAAAGTGTTTAAAGTGACATAAAATGATATCGTATTAAATGTTTTGTACAAAACCAAGATCCAAATTTAAAGGAGAAAAGCTTGTCTAAAGTTTTGTATGTGTTTTTTGAAAGCGGTCTGTGAAGGGTTAATGCATTGAAAAACTCAAATCTTTCTGGACACTAAAGAAAACGTTTCCTTTGTACCAAAAACATTCTAATAAAGACTGTCCTACCCGTAACCCTAATTGTTAACTTCAAGTTAACCAAATGATAGGAAGAGTGGAGAACGTTCCCTACAACTTAAATTAGGTAAGAAAACATCAAAATAACTAAAAATGTCGACTCTGTCTGGCTCAATTAAAGCACTTTGTTCGGCCCTGTGTGGGACTGACCAGATTCACTCGGTTCGACCCTGTTCGGCTGAACCGATGGCGGAAAACTCGCCGTGAAACTAATGAAAACCAAAGATAATAAATAAATCCACACAATAACTCTCTCGATGTTTCAGGTAAATGTCGGTGTTTCATGAAAAGACATAAACAACCCTGAGCCAGTCCGCATCGGTCTTCTCGAAACTGCCGCAAGCTTCTTACTCTTAACATTGTTCATTCTGTCACGGCTCCAGCTCGTGCTAATCTCGTGACTAATCTCATCAACTCCTCAAAATCCGCCACGTGGAATTTCTGCCGTAAGATTCATCCACGTGGATAGCGTATCGACAGCCCTCCCTTAAAGAGAGGCGACACTCCGAAAGAGCCTCGAATTGGTGACTACTCGTCTCCTCTTCTTCTTCTTCTTCTTCTTCTACATTAGCTCTTCTTCGCTAGCTCTGTTGCTTTCAATGGACGAACGGAACGGAATCCGGCAAGTCTCCGGCGAAGATCCGACAGTGTTCCGAGGAAAGGAGTCTTCGTGGCTGAAAGCGATTGTTGCGATGTTGATTTGGCTTGGAGCGATTCATTTCAATGTGGTTTTGGTGTTAATTGCTTGTTTCTTCTTTCAATCCGCACTGGCCTTCCCGTCCGTTATCTCTCCGTCTTCTCCTCAGTTTTCCCCTTTCTCTCTTTTTATTATTCTTTTCTACAAAGTTCTGATTCTTTTTTGGAAAAAAAAACTTTTTTCAGGGTTTTTGGGATTCTGATCTTTTTCATGGTGATTCCGGTGAACGATAAAAGCAAACTAGGGAGAAAATTAGGAAGGTACCAATAACTTTTAAATTATTTATTTTTTATTATGAATTGTTGAGTTTATTTTCTTTTTATATGATGGAAAATGGCTGTTTTGTAAATTTGTGGAAAATTCCAGGTATATTTGTAAGCATGCATGTGGATACTTTCCTGTTACTCTCCACGTGGAGGACATAAATGCGTTTAACCCGAATCAAGCTTACAGTGAGCATTTTTCAACCCGACCCGACTTCATCATATGTATTTATTTATTTTTTCTTGAGTTTTCACTTTTCAGAAGTTGTTATTAATTATATGATGATCGGGGTGCCGCTTAATTTGATGGCATCGTGCAATCTGTGACACGTGGATGATGATGGGAGGGTTTATCAAAATCTATTATTACGCCACCCCACTAGAGACTAGGAATCAGCAAAATGAAAACTTCCATCTATTTTTTTTAATGTTTTTGAGTAGAGGGTTGTTGGAAAATTTAATTAAAGAGTCAAATCAGTTCATTATTTAATATTATCCTGAACCTGGACAAGTAGGTTTGGCGGAAGTAACAGAGCAGTTTGTGGGTTGGCGTCTTTTGAGTAAAATACTAAAATGGAAAAAAAAAAATGATGTGTTATAAATGTATTTCTTCGGTTCTTCCCCATTATGTCCTATTAAAAAAAAAAAAAAAAAAGGCAATTATGTTATTAGTATTCAAGATGTACAAGGTGAATAACACATGTTTCTTTTATGTTTTTGTTATAAATCTTGTCAATTGGAATTGGAATTGTTGAGTCTTATTGAATGGGATTAATTAATCAAGATTCATGATGTTAAAAGTATAACCTATACATCTTTTTGAGGATTTAAGATACTAAACTCACCTGCCAGGTTTTTTCTTTTTTAGATCAAATAAACTCACATGCCAGGTTGCTCCTCAATGATTCAAATGGGTTTTGTAAAGGTGCTTAGAAAACTTTGTTTTCTTGTTTTGTGATGGGTTTAGCAAAGATTACAGATCGTCATATGCTCTCTTTTTTTTATCTGGTGTTATTCATGTGGACTATAATTATGTTCAATTCAGACCAATTATTGTGATCTGAATTGTGAATTATTATATGATTTGCAATTTCAAATCCTAATTTAGACAACTATGGCTGTTCTAGTGATTTGGAATAAAGGAAATGCCTATTCTTCTATGAAAAGGACACTTATTTGGCAAATAGATGTTTACATGTTTACAACTTAACTCAAAAGCATTTTCTAGATGACATAGAGTTGACTACATGGATTCACTTCTTTTAAGTTGCTTTTCAAGGATCAAATCTTCTATATGTTATGAGTGGTTATGTCTTTATTAATTATCTTTACTCAAATAAGTTTAAGACGTCTTTCTTCTTTTGTTATCATGGTTAATGTTTAATATATCAATTTTCTCAAATGGCATGGCTAATTTTTATATTTTGTATGTGTCCTTAATAATCACCTTCATCAATTCTCTCACTTATTATTTCTAATCGTGGGGCTATTTCAACCATCTTTCGAATATATTTGTTTACAATTCCATCTTTTAATGTTTGACCGTACATTTATATTTTTTAGACTAGTTTTTATTTTGGTAAATTTATGTTTTAGTGGTAGTTATAGATAGTTTTTTAGAATTCGTTTTTTATTATTTTAAGTGTATTAGAAAGTGTTTCAAAGTGTCTAAATAGAGTTCTATAATAGGAGTAGGAAGTTGTTATTATGTTATAGATGAGTTAGGAAACTTATTTTTAAATGTTTTAGGTAGTTTAGAAGTTGTTTTAAGAGAGTTATCTATATAAAGAGCTCCAATTATGAAATTTAATTAATGAAGATCAATTTTTTTTTTTCTTTTTTGAATATTCTATTCTATAGAATTTATTTTGGTTTATTTTTTAGTATTTTTATTCTTGCTTCCGCGACGAATTTACATCAGTTTCTATTATAAGGGTTGGATATTTGCACATAACTCAAGGTACTTGTTGGGTTCTCGAAGATGCTTTAATACCCTGAACTTAGAAAAAATAATAATATAAACATATTGTTTTTTATTGCCTCCAATTACATTATATGAAGCATAAATGGCCTAATAATAGTCTTATAAAATTTTTCTTTCAACTTTAGTGAATTATATCAATCGTATAGTATTCTGAAGGTGTCCTTCTACTTACCTTAATTTGTTGTAAAATCTATGATTGACATCATCTTCTATTTCTACAACCTTATGTATAACTAAACCCAAATATCATGATTCTGCTCCTTTGCGAATATTGACGTCCAATCTTTGATTCCCTTAACTTATAACTTAACCAAAATACTCATGATTCTCATTTCGAATTTATTTTTGAGCCCCTCATTATGGGTGCAGTGGTAAGGAATCTACTTCTCTTCCCATGTTAAGCTGTCTTTATTTTGGCCTTGTTCAGTATTCTTCTTAGACCAAGCATGGCAGTAGTGATTTCATTAGCTATACAGTCTTCTGTGGGATTTGTAGCAATTTACTTAGTTTAGATAATAGATCAGATAAACGATGAGTGTAATTCTTTCTCTCTTTTTTTAGCAGAAACAATATACTTAATCTCATATATGAATAAAAAGTTACAACCTAAAAAGAGTACTAGATGTACTCTGACCAATCAGAAAATTTCAGCAAGAACTCTTAAGAAGCCACCCAACTTGCTGCACCCAATGAGGTATCATCCCACACCAGCAATGGGCTTCTAAACTTATTTTCAAATATCCTCCTGTTACATTCAAGCCAAACATTCCAAAATGTTACTAGAATGATGACCCTACCTATCTGAATTTTCATTATTGCAAGAATGACCATTTGGATCTCTTATGTTGCACAGTTATTCATGGAAACTATGCTTCATGCAGTTTTTGGCTATGAGCCGCATTCTGTTTTTCCAATAGGCGTCGTTGCTCTTGCTGACCTCTCAGGTTTCATGCCTTTGCCCAAAATCAAGGTCCTTGCAAGTAGTGTTGTAAGTATTGTTTCTCTCACGCTTGTAAATGCACTTGCATGTTCCTCTTTTTTTCCATCAACCTTACTGTTAAGAAGCTTCCATCAGATTTTCTACACACCATTCGTAAGGCAGATATGGACATGGTTGGGGCTTACACCTGCAACCAAAAAAAATTTTATTTCACTCTTGGCTGCTGGATATAGTTGCATTATAGTTCCAGGGGGAGTGCAGGAAGCATTTTATATGGAACAAGGTTCTGAGGTCTGTTTATTATCTCTTTTTGTCTTTTTTTCGTGGTGGATTTTGATTATTATTGGTTTAAGCTGTTTATCACTAGTTATCTAATTTCTGTAGGCCACTTCCAGCTTCCTGTGGTTGACCATAGTTATGAGTAAAATGTGTTTTCTACCATTGTAAAGTTTTGTTAAGCATGTGTTCACCTTATTTCTGTAGGTTGCATTTGTCAAACAAAGAAAAGGATTTGTTCGTATTGCCATAGAGATGGGCCGGCCTTTGGTTCCCGTTTTCTGCTTTGGTCAGGTAGTGAGCTTCAAAATTAATGTGTGCATTGAATATGTTTCGGGATAATTATTCTTTTTGTTTCTTGTGCTATGAATCTATGATTGATGTTATATCTGGCATATGAAGTGAATTCATATATTTGTTGGTCACCATTTTTCTGGTGGTTAATATCAAGGTTTACTTTAGTTCGTAAAACAACTTGCGTTTTTAATTGGTATTAATGATATATTTGTTTGTTTGAAATTTCATTCCTGCTACCTTTGGTACATATGTGTAATGGGTTAAAGTGACAACTAACTATCTCTTCGTTTCCTCTACTCTTTTTTTCCATGTCCAGAGTAATGCATATCGTTGGTGGAAACCCAGTGGGGAGTTATACCTTCGCTTTTCTAGGGCAATTAAATTTACCCCAATCGTCTTTTGGGGAATGTTTGGGTATGCAAAACAAACCTTTTCAATCTTCATCTTCTGCTGATATATTTGACGTCTTAGAAGTTCAACCTTTGTTTCTTCATCTATTTATTCAGAAATAAATGATAGGGTATATACTTCTTATCGGATGGTGTTATGCCACTGATAATGTGATTGTGTCAATGGTGGGAAGATGGTCAATGCAAGAGAGGGAATAATATCAAAAGGAGAAACGATGTTATAACTATCATTTTTTATACGCTCTTTGAAATTATCCTGATTGGGGAAGAAAAAGGTTCAAGTCAAATTTTGGACAAGTAAAACATGTGGATTGTTTACACTTTAATTATTGCTCCAAAGATGTTTGTCTTGCAAAACAAACTGGGCGTGTGGTTCCCTGACATGTTTTCGTCTGTCATACATTTTCATGTCTCCGTGAGGATGTATATACATAAAATGCTAGATAATGTGCTTTGCAAGTTGAAGTTTTATATCTGGCAACTGCCAAATATTTAGAACCACATTTGCATCTAACACCTCTCTTTACTTTCATTTGTAGATCGCCTCTACCCTATCAGAGTCCAATGCATGTTGTGGTGGGCAAACCCATTGAACCCAAGAAAAATCCGCATCCAACCATGGAAGAGGTATAAATGCCCCTAAATGCTTCTCATTTTGGATCTCTCAGTATAATTTTTGTGCTTGATTATCAATTGTAAAGAATCTTGATCGATTATCATTTTCCGTCTTATGAAAATTCATAACCCACCATTTATACCCAAAAAAGAAAAATGTGTTAGGCATAGAGGAGGGAAAAAATATATGTAAACTCCATCTTGATGGTCTTTTTGTGCAGATCAATGAAGTTCACACCCAATACGTTCAAGCCCTTCAAGAGCTCTTTGAGAGGCATAAAGCAAGGATAGGAATTACTGATGTCCAGTTGAGAATTCTTTGATTGTGGTACTCTGCAGATGCTTGTATCTTCCAAAAAAAAAAAATTAATAATTATTGTTGTTTGCTCACAAGCTGTACTTGATCAAAATCTCAATAGCTTCTTCCTGGAGTAGGCCCTGTAAAGGGGATCCTGAAGAAGGATAATGTAACGTTCACGGTTGCACATAAATGGATAGATGTGCTGGGAATGTCATGTCCCAAGAAATACGAATTTGAAAATTACAACTTGTAGTCAAGATACAATTCAACGTCCACGCATCTTCATATGCCTAATTGCATAACATAATCATAAACCATGCAAACATTCAGAATGATTAAGAGGCATTTGGAGCAAGTTGCCTTGGAATCAAAGCAATCTAAGATCAAGATGTTAATTAATCGATCAAGGCTACATTGATTGATGTAAAAACTATTATAATACAAACTGCTTCGGTACCAGTATTTTCTGACATGGAGTCATTCATCCTCTAACTTTATGACAACATTAAAACAAAAAAAAATCATGTGATGTTACAGTTACTTTTCTCCACATCATATAGTCTGACTCGTCACCTCTTATGCCAACCTTTTTTCATCCTCCGTCTTTAATTATACAAAACTAACTATTATATGGAATAACCATTTGTTATTTCATACTAGAAGGAAATTCTTCTTTACACTTAAGAAAGATAATTGACATAAATATGGCATTAAATTATTAAAAAATGATGTTTATCAATAACTAATAGATGGAATGCTAGATCATGACGAAATTGGTGTTAGCAATCAGATCAATAAATTCCTTGGACCAGGTAATTAGAAAGCCCTGTCAGCAACAAAAATTTGTTCTTTTCAACCAAATGTACAAACAGGCTACACCATACTTCCTTGAACAAACAGCAACAGGATATGAATCTAGCACCTACATTATCAACTGCAGAAAAATAAATAACTACATTGCTTAAGGAGAGAGAATATGTAAATAACATAACATCTTGCTTATATGCATATCACAAAGAGATCTCTTAATCATAAACGCCTGAGGCTGATAGGTTTACCCTAAGTGATATCTAGTTACAAGGTTAAAATGTGTTCAACAAGATTCATGCCCACTGATAAGCAAAGCTAAAACTAGCATGAGTTAGGATCATCAACATTTTTTTTTTTTTTTTGAGAAGATACAAATGTTAGTAGTTAGTTGTGTAACTAACTCCATCACCAGACCGTACTCTCGGGGGAGGTATCAAGCCAGTTTCTGACTCATTAATCCTCTTCACCCCCTAAGGTGAGGCAGTGACAAATATTGAACATGAAACCTTTGGGTTCTAAAGCCACCTCTTTACCAACTGTACCAATTCCATGTTGGCGGATCATCAACATTTGAGACAATTAGAAATATCGTGAAGACTGCAAGAATATCAAATTGGGAGAAAGAGAACTCTCATTGGCACGTTAATTTTGCCGAAGAAGACTCCCGTCAATGAATATCACACTACCATCGCAAATAAGATATGTATAGGCCTTTGCCATTCACATACCATGACTTGGAAAGTATAGGATGTAACCTTAGAAAGGCTCTGCCTCTTTTTGAAAATTACAGCTAACCCCTCCTACGAAAGGTTAGAATTGAACTATCACTACAAACTAAATGAAGTATAAGTGATTCGCCAGGTCTGTGCACAAAAATGAAGCATAACAAAAAACCCCCCACCCACAATCTAAACTATTCAAAGTAGGATTGAAGAAACAGAATCGGTTTTAGTCCAGATTACCTAAAAGAACAAGATCAAGCTCCCACCGACCGTCTAATCCTTCATTCCAAGCTTTATGTTTTGAACCTTAACAGACAACTGTAGTTTTTGTTCTTCTATGTCCTTCAAGACCGTAAGTAAATTTGCTCGATACACTTCACACTTACGATTTGCTCGGCTAAGTTCACGGGACATCTCCTCAATTTTCTTGTCCTTCTCATCCTACAAAAAGTAGCAATTACAAAGTTCAGCAACATAGTTAAGGAAAAGCAGCATACTTCAAAACAACACCTTCATTCTTCAGCCTCTCCCTAGGAAATGCATGGGACTATCATGTAAAAAAATCAAATCCAAACTATCAAACAAAACAAAAAATAAAAATAAAAAATTCAGCCACAGGTAAAGAACAGACTAAAATTCATAACAGCGAAATAACGAAATCCAATAGAATAGAGTATGTACCCATCCATCAAAAAAATTACATGCATGGACAATAGTAGGGAAAAACAAAAACACATAAACAGAGACAGTTGGAAGTGGAAACTAATATTACACAAACTAATGCTTGTAATATGCAACAAGGAGAGTATTTTGAAGTTGAACTATGAGAAAGAACTAACCGCTGACTGTGATTGACCTAAACCCCATTGGTGGCAACTTCCACCAGTAATACTGGCTTCCTGAATGCTTCCATTGACCATAGGAAGTCTCCCACCATTCTTTTTCAACAAAGAAACTCTTTTTGCAGCCTCTTGTAGAGCATCCATTGCCACATTGTAAATATCTACACTTTTTGCCCCTTCTTCTACAAACTTAAGGGCCTCATGGCGTAAAGTATTGTATCGAACATTATGGGATTCTCGGCAGCTATTCAACAGATCACCGGGACGTTCCTCTAATACAACTCCACTCTTGGCATTTCTAGTCCATCGTTTCAAAACATAATGAGATGGGAGAGTAAGAACATTTGTCACTCTAAAGACTGTCAATACATGTCTGCAAAGAATGCCTGAGAACTCAAACATCTGGCAAGTACAACTAGCTTTCATCTCAAGCATGATGAGCCTAACACTGTAAGCCTTGAGATCTTCTCCAAATTTGGCCACGCGATATATGGTTATTGGCCCATCATCCTTCGTTTTTGATGCCATGAAAGTAAGTGTTTCGACCAACTCCTCTTGAAATTTCAAAAATAATTTTCTTGTGTAAAGCTCTGCTGCTTGTTTCTCCATTGGTGATGGGGTCTTCAGAATTGGAGTGCTGTTAATAGTTTCGTAATCTGCTTTCACTTCTTTCTCATACCTACTCTCAAGAGCTTTCTCATACTGCTTAACAAAGAGTTGTAGAGTGGTTGCTGCATTCACATACCCATCAAAATATGAGTTCATACTATCACTCCGTTGTGTTATAGACATTTCAGCAAAGAATGTGTCTCGTAGGTACACTGGGACCCACTGCCAGCGAACGGCATATATTGTTTGAAGCCATTCGTCCTCCCTGAGACCATAATTGTCAATGAGAGACGGCCAACAAGATTCAAACTCCTCAATTGATTCAGTCAAATCTACACATTTATGGAACTCCCCTTCAAAATTTGGATGCTCGAGATACACATGAGACAATTTCTCCTGTGCTTCTTTAAGGATGTGCCATTTGCAGAAACGATGACGGGTTTGCGGAAATACTGCTGTAATGGCTGACCTGATCACACGATCAAAATCAGTGGTAATCGAGACGGGATGGTGACCCGACATTGCTGTAAGCCACGTCTTAAATAGCCAGATAAACGATTCCTCGGATTCATTAAAAAGTAGGGCACAACCAAACAACACTGGCTGACCGTGGTGGTTCACCCCAGTGAAGGGAGCAAAAGGCAATCTATAGCGATTCGACCTGTACGTGGTGTCAAAGGTAACTGTATCACCAAAGAAAGAGTAGTTCATCCTACCCTTCGGGTCAGCCCAGAAAATATTATTCATAGACTGATCCTCACCACCCTGCACAGCATAAAAGAACACAGAGTTCTGTGCATGCATATGCTTCAAATAGTCCAGAAAAACCTGAATGTCTCCTCCAAGTGTCTTCTGCCTACTACTTCTCATGTAATTCCTACAGTCTCTCTCAGTGAATCCAACATTACTAATTCCACGATATTCTTTTATCAAAGCAGACATAATTCCACTCGGCCCAATCCCCGCTCTTTGCAATGTATCAATGAACGCCTTCGCACTACCCGAAACATGCCTATGTGATCTTAGGCAATGCACCTTATCAGGCGGAACCAATTCATGATTATGCTCTTTAACGAAACCGGAAACCACCCATTTCCCTGATTCTTGTATCTTCACAGCCAACATTGCCTTACAACCTACCCTAGTCACGGCTCGCGGACGTTTCACCTTACCTTCGCTCCCCGGCCTTTCTCTCTCAACGCGAAATCCTTCCTTCGCACACACAAATGACCTTTGTATAATAGCTCCATCCTTTCTAGAATGCCGCGACTTGCTCACCCGCGTGCTGAACCCAACACGACGAGCATACGAATTGTAAAAGGCCTTTGTCGCCTCTTCTGATTCGAATTCCATCCCTTCGTATGGTTCGAGATTGGTTTCTCCCTCAGGGATGTACAATTCTCTCCCAATAGAACTTTCTATCATATCTTCGTCATCGTCTTCAACAGGATGCTCGATGTCCACGCCGTCATCTCCCAATCCCATATCGAATTCTATCACCTCGTTTTCCATGTTCAATGGCTCAAACTCCATGATGAGCTAACTACTGTGGCAGGTAACACTACCACTAGCAAAATCCTAACTTGTACAAGAAATCTAAGCCATTATATCAAAATTCGAATCAGAAAAAGGAGAACTAACCAGAAATCGAACGGAAACACGTAGAAATCTCCGAGGATAAGGTTTACTAGATCTTCTTCAAATCAATCTTTAGAAAGATGCGTTTCTAGGGTTTCAAAGAAATTGGAAATGAGAAATAAAAACCCTTTTTTGATTCAGAGGAAGCAACGATGAATAAACGAAGTAAAATTTGAAATTTTCTTCAGCCACCGGGTTTTTTGGAACATTTGATTTTAGGGCTTCGAATTGGGAATTTCGGAGAAAGAGTTGCAGAGAGCGAGAGAGAGAGAGCGAGCGGGCGGGCGGGCGAGCGAGAGGATGAGGAGTAATGATTCTATATCCGATATCTCACTGTAGCAATATCATCTAGCTGTAATCACCGTTGGTTTAACACTCATCTTGTGGACCTCGTTAGATTAATCCCAATCGGACGGATACTGATCGTCTGAGAGAAATTATTTAAGAATCCTTCATGAAAAAATAAAAAAGGAGAAAGAAATAAGAGAAATTTACCCGTGGAGAATTTGTTAAAAGATAGTTTCAGTTGTATTCTTTCCCGAAGAAAAAAATAAAAAATAAATTGATAAAAGTGTGGGTATTTTTTGGACGAAACTAATTCTTTCGGACTAAAGTATTATTGAAGCGTTTGAATTGACCCTCTTGATAAAGGCGTTTGAATTGACCCTCCTGATAAAGGCGAATAATATTGCTATAACTTAAAAGTGTGTTTTTTCAGTAAAGTAAATAGTATTTTTTTAGTTATTGATTACCAATCATTATTTGATCGAGAAGGTCATTTTCGATACGTAGTACCTCTCCATACATATGAAAAGCACATGTTACCTGAAGTCAATTGATTAGCTTTATGTGCACGTTACTTGAACTCAATTGGTTAATAACATTAGTTAAGTCATAAATAATATAGTAACTTTGAAAAGAATTTATGATAGTATGATAAAGAAGTTAGTAGTGTCAAGGGTAAGCCAAGTGAAATTTACATCCAAACTTAAATGTTGTGTTTGGTTGATGATTTGAAAATAATAATACATTTTTGAAATAAGAAATTTAGAATTTTTTTATTTTTATTATTTTCTAAAAAGAATCTATTTTCTTAATAAAAAGTTGAAATTTTATTTCAATTCTTTAAGAACTTTACTGGATATGTATGGACCGAAATAATAGTCTTTGTATTAGTTACAGATAATTAAGTTTATCAGATGAAATATAAACATATTTTAGTGAGGTCATTTAGAGTAAAAATTTGCACATGTGGTCCATAAGTGGTAAAGTTCTCATAATATTGGTATTACAGAATTAGTTGAGATATTAATTATTTCAACAAGTGGTATTAGAATTAATGATTTGACTAAGACATTGCATATACGTGATAATGTGGAGTAAGTGTTGGTGCTTGTAAGTTGTAGTTGGTTCCTAGATACGATATCATAAAATGGACATATATTATACATTCGTGCCTGTGTGACCAGAGATGATTTTTTTGAGATAGTGGCAACAAATGATTAGATATGAATTATAATATTAGAATTCGTGAATTACTTCAATCAGTGATGAACAGTTTGAGAAAGTAAAGAGTAGATGAAGAAAAAAGAAACTAGAGCTTGGAGAGTAGCTATGAATTCTCCAAAGAAGAGTTTCATTAAGAGAGAAAAGAATCTAAACTGAACAGTTTCAAAGTTACCAATACATAGCTATATACATATATTTCATTCTGAGTTAAAAATACTCTAACAACCATAACAAACTGGAGCCTTTAACTAACAGGAGCGTCTAACAGCCATAACTAACTGTGCTGAGTTGGTTGTTGAGGTTGAGCTGAGTTAGACATTGTAACTCTAACATCCCCCCGCAAGCTCATTGGAAGGCTGAACAGTGAGCTTGTTTCTGAGAAATTGAAAACGAGAGGTAGAAAAGGCCTTAGTAAAAAACATCAGCCACTTGATCCATGGTTGGGACATGGTTGATTAAGATATGCTTTTGAGCGACCTTGTCTCGAACAAAGTATAAATCAAGCTCGATATGTTTAGTTCGAGAATGAATAAGAGGGTTGTGAGCCATTGTAATGGCACTTTGATTATCACACCTAATAGTAGGGAGCAATGGTTGTGATATACTAAGTTCGTGAAGAAGAGACTGCAACAATGTGATTTCAGCTACCAAGGAAGCAAGGCTGCGACATTAAGCTTCTGTTGAAGACCGAGAGATAGTATGTTGTTTCTTAGCACTTCAAGCAACTAAGTTAGGCCCCAAGAACACACATGTACCTAATGTTGATTTTTTTATCATCAGGGTTTGAAGCCCAATCTGCATATGCAAATCCCACAATGATAAGTCCCTTGGAAGAAAAAGACGCTTTAGAGAAAGAGAGACCAAAAGTTGAAGTCCCTTGAAGATATCTCGAGATACATTTGACAGTCTTCCAATGATCAGTTAGGGGACTATGCATAAATTGATATACTATGTTGACTGAATAAGTTATATCTGGTCTTGTGATGGTAACATGTTGCAATGTTCCCACAATTGAGCAATAGTTAAAAGCATTTGGTAGAGAATCACCCTTATAAGCACATAGATGAGCACCGGTTTCAGTCACCATGAGAGAGGGACAAGCTTTAGCTTCAGACATAGTTGCTTTGTGAAGCAAATCCTTGATATATTTTGCTGAGATAAATGAAAGACCTTGTTGTGTATGAGTATCCTTAATACCCAGAAAATAGTGAAGAGAATCAAGATCTTTAAGGCAAAAGCTTGACTAAGTTGAGTAACAAGATCATTAATAGTTGTAGAACATCTTCCTGTGATAATATCATCAATGTATACCAGAACATAGAGAACATGTTGAGAAGAGAATTTGCAAAAGAGTGATTGATCTGACTTACAAGCTACAAAACCAAGATGACATAAGGCTTGTTTGAACTTATCAAACCAGGTTCTAGGAGATTGTTTAAGACCATAGAGAGACTTGTTCAATTTGCACACCAATGGGGACGATTTGGATCCTCAAATTCTGGAGGTTGAACCATATAAACATCCTCCTCAAGTACACCATTCAAAAATGCATTATTAATGTCTAATTGCCTAAGTGTCCAACCTTTAGTTACTACAATTGAAAGAATAACATTAATGGTAATATGCTTAATTACTAGACTAAATGTTTTTGAGAAATCAAAACCTTCAACTTGATGGAACCTTTGGCAACAAGCCTAGCCTTATGCTTAAGAAATGAGCCATCATGATTTCTCTTAAGTTTAAACACTCATTTACAACCTATGATTTTTCTACCAGATGGAGTTGAAACCAAATCCCATGTATGATTACGCTGCAAAGCTCAAAATTCCTCTTGCATAGCCTGAACCCAATGGGGATTAGCCAAAGCTTATTTAATTATAGTTGGTTCAGAATCATCTAATGTAGCAGTCCATGCTTTGGGCTTAAACACTCATGCCTTTGATTTAGTAACCATAAAATGTGTATTTGCAAGAAAAGATGAGGTGGAACACTAAGAGTAGAAGTTGCTGCAACAGAATGATCAAGTATAGGAGAAGAGGAATGATTAGGAGTTGGATTACTTGATATGTCAGCAGGTGGATGAACTGGTGTATCAATAGGTGGAATAATTGTTGTGGCAGCAGGCTGAGGACTAAACTGCATTAGATCTAACATCACCAAACAATAACACAAAACTCACCACAGGGAGAAACAAGGATATAGGAGAAGATACACAAGTAGAAGAACTAGATGCATGAGATCTTGTTGTATTATAGCCAAAAGGAAAGGAAGTTTCATGAAACACAACATGTCTTGTGACAAACACCTAGCCATCACTTCTGAGACATTTTTATATCCCTTATGCTGAGAACAATAGCCAATGAAAGTACATGGAAAGCTTCGAAAATCTAGCTTGTGTTTCTGAAATGGCATGAGATATAGATAAACAAGGCATCCAAACACACGCAGATGCTCATAATTTGGATGCACACCATATAGGCAAACGTAAGGAGACCTGTCACCAAGAACTTTAGTAGGCATTCGATTTATGAAATAAGTAGTCGTGAGAAATGCCTCATCCTAAAACTTGAGGGGCATAGAAGCTTGAGCCAATAAGCTAAGTCCAGTTTCCACCACATGCCTATGTTTTTGTTCAATGAGTCCATTTTGTTCGTGTATGTAAGGACAACTTGTAAAAAATGAATCCCATTATCATCCAGAAAAGAAGCCAAAACAAGAAACTCACGACCATTGTCAGATTGGAGAACTTTGATCTTATGAGAGGAGTATAATTCAACCTGTGCTTTGAATTGTATAAAAGTTTTATAAACATCAGCCTTAGTGCGGATAAGAAACAACCAAGTGTATCTAGTGTAATCATCTAAAAAACTCACATAATACTTATAGCCATTGAAAGAAGTAATGGGTGTTGGACCCAAACATCACCCACAATTAACTCAAGAGGTTTAGTGTAAGTAGTAGTTGACAAAGAAAGTGGTTGCATGTGGGATTTACCCAATTGGCAAGCATTGCATAGAAATGAAGATGACTAGGGAATATATTGCATTTATTCAATACACTATGAACAACCATTGGAGATGGATGTCCGAGTCTTATATGCCACAAAAAAGAAATGACATTATTCAAATCAGTTGCAATGTTAGCAGAACTAGCAGTGGTACAAGAACCAAAATAAGAAGAATAAACATTAGCATTGACAAAGAAAGAAGTCGTCTCATGATTCATCTTTGAAACTAGCACTGTACTGACAGATGAAGGAGATGAGCCTTTGGTAAGACTTGAGGATGAGCTGTGCAATGAAGAAGATAGAGCAGATATAGATGAGAAGCATGATGACTGAAGTGGAATACGAAGAACATAAAATTCGTTCCTAAGGACATCTTAAAGCGGCACTTTCTTCGTAGTTTGATCTTTCACAAGACATGAGTTTGGATGAAACTCAAAATAGACCTTGTTATCTTGCACCAATTTAGAGACATTAAGCAAATTCTTAGTAATTTGAGGAATATGTAAGATGTTCTTGAGAAGAAAAGAATGCTTATTACGTATCACTGTATTAGAACCGATAGAAGAGATTCTCAAACCCGTGCCATTGCCAACATATAACTTTTTTTTGTTTTGATAATCAACTTTATTCATGAGATTGCCAACATTAGGGGTATAATGATCAGTGGCTCCACTATTAGGGAACCACATTGTATCTGCAACAGAGTCTGGACCAACAATCATGGTTGGCATATGTCCCTGATTGGTGCCATTGCCACCACTTGTTTTTTTATTGTTTCCTTGGGGCTAATAGGATTGATCATATCTATAATAGCAACAAAGTGCCCCATGACCAATCCTATGACATATCTGGTATGGATGTCTATTATTATTATTGTATCTATTTCTTCCTCTCCCTCTACGGCCTCCATTGTTGCCAAACCTTCCATCATTATTACCAACAGAGTTGGATTATGAGGTATTAGTCCCTTTCTTGTTCACTGTCATGTTAGCCATGTTGGCACTTAATGACTCTACTTGACTGTGCTGATCCTAACGAGCCTCATAAGTTAACAATAATGCAGATATTTCAGGCATTGTGTAACAATGTGCCATTGAAGTAACAAATACAACAAAACTATCATATTTCAGGCCTAAACCCCCCAAGACTGCCATGATTTTATCATCTTCACTCATCATATAGCCTGAAAAAGCAAAAGAGTCTATGACACTCTTCTTCTTCATAAGGTAGTCCGTCATGGATAGGCTACCTTTCTTCAAGGTCTGAAGTTGCAATTTCAATTGCATTATATTTCGACTGAGAAGTGAACAATCATTCAACATTTCGCCATGCCTCACAAGCAATTGTACAACCAACAAGCTCAGGTAACAACTCGTGGCTTATGGACGACAAGATCCAACACAAGAGAACCTGATCTTGTTGTTCCCAATCCAAGAACCTATCAGTCACTGATCCATCTTCATTGATGTGATTTGGAGGTGTAATCTTGGAATCAATAAACGATGACAACCTATTTCCTTTAATAGCAACAAGAACCTGTTGACGCCAAAGTAGATAATTGTTGTGATTGAGCTTAACTGTAAGCTCAAGTTTCATAGGAGACAAAAGCTTCGATCCAATATTGATGAAGCTTTGTCCCACTTCAAAACCTCTTTGATGAGCATCATAAGTTGTGGAGATCTCTTGCTCTGATACCATATTAGGATTCATGAATTACTTCAATTAGAGATGAGTACAATTTGAAAAAGTAAATAGTAGAAGAAAAAGAAAAAAACTAGAGCTTGGGGAGTAGCTGAGAATTCTCCAAAGAATAGTTTCATTAAAATAGAAAAAAATCTGAACATAGTAAAAAATACTCTAACAACCATAACAAACTGGAGCGTTTAACTAACATGAGCCTCTAACTAACTCTAACTGACAGGAACGTCTAACAGTCATAACTAATTATGTTGAGGTGGAGCTGAGCTGGATATTGTAACTTTAACATATAATGTGATCACAATGGGGTGATTTATTGAATACTTGTAGATTGAAATAATAATTTCAGGCTAAAAGCTCACACGTGGACTAAAAGGTGTTTGGAATATTCCCAACCACTTCATCAATTATATCACGAAAAAGCTAAGTGGATTAGTTACATTATCAATAAAAAAATATAAGTTATCGAAACGCAAATATAATATTTGTGCTAATAATTATAATTATATATTTATACATGTATGTGTATGTATCCATCTACAATTTAGCTCACCTAAGTCTTTTACTATTTACATGGGTCGCTTACGTGAATCTGTTTATTCAACTATGCTCTATTGAGGTATATGTATCCTTATAATATTTAATTAATATATTTTTAATTTTAAAAATATATAGCTCCATTAGATTAAGGCCTATCTTTAGGATGTTCATCTCACAAATGGATTGTCATTTGAAAAAAAGAAAAGAAAATACAAATGACAAATTTTAATGCATTTAAAATGAGATTTTTCTTGGAAATTTCCTTCTACCTATTCGAGGAAAGAAAATACAAACATTAAAATTTGAAAAATGCTAGACATACTTTCTAACCACATTGCCATTCGTATTCCGCCTACATGGATGGAAACGCTGCTATTGTTTTCTCTCTCAATTTGTCTTTGAGAGTCAACTTACATTAAATGTGATGAGACACATGTACAACACCTGACAACTTATCAAATGAGAAGAAAATTTATCTCTTTAAGAGTCAAATATTCACACAATATCCACCAAAATTTTCCTATTTAATTTTATAACTTATTAAATAAAAAGACAGATTGGAGAATTTACCTCCCTAATTAAATGACGGACTACTTTTTACTCTTGCCAAGCGAAACGTCATTTTACATGAAAAAATGTTAGACATACTTTGCAACTACACTAAAAACTTATTAAATGAAAATTTAATTGATAAAAAACAAATCTACCAAATCTCTCTTACATATTTACAACTTATTAAATGAACGTTTAATTGTTGAGAAGTAATCTTCTATTTAAATGGCTATGTTGTTGTGAAAGATGGGTTACCTTGCTGCCAAAAACTGATTCAAGCTTGTCTTTGGAGGGCATCGATTGAGAGAATTTTTCACAAAGATTGTAGTTGCGAAGAAGCTTCTAGTTGTGAAGAGAACGGTGGAAAAAAGTATCAATTTCAAGTCTCTAGTTTGGTAAAAAATTGATTATCTTCTTATATTACACTGTATCGACTCATTTGAATAACACATTATGCTAGTTTTATGTTGTATGGGCAAATGGCTGCTACAAATGAATTTTATTGTTGGTCATGTGGGGACAAACAAAAAGACATGCCCTAAGTGTCATCAAAGATTTTGAATTTCAAAAATTGTTTTAAACAAGGGACGTACTTACTACAAGTGTTCAAAGGATTGCAGACATTGGATATGAGATGTCAAAATAGAAAATCATAATATAACTTCTGTCAAAATCCACAATCAAACACGGATAATACAACAATTGAAGGACTTAGCCAAATGTTAGAGAAAGTCGTGAAAATTGGGTCAAAGGAAGATTTTGATGTAGAGGTTAATGTTCAAGTTTATGCAAAATTCACAAAACTAAGGGATTGTGACAATTAGAAAATGTGTATCGAGCTATATGAATTTTTTTTTTTTAATAAATATTTCAGCTATTTGAGTGTTAGTCTTTTGTATTTGTTCTTTAATGTTAATGCAAGTTCATGCTTTTGCTCTAAGAATAGGCAAGTCTCTAATACTTGCCCTTGAATTAGATTAAGATGTTATGTACACTTATTGTATTTTGTATGACATTTAAATTAAGTCTTTATTATCTTGTATGTTACACCAAATTCCCCACTTTATAATTGTACGTGAATGTTCTTGTATTTTATATTTTCGAGACTTTGTATTTCTACTTTTAATTCTATTTGATATATCTATACTTATTTTTATTATTAATAGGTAATTTTTATTTCCATTATATTAATGACATTAGTGAATAAGTTTAACTAGTAATTTTTTCTTTCAAAAAAAAAAGACTAGTTTTTTTTTTTGTTTACATATGTGTAAAAAATTAAATAAATAAATAAATATGATTAATTTGGTTCACAATTATTTTTATTATTGATTAATTAGTTTATTTTTTTCTTGTGCATGTTTTGTTGGTTTAGTAACATGAATATGTATGCGCATTCTTTCTAGTATTTATTTTGATTAGCTGCTTTCACTTCCTCTTCATTACTTATTCATGCAAGCTGAATGTGGACGCAAAATTATTTAAAGCCAGTTGGAACCATTCCCAACGAGCTCCATCCATCCACATATATATATATATACCCACATGAACTGTGTTGTTTTATATGAACACTTGGGCTTGTTCATGCATGACTTTAGCTGTATGATATGGTAAAGTAAAATCATGCAAGTAGTAGTTGAAAAAGAACAAATGCACGAAAACGACACATTACCCACAACATCTACCATAAGCGCCAGAGTAACAATATGCGACAAAAGAAACTATTTCCATATATAATACAAATTCATAGCATACTTTCGTGTTTAAGTAAGGTGTAACAAGATAATGCCCACAACAAAAAAGGTCTCATGATTCAAGTATAATTGTAGAAGATTCTTCTTACCTAAGTTCACATCCCTGTATAAGCCAAAATCTACAAACAATACAAATATATTAATTAATAACTATCTTCTATATATATACACCAAAAAATAAACTGTAATAGAATGTTTTGGCTCTACTAAAATAGCCATCTTACCAAGTAGTTTTATACAAAGTTGCGCAGTAGTTTTATACAAAGTTGCGCGTCAAGTCTTTGACTATTGCTTGCCCCAATTTGTTCACTTTAGGTAATCTCAAACTGATGTGGAAATTGTAAAGAATATGATGTTTGGCTAGTCATCATAAGGGGATGAGGTTGCATGAATGCATGTTGTAATTGAAATGATGGGTTTGGATATTGAGGAAAATAAGATTGTACCCAATATGATTCTTTTATAAAATCCTGCAATCATTAATAATGTACATCAATAATCTCTTATATATAATAGACAAAAAGTAAAAAATAAATACTGATTACCATTTTAGTCATTGACACATTTGGGATCTCTTGTGAACCCCTGCAAGGTTGTACACAACCCATTTCAAAGTTAGTATAATACTTTTATACTCTTTAAGTGCACCTAATTTTTCAGGAATTTTCTTCATTATATGCCATAAGCATAAATGATAATGACATTAACAGTTTTTTCATTCATGCATGATAACCAAGTAGTGAATAACCACTCATAAATAGCAACTGTCTCATCTAATAGAAGACTACACCCCAACAATACTGATTGACCATGATGATTAACTTTGACAAATGGGGCAAATAGCATATCATACTTGTTCGTCAAATAAGTTGTATCAAATGATATCACATCACTGAAGTATTGATACGATATTCTAGATTACGAATCAGCCCAAAGAGCATTTTGAAGACAACCTCCAAAATCGATGTCCATCAAATGAAAAAAATTTGAATTTTGTTTTTGCTTACACATGAAATATGAGTGTATTGCTTATGCATCTCCATCCCCGAGTCTTAATCTCCTATACTTTTCGACATGACTTCTAACATCTTTTTCATTGAATGTTAAATTCTTTGCACCTCCTGCACGAGTTACAGGTGAAAGATAAGACTTATGTATTGAGATCCCTGCTTCATCATTCAACTCAAGTTGTTTCTTAGCACGAGGATTGAAAGAACCTTACTTTTGTCGGATTGACCGCGTGATTAATCTCAAATAGCACTTTTGTTATATACCACGCCCATCTTTAAAAAGCTTTACTATTATTTGTGCTTTGCATCTGCACTTGGATGTAATTTTTTTTTGCATGCATTAAGTTAGCATGTTCCTGACATTTTCCTTCTCTTTCACATGCAATTACTCCTCTTTTTAACTTTACCATTGTTGTTTTTTCTTGTACCTCTAATCTTTGTACCAAAACCTATGCTTTGACATACTACTTGTAAAAATCTTTAACTTCCTCAAAAGAATTAAACTTCATTCTAACCTTAGGTGTGATACAACTAGTTCTTCTTTCTCTTCTTGCACTGCATTTTTACTTGCCTCACCAATGTTTCTTTCCTCATCTAATCCACATCCTCATGTATTTTATCTATTTGCTCCCAATCATCAGATTATGCATCTTCCATTTCCTATGATTAAGGATATACCAATTAAAATAAACAAGAATTATTATAATTGCCAATATTGGTTAGTTATCATACTTTATATCATGACATTACCTAAAATATATTTATTTTGCTTCATATAATCCCATTCATCTAATAATATTTTCTTCATTTCCTATGATTAACACACAATTCATTGACCTTAAAAAAAACTACATAGTTCATTAAACAAGTAATGATATACTCTCATTAAAATTAATAAAACAAAATCTAGTTAAAAATAAACAAGAATTATTATAAATTTCAATTTTGGTTTTGTATCAAACTTTATATCATCAAATCATCTAATGTGGGAGGAAATTTACCACTTCCACATGCTCCAATAGTGGTTGACTTTTTTGTATAGAAAAAGCAAAAATTATATTGTACCAGTGGTTGTGTTTGAGTTGTAACAACCTTTAAAGAATAAAAATGGTGTTTAGCTCTCCTTTGGCAAAAGTAAAAGAAATACTTGTAAACTGAAATGAGAATGAAAATGAGGTTTCGCTTAACAAGAGTAAAAAATAGTTCATTATTTAATTAGAAAGGTAAATTCTTGCCTTTTTATTTAATAAATTGTAAAATTAAATAAAAAATATTTGATGAATATTATGTGAATATTTGACTCTCAAAAAGATAAATTCTCGCTCTCAAGAAAAAAAAAAGAAAAAAAAAATTCTCTTTTTATTTTATAAGGTGCCGTACATGTATCCTATCTCACATTACATGACCGTAAAAAAAAAATTGAGAGAGAAAATAATAACAACTTTCCTATCTCCATAAGTGGCCACGTGGGCGGAGAACGAAGGTTTAACAAGGGGCTTTTGACATGATTACCCTTCAAAAAAAAATTAATTTCACAAATGCCATTCATTCAAAAATAATGTCACATTTGCCCCATTTTACTGTTTACAGCACCGTCAGCGCACAGTCAGCATGCCACGTCGGCGTGGAGGTGGCATTTTTTTAAGTGGAAGGGAATGCGTCTTTTCAAAAGACGCCTTCCCTTCATAAATTTTTTTTTTAAGGTGAAGGGAAGGCGTCTTTTCAAAAGACGCCTTCTATTCACAATATTTTTTTACAAAGGGAAGGCGTCTTTTGAAAAGATGCATTCCCTTCAATTTTTTTTTTCTTTCTAAGTTCAAAGACCCAAATTAAAATTTTTTAGGACCAGCGGAAAATGAAGATGAACCCCAGTTGAGGATTTCTAGTTTTGATGCAATAATCAGAAGAGTATTTGGGAGAATCAGAAGGAGAAAGATTAACAGACGGTATTTGAATCTTCAACTGTGATTCAAACAGAACCATTCTGCTATTGGGTTTTGAGATTTTCTGATCATCAGATTGTTCTTCATCATTGAGAGCATCCACAATTCCTACCAACACCTCCTCTTGATGAATCTGATTTTTTCTCAAATGGGTTGTATTTGCAATCCAAACAAGGCTCTGGGGATGATCTACTTGCAGAGAAAAAAGGGTTTCCATTAAGACTGAAGATTTTCTTCAGTTTGTGATCGTATGTATGCATAGAGAAAAAGAAACAATGAAAGCTGAAGGATACCCCTAAAGATTTGCTAGACACGAGTGGGATCTCATCTTCTTCTCCATTAATCTGAAGGGGCACCTTAATCCAGGTTTGTTTTACAAGGTTAATTGCATCAAACAGCATCAATTTTATCCTCACTTCTTTCCATTATTACATTATAACTACCAACCAAAATTCTGTAGCTGAAGAATCAGAGAATTCAAGATTCAAAAAAACATCAACTTGTAAAAAAAAAAATTGAAGGGATCCCTTTCGTCATTTTTTTTTAACGTGAACAAAGAACCAGATTTCTTGGTACTCTTTAATTCTTTATTGAACAATTTCTCAATTTTGAGCTTGGGATTGTTGTTGATGGATTGAAGATGATGAAGTGGAGATCTTGATCTTGATAATCTGTGATAAACAGCGTGTAAACATTATAATGTTCATGTTAAAAAAAAATGACGAAGGGAGACGCCTTACCTTTTTAAAAAAAATAATTTGTTTGAAGGTAAGGCGTCTTTTGAAAAGACGCCTTACCTTCAAGTTTAAAAAAAAAATTTGTTTGAAGGGAAGGCGTCTTTACCCTAAAAAATTCCACCTCCGCGCCGACGTGGCGCTTGTTTGGACCGCTGACTGTGTGCTGATTGTGCAATGAACAGTAAATTGAGGCAAAAGTGACATTATTTTTTAAGAGATGGCATTTGTGAAATTATTCTTTTTTTGAAGGGCAATCATGTATTTTTTCCGTTTAACAAGTATGTCAAGCATTTCAGGCACGCACCTGGGACACATCCAAGCTGCAATGCGCATCTCGAGAAAGATACGGATGCTTGAATTCAAACTCAATCCGAAATGATCCGATACTCTCGCTCATCACTGAGCCACATTCCCCTCGAAGTAAACCCCTCCTCCACGTAGCTCCAGATGGGCCCACCAGCATTCCTAACCCGTCCGATTCACACTCGTTTTCCCTATCTTTACTTCGCACGTGGCATCAGGCCGGTTCAAACAAACTCTCCTTAGTACGTTAGTATCCATTAACCGTCGCATGTTAACATGCGCACGGCGCGCACGACTGTCAGCCGCACCCTCCGCACAAACCAGTGGTCGCCGAGAGGATTTCTGAACTCAAAAACCTGTCGCGTTTACGCTGTAGTAGTAGTACCGGTATAAGAGGTGCGCTGTGTACATTGGGCGCATCATAGCAAAAATTCTGTGTTCGACGTTCATCTTCTTCTCCGTCAACAAAGGCAGCTTAGGAGGGTTAGGGTTTCGCATTTCTCTCGTTACGAATCAATCTTTTTGGCGCCATTGAAGCTTCTTCGTGTTTTGATCTTCTTGACAGCTTCTTCTCGTTGTTACTTCGGTTTCGAATATCTTAACAGGTACGATTAATACTTTTTCATATTTAATGAGAAAGCTGGAGCTTTTTTTTAATTTCTCTGTGTTGTTTCGCATTGATGGCCGTTTTGAACCCTAGTTCTTTCGGTTGATGAGGAGGTTAGGGTTTTGGTGGTATTTGTGGTTAGTGTGTTCGCTTGGTTTTCAAGAATCAAAACAAGTTTTCAAATTTTTTTTTTTAATTTTTTTTTTGGTTGTGTTTAGAGATGAGCGAGGTGAAGGATGAGGAGGAAATGGTTGAGCAGAGTTCATCGGATAGTTCAGATGACGAACAACTGATTGATGCGGAAGTTGGGGTTGGAGAATCGTCTCAGCCGGTGGAAAAACAAATAGTTGTAGAAAATGGTGGAACTCTGGCCCCACCATCAGAGGCCACCTCTGAGGATAACAGGAATGTTGAATCAGCTGAAGTTGAAGGTTCAGCTGAACCTTCTCCTGAGTCCAACGCTGACGGCGCGACTCCGGTCGATGCTGCTGTCGCAGATAAAAGTAAAAGTGAAGGTGTAGATAAGGTGGAGCCTTTGATTCAGCCTGGAGATACCACTGCTCGTGATGGAATCTTGGAGCCAAAAGTGGAAGAAGAGGTTGGAGTGGAATCGAAGGATGATGTTAATGCTGAGGAGGTGGTGCCTGTACCTGAAGAAAATGGTGTCCCGGAGGACACACCGATGAAACAGGATGTGGGAGGGGAAGAATACCCTGTTCATTCAGAAGTTACAAACCAGACATTTTTGGTGGAGCCACATATGAATGATGGTGATGAATCAGGAAGTGAAGAGGAGCAAGCTGCTTTTATGAAAGAGCTGGAGAGCTTCTTTAAAGAGAGAAGTATGGAATTCAAGCCACCGAAGTTCTATGGAGAGGGATTAAATTGTCTTAAGTAAGTTTTTGCCATTAATGATGTATGAATTTCATTTAATTGTTTGAAACTGGGCTTATATTTGGTATTGTTCTTCTCCTTAAAGGTTATGGAGAGGAGTGACTAGATTGGGTGGCTATGATCGGGTATGTTCTGTGTTATTTTCTACTTCACTATGAAATTCTATATAACTGATGCTTACCATCAATTATTTTCTGCAAGCATGAATTCGATTGCAATGAATGTCAAGTTTGGAAACTTGAATTATTGAAAACTTTGTAATGTTCCCCCTCTGAATTGAGTGTACTTGAAATGTGGCTGGCTACTTGGTCACATTCAAGAAATTTCTCAAATAAGTGAAAGCATTTTAGTTAAAGCTTAAGATTTCTGAGATTGTGTTTCATTTATCTTTACAAGATTTGGTTGATTTTAGAGTTCATGTGGGATTTGACAAGATTTGAACCATTAGATTTACAGCAGGCCCCTGATATGAGCTGTACTGATGTCTCTTTTAGGTGACTGCATGCAAGCTCTGGAGGCAAGTTGGGGAGTCATTCAAACCTCCAAAGTAAGAATAAGCATTAAATTACTTCTATTTTGGATATTGTTCTCATTTTGTATTTCTTTTTTGAATGACTTTATCCAATTCTTTAATTACTTTTAAGTTTATTGGTTGGCCAAGAATGGGTGAATAATACATTTGGTAGTAGGGGTGAGTTAGGAGGCATCGTGATGTGATGTTCTCGTTGATATGAATTTGAAATTGGCAAAGAGCAAACGATATTCTTAGGCATTAACTGAATTACAAATAAATAAGCAGTTCTGCTGCTTCTACTGCTTGAAACATGAAGAAATGGAGTTAACTGTATTTTATTAAGTTATATCCCATTCGATGTTAAAAAGGTGTATCATACACGAAGTTCATTTAGGTCAATGAATTATGGAATAATTGCCTCTTTTGATGGCACTGTACTGAGAGAGACGAGAGAGAAATCAAGAGGAGAAAAGTTAATGTATTCAATAATCAATAATGGTGGTTTTCCAATTACATCTTAAAATATTTATAGGTAAATATGACTTCTGAACTGACATTAATTAGGACTCTTGAACAACTCAAACTCAATCTAAAATTCTAATCAAAATATAATTCGTAATTAAATAACAACTCAAATAAAAATAAAATAAAATAATAAAATCCTAATTAGACTTTGATGCGACTCATGTATATCTTGCATCAACTCTCCCTTGCTTGAAAAAACTCGGCTCTGACAAGGTATATACACAATATTGCTCCAATAGATCTGAATCAAGGCGCATGAACTCATTCTTTGTAATCTACGTGACATTAGAAGGACGGTTACGTGAAGTGAGTAAATAGCTATGAAATCCACCATTTGAAGAAGAGACAATCTCATTATCCAATATATTAGCAATCTACTCAGAAGGACAAGGAATAGGCGGAAGGCGTGGTACTGGTGCAGACGAAATAAAAGAAACACTTGTAGGAACAATAACTGACACAAGAGGCTCAAAAGTACCTTGTTAAATAAATCCTCCCCATTGGAAATTGGACTAATATTCATATCAGTAGGTAAATCAAGTAAATATGCATTAGGTCAAATTTTTTTAATAATACAAAATAGGCCAGAGGAACGAGCATGTAATTTCTTGAAGGAATTTTTGGGAGACGCTTAGGATAGATGCGAACCATCACGTAGTCATTTTCACAAAATTCTACACTCATACTGTGAACATCAACATTTAATTTATAACTATCATTAGAAAGTGCAATCTTACAATTTATAACTATCATTAGAAAGTGTAATCTTACGCCTAATATCAACATATAACTCATAAATGTGCCAGACAAGAGACTCGGCAGGATCAAAGGGACGATAATTTGGGGGTAACGAGATCAGGTCAATAGGTCAACGAAGACTATATCCAAGAATAATCTCAAAAGGAGACTTACTTGTAGAACGATCAATTGAACTATTACAGGCAACCTCCGCAATAGGCAACAATAAATCCCAATTACCTAGTTTTTCACCTACTAGACACCTAAGTAATGATCCTAAAGTACGCTTAACAACATCGGTCTAACCATTGATCTGGGGGTGAAAGGCAAATGAATACATAGGGTGGGTAAAATAGCTTTCACAGTATCTTCCAAAATTAACTAACAAACTTCACGTCTCTATCATACACTATAGAAGTTGGCATACCATGATACTTAACAACATCACGAAAAACAACTTAGCTACATGAGAGGCATTAATAGTTTTGCAACAAGAAATGAAATGTGCCATTTTTGAAAATTGATCAACAACCACCAAAATGAAATCATGCCCTCGAGCAGTCTTAAGCAACCCAAGGACAAAATCCATGCTAAGGGCAAGGCAAGGTGTATGGGAAACAAGTAAAGGTGTATACAAACCAGTATTTTAGCTACCTAACAAGTATGACACTGAGACACAATAATTGATAACCAAGGTGAACAAAATAGATAACTTTAGTGTGGTCAAAGACTGCAGTTAAGGTTTGGTGTGGGTGGGATGGGTATTGATTCAAAGAAGGTGAAAGGGGTTTGGACCTTATGCTATATTACAAAATCACCACCAATATTAAATATTAACCAATTGGTTTCAAGGGAAGGAGCATATACCTTATGTAGTGTCCAACAAGTGTTTAATGTGCAACCGATTATATTGTAATTTGTAAGGTATGCCTTTGAAAGTCCCGTGCACTGGATCAAAATCAACCTTAAGTAATAGTTCTTGATGCATTCTATCACGCCCTTGCTATGGGTTTCATCAGAGTAGGCAGGCAACAAGGTTAAGGGTTTTCTTTGTTGGTGCAACAACAATAGAAGATGAAGAAGAAGCAACAGCTTGGCAGTGGTCGTTGCGTCTGTCTCGTGTCGTTTGAATCAGTTGCTGGATGCTTGTATCGTGGCGAGGAACCAACTATATGGCATCAAATTTCTAATCAAAGCAACAAAGTTTGGGGCACAAAATCTTCAATTGTAATAGTCTAAAGGATCGCGGTCTCCGAAATAGTTGAGCTGGTAGCTTGTTCGGAGTTTGTAGCGAGAATGTATTTGCACAAGTAAAGACAAAAGAGTTGCAGAAAAGAGGAACGAAAGAAGAAGAAGAAATAGTAGAGAAGAAAGAGGAAGAAATGAGATGAGGTGAAGAAGTAGAGAGGAGCAAATATTATTAAAACCAATTTTTTTTAGGTTAACTTTGTTTATCTTGGGAAACCTACACATGCCGGAATGGATGATTAGTCCCCTTTTTTTGTTACCTTTTGAAGTAGATACTTAGTTCTAGAGTTGCATGACATTGTGACTAAGGCATTTTGCCAATTTATAGTAGTTTTCACAAATTTTTAATTGGTTTTTGAAGGGCATAAGACCTTTTCATGGGGGTTCTTGGAAGACAGTTGCAATGCTTCATAACATCGCCAAATGCTCTGTTGCAAAGATAAATGGTTCATCTAATGTTTACTTGGACATTTATTTGGTCTTCTTACTTGATCTTTAGGACATAATTCTATTGTTGAATATTTGCATTGTCTTCCACAAATTTGTGAGAATATAATGTGTCTGAGTTTTTCGTAAAGTTATAATGCTAATGTTGCAAGGTTGGTGGGACTTGGGTTTGTTTCTAATACAAAGGACTATAGAGTCCTAGAAGTTTGCAACCTTGAAATTTTTGGGACAAGGCAACATGTCTCCATTTTGATAATTATGCATGTTGCTCTGCACATTGATGAATTCTCTTTCTATTTCAATTTGTCTTGTATCTCTATCCTTTTGATATTCTATTAAGTGGTTATTTTTTTATTCTCATTTCTTTGTTGTGCACCTTAATGAAAATTCAATTATCATCATATAACATTTACAAGAAAATGTGGAATTGAATTATTTTTGACACAAATTTTTGGTTGTTGGTAGCAATTTGATGCTTATAACAGCATGTCTGAGTTTGTTGGACATATGTACCTTCCTTAGTTGCTTGTGTTAATTTGGATTCTTGTTATATGCCTTGGGTTGGGCTCAAGCTAGGTGGTCCAATGCTCATGTTGGTTTTAGTGGTGTTCCAACTCATTCCAGCCTATGCAAGATAAAGTTGTTCTTTGAGAAAGTAATTGTACCTAGGATTTCATTGTGAAAGAAACGAGCGTCAAGCAATGGATTAGGAGGTTGATTAGAGTATTCGAGGACATTTCCAAGGAAGTTCATTTAGTATCGTAGTCCTCCAAGCTATCTGCATCATACTCGATTGCAACTTCTAAATTAGGTAATGGTTTGGTCTAGGTTATTGTTTTCAGGTTGGTTTGACTACATTTTGTTTGGTTCGAGCATCTCTAGTGCTCCTTTTTGTTGGCTTATATTGGCTCTTTGTGTTTTTATTTTTATTTTTTATTTTTTAAATATATATAATATATCTTCCTTTTGTTTCCTCAAAATAAATAAAAAAAAGCATCAAGCAAAGGGTACTTCTCTCCTCATGGTGGTGTTAATTATAGTGTTTTCAAGGCCATGCCTTGGCAACAAGTAGTCCATTACTTGGGCCATTTGCAACTAAGCCATCTAGGCCACACTTAGGGTCGATAGTGGGGCTTTATATATAAATATTAGTTTAAGGGGGTTTGCATAAATATATAAAGCGTAAAGTTTTTTTTTTCTTTGAATTGTACATATGTGATTATGGTAGCTTAAACATTAACATAACTTATAATTTTAGTGTTATAGTGTTATATTTTCATTATGTAAGCTATCCTTTTCTTCTTCCTATTTTCTTATTTTGATTTTCTATTTTATTTTTGTTATATTACTATAAATATTTTCTTCTTCTTCTTCTTCTTCTTCTTCTTCTTCTTCTGTTTTTCGTATGTATTCCATCAGACTTTATTCTTAATTCATAATGCTTTCACCATATGCTAACTTATCTTATTTACTTAGGGAGCCATGAATAAATCTTATTTGGAAATCTTGGGGTGCACCTAATTGATGCCCAGGCAACTCCTTGTTTTCTTTAAATCTGTGTTGAAATGAACTAAGACACTCTTTGTTCTTGGTTAATAGTGACCTAAGCTGGAATAGTGGGCTATATTTTAATTTTTGATTTTTATGTTAGAGAGAGAAAAAGAAAATAAACCAATAGAAAGGAAAAGATGTTGAGTATGTGAGGATTGGAATAATAATAATCCCTCGTTGGTTTTAAAGGAACTCATCACCTAGGATGTAAGTATGAATCTCTCCCTTATTGGTGTTGATGCCTCTTAGAAGAAAACCCCCACTTGGGCCAAAGGTGGTTGAGTGTGGGTGATATTTGCAACTCTTTTTGTGGGTATTGTAAGTTTATCAGTGGGAAATTCAACTCCGATTGATAAGTTTGCGAATAAAGGACTTGTGAAATATGACGTGGTTTTATCTCACCCTTTATGAGCAAAAGAAATCTGTAGGACCTAATTGCATTTTGACTAGTGAAAGAAATGTAGTTTCCTCATTTCTTTTTGTTAAAAGACAATAAGTGGTAATAATAATTAGAGGAGTGATCATTGATACAAGGAAAATGCGTTGTGACGATAATAAGATGTCTACATGAGAAAAAAAAGAAAAAAAAGAATGCCAAGTTTGAGGTGGACAAGTTTGGATTGCAAGAACGATTTAACAGTGTTGTCAAGGTGTCGCCTAGGCCATTTTGGGGGAGAACCGCGTAGGCGGTTTGCAAGGCAGTCAAAAGGGGGTCTAAGAAATTTTCGAAGAGTTGAAGGTGTCTATAGATGTAGATAGAAAATTATAAGGACTTATCTATAAATATGCTTTTTTATTTAATATAAAAGGATTTGAATGAGAAACCCTCGAGCCCTATCCTATTGCTGTGTTGTCTGACGAATCTCCGACGATTCTCCAATGACGTTGTATACTCCGACCATCTCCGGCAACATCGGTGACGGCGTCTTCAACTTCAGGTGATCTCTCCGACACGGAAAAATCTTCTTTCCCCCCTTTTGTTTTCTTTATTGTTCTTCCAATCGCATTCAAAGTTCTGATAGAGCTTTGAATACTTGTTGTTGCTATTTAAAGACTCTGATAAAGCTGAAGAACTTTTTCAAAGCTAAGGACAACTATAACTAAGCTTCCATTGCCCTCGGTGATTTGGATTTTTGCCGATAAGGTTTTTGTTTTTTTTTTCTTTTTCTCCGCTATAGCTTTAAATTTTTGGTTTTTTACTTTTCAATTTTGATTTCTCTTCATTTCCAATTCCAATTGCTTGATTTCTTTTTTTTCTTTTTGTGGTCCAGTAAATAATGGAACCAAAAATTTAGGTTTCGATACTCTACCACTGTCGTTTGGTAGTGGGAGAGTGTTCTTTTTTTAATCTTCTTTTTGTCTTTTTATTTACATTGCTTGTCTTTACTTTTCATTGAGTTAAATAATTTCTTGAGTATCAATTCTTGAGCATTTGAATTGGCGCCTCTTTGTTAATTTGGTGTTGGCTGGGGGTTGTGTGCAATTGAGGTATATTTCATTTTTTTTCCTCTTTGTAAGTAATTTCAATTACTTGATTTTCATTGGCTAAGATAGAAAAAAGGTTTATTTGTTATACAATTTTAAATAAAATGTCAAATATAAATATATAAATAAATGTATATAAATATATTTATTTATATAAATAAAGAAATATTTATGTATGTATGTATGTAGGATATATTGCCTACCATCGCTTTGCCGCCTTGACAACACTGCGATTTAGTATGGGATTTTGGATGTTCTAGCCCAAATAGAAGAGGAAATGACAAACTTGAATAGAACAAAAGCCAATGAAGATCAATTGCTAAGCTTGCGACACTATCAAACTTCATCTTGTGATAGATTAGAAATTTTCTATTATGAACGAGACTTCGACCAATAAATTGCGGAAGAAATTTGAAGATAAGTTTATGGCCAAGGAGTATGGAGAGGCAACATTATCTGAAGTCTACTACTAGTAAAAAGATGGTAATTCTATGATTGAACATTCAATGGTTATAATCAATTATTCATGATTTGCCAAATTTGGATGTATTTTTGTTTTTGATGTGGATAAAACATTGACATTTTTGAAGTCATTGCTTCATGGTTCTGAGCTTATAACTACCATATGATTATATGGTAGAAATAAATGAAGGTTTATTTTTAACTTGTCTAGTGTATTTTTTATAATACACTAGACATCAAATATATATATAATGAGCATCATAAGAAAGATAATAGACTCACAGTAGGAGGTACATCAAAGCACACAAGATTTGTTAAGCGAGTAAGTCTCTCTTTAGTCTCTAAGTTGAGAGTAGAATCATCTGAGAGAAAAATTCCTTCAAAGGATGAGTGTGCCTTTTGCCACTAAAAGGGGGATAAGGATCCACCAAAGCTTCTTAAACCAAAATAAGTAAAAAATTGAGTGCAAATGTTGCATGTGTTGATGATGATTGTTCAAAGTTTTTAAAAATTCATTCCCTCTCATTTATAGATTAAAAGAAATTAAAACTTTTGCTATCAAAGACTTAAGACTTTTTTGCCTTGGGGATGCTCTCTAACCCCCATAAGGGCTTTAAGCCTTCAACGTTCAACCTTTGAGTCTTTGACCTTCTAGAAAAGCCCTTTATTGCTAATATATCTTTTAAATCTAATGACAAATAAGACAATAGTATAAATATTGACTTGATTTATTTAAGATTTTTGACCAATGGTTCTTAATACAACTTGTCGACTTAGCCCTAAATAGAGGAGAGTGGAGGAAGCAGATTCATGTTGCCAACCCCATGTAGTTGGGAAAAAGCTTAGTTGAGTTGAGTTGAGTTGAGTTGAGCTGGTTCTTAATACAACTCGCATTTTTTCATTTAAAAACTTGCAATAACTCCTCAGAGGACACTAGTGTTTTTCTATTCTATTTGCTAAGTTTCTAATTGTATATTGTTTATGATAATTAAAAATCTTGTAGATTTTATCTCATTATGTGCTTATTAAAGTTTTAATTATGGTAGTGTTTGGTAACTCTACTTTTTTTAACTCTACAATTTTGAGTTATAAAACATCTAGCTCTATTTTTTTTAGCTCTACTGATATAAGAGCTTATTTTAAAAGTATTGTTTGGTAACAAAAATACTCCAACCTCTTATTTTAAAAAATTGAAAATAGAAAGTAATTATTATATTGGAATCATATGCTATATTTGGTTAAAGTAAAAATTATTTTGAATTAATTATCACTTACTAAATTTGAGTTGTGACAAATTATTCCTAATATAGTTGGATCATCCTCTACTACAAGTAGATGATAAGCCTTTACAAGGAAAAGTAAACTTTTTTTGCTTTTTATTTTAGAGGTTTAACCTCTACTATTTGTCAACTTTTACTTTATTTAGATGTTGACAAATTATTACCAAACGCTCTAATTTTGTCCAACCTCTATTTTAATTAGAGTTTGGAGAAATTAGAGGTTAGAATTAGAGTTACCAAACACCACCTATGTTTCTGTTAATTGAGATAATTGATATGGAAGTTTATAGTTTGTGGCCTCTATTTTGTTGCTCAAACTCAGCAAAATTAATTCATGGTTTTCCAGTTGCTTATTTGATATGCTTATTGATCTTTTAATTGTATTTGCAAATTTTCAAATCTGTTAAGATTTTTTGATTTTAAGTTAAACACACACACACATATGTGAGGGTTATCTTCTTATTGCATTGAGGCCTTCACCTCAATGCACTCAAGTAGAACCCTTCAATCAAGCTTCATAAATTTTAAAACATTTGTCCTTGCCAAAATGGGTATTTGATAGGTATGTGACCTGGACACTTGGATGGACCCAATTTTCTTTTTTGGTTTTTCTTTTTGATTTCCATGTTTTTGTAGACCTATAAGTCATCCTATTTCACTAGGATAAAAGCACCTAGTCTAAAGGCGTTGGAGCATGGTAAAAAAGTAGAGTATTCTATCTCTTTTGATCACTAGAAGTGACCGATACATCATCTCTAGTGGGATAAGTGAACCTTGGGTCCCCAACAGGTTAGGGGGGCCTTGGGTTGTTTCTTCTAAAAAAAAAAAGTGAACCTTCATTGCACAACCTTATGAATCTTGCACGCGCGCGTGTGTGTTTGTGTTTGAAACTTCTGTTGATGTACTTGTCATTGTAGTTGTTGTGTACTTTCCCTACCTTGGCAATTCTTTTTCTAATTATCAATGCATTTGTTTTTTCTTTTAACTAAAAGTTACAAACTTAATTTCTCCACAAGTTGTAGTGCAACGTAATCATACAATTTGCTTTGTTCTAGAAGGACGCGACAACCAGTTCAATGGTCTTGTTTTTCTTCTTGACTGAAAATGACAATTTCATGACATGACAATACAATCTCCTTGTTTCATAACTATAGTTATCACTGTGATTATAGATTTTCTTCTCTGGAGCTTTTGTTCGTGTCAAAACATCTTGCTCGAGCTTGTATAGATTGGGCTTATTGTTTTCGCAGTGCAAGCATTGCTTGGACCTTGTATTTCATCCCTAGTCTTAGTAAAGAAATTTTGTGAAACTGTATATAATGCACATCGGTTTTTTTCCCCTTTCTATACTATGCATCTTTTAGTGCATGTTGTGTGGAATAGCATTTTATGTCAATTAATATGTTAGTGCACTGGGTTCGTTAAGATAACATCCTATATGTATGTTCTAATATGATTTGATTTCAAATTTCATTTATTTTTATATACAGTTCATTTGTAATTTGGTTTTAAAAAAATTAAAGAATATTGATGGAATTTTAAAGATTTTTAATTCTGTGTCCAGCAGGGGATTTCTTTTGCAATTGTAAACATGAAAGTCTGAATGCACATTTTAGGAATCACTCATTAGTTCAACTGGTAGGCCCATGTTAGTTTGAATGCTATGTAGTTTTCGTGTTCTAGCTCAATTTGCTCATGTGGCAAACCACCTTGGTATCCGAGAAAATGTTAACTTGGCTTCTATGCCTCTTTGATGCTTTTGAATTGGGTCATGATACCACACAAATTGTCATAAAATTGATTTTGAGGCTTTGCAGAGCTGTTATTTTTATTTTGTTTTATTGCATAATTTTGGTTTGTTCTATTGCTTGCATGATCATCTAGTCACTACCTGATATTGTGTTTCATATTTTGTTATGCAAGGATGTTTCTTTTATTTGTTTGATAACCTTAACTTTTTTAGTTGTTAATTTTTTTCCATTTTCATTTGCATATTTAATAATTTGTTATACTTTTATTTGGGCAATTGCAGGACATGCACCACAGTCTCTTGGTCCTTCCGCATTTTCTATGAGAAGGTGAATGATTGCTTCATTCTTTTGCTGACAATTATTGATGTTTAATTGGGTAAAAATTTAAAAAATATTAAAAGCTTTTGGAAAGTTCTTTGAAAAGACATGCTTTCATAGGGAAGCATCCTTATAGTTATAGTGGACTGTGGATAATGGCCTTCCATCTCAATTTTCGATTTAATGTGGTGGGGGTTCATTCTCTTAAATCCTTGATTATCTCCGATTTGATGTCTTTGTCATTATGCTGTTCATTTACAACTTAGATACATTTTCTTTTTCCTAGAATTTTGCAGAATCCTCCAAGTTCAGTAATGAGGTGAGACATTTGTGAAGAGCTATACTCTTTCCCAAAATCTTTACTTAAATAATAAATGTTCATATGATAATACATGAAAATAAGAAACAAATATTACCGTTACATGGTTGCTAGTTTTGTTTGAATCAATAATCATCTCATTTATTTTAATTTTTTGACAGGAAACATATAAATGTTAGAAAATATAAGTATAATCATCTCATTTCTGAAGAGAACTTTTGTCATATGTAAATTAACTTTCTTTTGTTGTCTCGGCATCATCTCTCATATCACTTATGGTACCGTTAAATCCTGTCTTGATTTCATTGCTGACCACAAATCTTTTATATGTGATCATCTCATCCCATTGTGGATGCAAGGAACATTTTACGAGACTGCTATTTGGTGAGCCATGCTTTTTGGAATAGAATGTTAGGCAATAAAGAAATGTAACACATTAACAAAATACATGTAATAGAAATATGAATGTTAATAGATTTGTGGTAGGACCTTAGAAAATAATTTGGAAATAAACATCTTTGAGAAATGGTAAGAGTAGCCCAAAATGGAGATAAAATTAGAGGGAACATATTGAGCCAGTTTGTACTCATACTATGAAAACCATTAGGTGCTTTATTTAGGAAGAGGAGATCTGCTGATAATTAATGATTATGATAGAGGCAGGATAAAGACCTAAAGTAACATGGATAGAGATAGAACTTAGAAAGATATAAATACTTCAAATATAAATATAATTGTTGACTTGGCCTTGATAGACCAAAATGGAGGAAGTGGATCTTTATATTCGATCTCATGTTGTTGGGAAAGGCTTTATTCAGTTGAGTTGAGAAATGAAGAATATTGTGTGTGGAATCTTTGAAGTTTGAACCTATAGATTTTGCATTTAATTTACAATGGGCTCAAATGTTTGGTAAGCTAACTTATAAGTGGAGTTCCTTAAATTTTTACTAATGCTTTTGACAATTGGAAATTTTACTTGTTAGTACTTTTCTTGATAAGGTAACATGCATGAAAATAGTTCATAGTTGGCTTAATGTGTTTATATATCAAAGATGCTATTTTTATTTTTTTGATATTTGTGACTTTTTAGATCTTTTCTCATTTTCTCCCTCAAAAAAATGAGGCTTGCATTTTATTTCAGCTTGAGGCTTATGCCTCAAACTTCTTATTCATGCTTATGGCGTGATGTTTTTTACACAAGCTTTTAACTCGATGCATCCTCTTCCTTATTGCTTGGCTTGTAATCTTGCATCCATATCTCCCTAAATGAAAAAACAAGAGTAATCACTTATTTGAGTCATGGTCACCCTCCTCAGCAGTCAAAACAAGAAGCTAAGACTTTGTAAATTCTAATTCACATCAAATAGAGCTGTAAGTATTTTTCTTTTAATTAATTTACTTGAGGCCGACATCCTTTCACTTGCTCTTGCGGGCAGATGTGTTTGCTACTAATGTGATGTGAACATCACCACCTCTTGATGTTTCTAGCATTGTAGTTTTTAGCATAGTGAAATCACCTGTGGTATATCCAATGATGATCAAGGAATGAGCTCTCTTTTGTCATGATGTGCGTCACATGTCTCTATTAGACCTCTTTCACCATTTATTTAGAGGGCTAAACAACTGTCATTTTGTTTGCAGTAAATGCATCAGTACACCTTGATGAAGACCTTGATGATGTTGGGTTTTCAGGATTATAATTAGTCAAACTTGGGCCACATATTTGAATGTTGTATTTCATGCAATAATGTTATCATTTTTACTTGCAAGATAATCATTCTTTTATTAGATCTCTTGACACCTATTGCAAAAAATGAAGTTTTATAGTTACAAACCTATTAACTACATTTTTTTTTTTAAAATTTTGGAATTATATTTTATGGTTTGCTTGCTAGATATTATCTTTGCAAGTTTCTCGATATTTTTCTTGTTGAATGTACTCCCTCACTTGAGGTCTTATCTTGATGCTGGATGTGGGTATTTAGAACAAATTTTTACCCTTAACAAGCTTTCCATGGTGTCTTTAGATTTCTATGTACAACTTCATTATTTTATGGAATTTTGCATCCATTTATAGTTATTTTGTTTGATGACTCTCACCTGGGATGTTGATTTCTTGCAGGCCCTTCTTGATTATGAAAGGCATAAACTGCGTGGTGGTGAGCTTCATCTTCCAATTGCTTCTATCTCAGAGCCAATGAATGCTGAAATTCAGGTACTATTATTTTGGTTTGTATGATTTATATGAGCTGATATATTAATTTTTGCTTTTTTTTTTTTAATGGGCACAAGCAATGGCCTTTGTGTTTTAATTTGTCCCTCGAAGATTAAATTTCTTGCTATTAAGTAAAAAATTGTTGTTTGTTAAAGTCAAAAACACGATTCAATATAACTTAAGACCCAGTTGGAGTGAGGGACCAATGAATAAATAAATAAATTTTTGAGGGACCTCTAAATAAATATTTTATATCCCGCCTAGGCCCCGCCTCGCCTAATTAAGGTTTACCGCCTACCACTGCCTTTCCGCCTTGACAACACTGCTAGTACTGGAGGGAAATTCAAAAGAGTATTGAAAGTCCTACTTATGCTGTGCACAAATTTGGTGATTTCTATCAGTGAAAAGGAATAAGGAGTTTCGAGTTTTTTTGTTAATCAGACAACACACAGATTTGAACTAGGTGGAAAATTTTCTATTTCCCGCCTTGCCATGTACAGAAGGCCACTTTTGCGGGATTGAGACATCAGTGAGCTAACAATCTGGAATAGCTAAAATTGTAACCATGTGTTGGAAAGAAAAAGAAAAAAAAACCTTGGTTAGTAAAATATGGGCCAAGGGACATATGATATGACTAATGAAATCACTGTTTGAGAGGAAACAAAAGAATATATTATATTAAAATGGTATAAATCAAAACAACAGAGGCAAAGTAAAAGCCCAAGGAGTACTTTACAATGCCACCCAACCCCAGCATCTTGTGAAGTCACACACAAGGTTGACTATCCCAATACCAACAGGATCACCGTCCAATCCTTTAGCCACCCAATAACAAAGAAGCCCCCATGATAACAAAAACACAATGGATTGTTTTAAATTCCAATTAGAAACCGAGTAGCCGCTCGCCCAGGGAGAGGGAGAGGCAACTACCCATGAACTAGTCAATAATTTAATTTCTTCCCATAAAACGGACACATCTTTAGAGATATTGTTGAAAACTCTGCGATTACGCTCAAGCCAAAGAGCCCACATAGTTGCATATGAAGCTACTTACCCACCTCCTTCTCCATCCTAGGAAGGTTCGTTATATGATTCAGAGAAAGACCGTCGTCACTGTTAGAGGGGGGAAGACACTTTATCACTGTTTCTATGCTTTGGTTTTGTGGGGTTTGTGCATTAAAGTTGGAGAAACCGTGTGATCTTTTCTTTGGTATTCCTTGACAATCTTTGGATCTTTGTGAAGTGTGCTATCCCCATATCCCCTTATTATTTTCGTGGAACAGGATTGGGTTGAAGTGTTATTTTTGATTTAATGATTTTGATGTGGGCCCAAGAGGTCCAATGATTTTCACAGTCCATTTTAGATGATACCTTGTTCTGGGATGCATTTATCCCTCTATGGGATTTCTTTTACTGTTCTGATTTTGATCAGCATGACTTTGAGGTTGGGATTGTTGTAGAGTTGTGAATTCATGTGGCTATTGTTGGTTGAGGAACAATCTCTCTGTTTCTCATCTTCATCTTCTTTTGATAGCTTGCTATAGATTTGTCAATATCTTGAGTCCTAGGTCATAAATTGTGAAGTTCCACTAACCATAGATGGTGCTTGTCATGATCCAATAGCAATTGATCTTGTATCTACTATCTAATGCATTAGGTGGTTATCTTGTGTACTTCATATATCAGTAGTTGAAGAAAAACTGATGAATAACTTTTCTTTTTAACTTTTTAGAATATACACATTACACTGGTATCATTAAATGAGGATAACGATAAGTGCTAGAGGTGAAAAATGCACCATGAAAGTGAGTTGCAATGGTTCTGGATTACAGAATAGTTCCTGACTATCATATAGACCTCTTGACTTGTTTGGTTGTGTTGCCATTGCTGGGTTTACAAAATTTGAATATTTTTTGTTGAAAACTCTGTTTGCAATTATCTTTAATAAGCCGCTCCCCTTTCTCTTTCTCTCTGTCTCTCTCTCTCTCTCTCTTTCTCTTTCTCTCTCTCTCTTTGTCTGTCTCTCTCTATGTTTTATAATATGTGGATGGTTTTTGTTGAAAATTTTGTTTGCAACTATTTGTAGTAAACCCCCCACCTCTCTCTCTCTTTCTCTTTGTAATACATTCCTGCTGGCCAAAAAGAAAAACAAATTAAAAAGAATAGAGATAAAGTATCATGTTTGTTGCTTTACAGATGGGTGGTCCATCAACGGGGTCAGGTAGGGCACGGAGAGATGCTGCTGCTCGAGCTATGCAAGGGTGGCACTCTCAGCGTCTTCTTGGTAATGGTGAAGTTGGTGACCCAATTATTAAGGTTTGTGGGGGTTACTTCTAAACTCCAAAATAATGCATCTACTTTATGCTACCCTTCTTGTACTGCCCCACTCTAATGCAATGTATATTTATGATTTAGGATAAGAGCTGTGTTTCTTTGTCAAAGCGTGAAAAACCTCTCAAAAGTGTTGGTATGCCTCTCTTACAGGATTTGTCTTCCTTGCTTTATGATATTTTTTGGGCCTGGTTATTGAGAAACAATTCTTGTGAGTTAGGTCTGCTTAAACGGAAGAAGGCATCTAACTTGGAGCGTACTGTCAAGACTGCCCGTACAATGACAAAAGTAGCTAAGCCACAGTTAAGATCCCTGAACAATATTTTGTTTTTGTTATTAGAGATGTGTGAGAAACTGGCTTATGGTTTCTTGTTGTTGTACTTTGTGTTGCATTTATTTCAGTGTTGTTAAAGCATGAAGGTGATGCCTTGGTGCCTTGACCTACTAAGGCGAGGCCCTACCAATGTAGTGACTAAGGGGAGGCCTAGGGGGGACAAGAAAATAATCTTTTTTTTTCTTCTTTTTTTTTTTTTTTTTTAATAAAAGAAGAAACAAAGTAAATTTATTAGTAAAAAAAGGTGGTGAAGGTACCAGAGTACCAGGAGTACACTGTGCAAAATCATACATTGATCATATGATCAAAAGACCCATCCTTACATACACCCAGTCCAATTCCTAGACCAATCTGATATGGAGAATCCAGCCCCATATTTAGAACAAGAAACCCAACTACAAGCTAACCATAATGTATCCTCCCAAAGATAGGGCCATTCATTCCTAGCCCCCTCGAAAACTCTCCTATTACGTTCAAGCCAAATAGACCAAAGGGTTGCAAACTTGACAATCTTCATAACATCCTTATACTTCCTCGAGAGATGCTGAATATGGGATGATGACATACATTCTTCACAAGAATTTGGAGTCCTGAATCTCCCCCCCCCCCCCCCCCCAAAAAAAAAACCAACCCATTTCTCCCAAAGCCGCATTGAGACTGGGCAGCGAATAAACAAGTGATCCGCTGACTCACTATCCTGCAGGCAAAGTAAACAAACATGTGGAGACTGGAGAGACTCAGCAGTGAAGTAGATGCTTTTGAAGAATGTCCATGGTACAAATTTTCTGTTGTTCAAGCATCTACCCGAATACCTTAACCTTAGAGGGAATGTGAGCAGACCAAATAGAAGGAGCCATAGAAAAATGAGAAAAAGAAGGGCTATCAGAAAGGGATTAAAGAAAGACCTACAAGCAAACTTGCCAAATGGAAGAAGAGACCATGAAAAATTGTCAGGGTTGGATGATAAAGTAATGGACTCAATCCTAAGTGTACGAGTGGAGTCTTCCTCTAGTTCACGAATTGTTAAGGCTCTAGACAAGTGTAAGTTCCAAGAAGGTCAGTTGTTGGAGGAGGGAGGGGAAATGGATACAAAGGAACGAACATGTGCATTGTGTAAGGAGGAAATACGGTATAAGTGAGGAAAAGCCTGGGCGAGCGTAGAATCCCTGTTCCACATATCTTCCCAAAAATGAAAGGTGCTGCCATCACCCACAATGGGATGGAAATGATTCATTACCTCGGGAGCTAGAGATGCGATGAACTTCCAAGGGGCTTCAGTAAGATAAGCCACTTCTACGCCTTCGGTCCCAAGAACGCACGTGTGAACCGTGAATACTGCAAATAACCCGAGCCTAAAGTGACTGTTGTTCATGGGGGACAAGAAAATAATCATCTATAAATCCTAAAGTTCTATAGACTATAATTGCATTCTCTTGTTTTAGTACTCTTGAAAACTCAACTAAGCCTTTTCACAACTGCATGGAGGTCGGCTACATGAATATACTTCCTTCACTTTAGTAGAGTCATGTCATAGTTAATTTGACAAAGTTTTACGGTAGTTGTCGCTACCTAACATAATCATCCTTCTTTATTAGATTTAGGGCTTGGAACCGACTATGTTTAAATATATGAAAATATTCTCACCATTGGAGGACTAATTCTCTTGTACGCATTATATATTCTTTCATTTACTCCAAAAAGATAAAAAAAACTCTAGCATCATGAACAAAGTTTACAATTCATGAGTTGTTTCCTTTGTGAGGTGAGTTCTAAGTCTCAAGGTGTTGTGAGGCTTACGCCTTGCATTTTTATAAAAAACATACATAAAAATTCTAAAAATCAAATATCATTAATAAATGGAGAAACATGGAATGTAGGCAAACAATGGACTGTTGTTATCTATGTTACCTTCTCACCTGACAATGCCAAGCACTTGAGACACAAACCTGATATATCAACTTGCTTCAATTGTCATAACTCAACTCAACTCAACTCAACAAAGCCTTGCCCTATAACATGGGGTCAGCTACACGAACTTGCTTTCTCTACTTTATTCTATCAAGGGCTAAGTTGATAGGTTAACAAGACATCCTAGCCTTCCATGTAGTTTGATTAAGTAGGTTCATGTTATAGTTGATTTGAAGTTTTTTAGCGTTATTGTCTACCTAACACAACCCTTCTTTATTCAAGCTTGGCATGGACTGTGCATAAATATATGCTAGTAAGCTTAGTAAAGGTGAAGCTTTTAACTATCTAGAAGGGAGACTAATAGAAATTTGGCAAATTATGTGCAAATATATTAGGTATTATATATTTTTAATTCTGACCATCTCTATTAACTTTTTAAGTTTTTAGCTTTTTTGATTATATATGATGAAGCTCCTTGCAATGAACTCATAGAAACAATTTGTCACACCCCGATTTTTCGGACCTAATCACGTGCACTATAATGGAGTGCAACTCGCCTAGATCACCTAACCGGGGCGTGAGTGTCCATCATCTCAGGTCAATGTCCTTATAATAAAAAAATATTTTAAAATTAGTGAGAACACGTTTTTTTTTTTAAGGACATTGCCTAACCCTAATCTTATTGTGCCTGCAAATTCAATTCATGTGAGACTGAATGTCTCTATAATTACCTTGGTCTCACCATAGACCTTAATACATTAATTCAACCAAGAAATGCCTATTGCTTTGGCATTCTTAACCCTGTAGACATCAAAAGACTAGACCCATTTTCAATTTTGACATAATTCATCAATAGAGACAAATTTATTAATAAACATTTAATAATTCACATGACATTGAATTAATTAAAATTATACATATGTCCACCATGTTTTGACATAAATAACATTAAAACTAGTTGTCATACCCTTAGCATAACACTTGACATACTAAAATCAAACTAAAATACCAATATTGTTCCTATTGGAACTATTATTCTTACGAGTAAGTACAAATGACCACTACACATAGTCAAATCTAAGCCACCAATAGTGCTAGCTACTACTGCTCTTCAACCCATGGATTGCTCATGCTGCATTATTCATTCTTGAAAAAGAAAGGGGGTGAGCTAATGCCCACTGGATCACCTTAAACAATATTCCTGAACTCTTATTTATTAATAGCATAATACATCAAATCCAATTAGATATTTAAACAAGTGCATACATTATGTTGCAACATTAATTTGTTTTAAGTGTCATCGCTAACCGTCCATTTGGGTCATAGACCACCCAAGCGGGATCACCTTTCTCTCGGAACTCCTGTCGAATGGAGTCCAAAATTCACTGGCCATCATGACACATAACCTTGGCCTTTCAGAACACCCCAGGCTAGGCCAAGACACCTTTCAATATATTGTTATCTTTTTAGCGTGTCTTTAGTGAGACAAATCATATGACTAACATACCAACATTATTAATGTAATGTATTAACATATCATGCCATTATAAAACTATTACTGAACAACATCCAATAACTCATATCATGTCATAATTTAACAATAATCATTTCATATATGTGAATAGTATTGTATATGTGAATAGTACTGTATCATAAGGCTCTTCCAAAAGAATAGTTTTCAATAAAATCAACCAGACTAGTCTTTAGGTTGAGTGGTGGAATCACAATGATCTCGCTTAAATACCACTCTTGTAGAGCAACAAGCTGCCTTCCGTTCACTATTCAAAGGTGCTTGGGACAAGACTGTGTCAGACTAATTAAATCAATTACTAATTCAGTAGAGTAATGGTATGGCGCATGAATTTCTTATACCAAGGTACAAGCATAAATGACAAATGCATAATACATGTATCACAATAATGACTAACATGTAAATAGTTTAAGAAGATTATTCACACACACCCATCTAACTAGATAGGATATAACATACTAGAAATAAATAACAATAAAGGAAAAAGTCAAGGATTACACCCACGTGTATGTTAATTCGTGTTCCTCGGTATGTGTTGATCTCCACCTAATCGTACACCAAGCTCTTGACCTTCACCTAGTTGCTTGTATGCTAGAAGTGAGAGGAGGATGAATGCAGTTAAGGGAATGAGATCTATACAAGTGATGGGGTTGTTGTTGGAAGAAGGGAGGAGAACACTCAAGAAAATCTTTTCTGTTGTGGAAGATCAGTTAATACCGCAACCACAGAGCATACTAGGAATTTCAAGAGAGCTAAGGAGAGGAGAATACTCAAGAGCACTCAAGAGAGAACTTGCTACTTGATGCTCAAACCTCTCATTTGAGGGGGTATTTATAGTTGGTTCATGCTAGGTTTATTCAATCTTCACCACTCAATTAAAAACTCTCAAAAAAATCATGGCCTTACAGTTGTAACCCACTTTTGACCACTTGCTCACCAATAATTCCCATAGTATTTGACTTGGGCTTTATAACATTTTAGGTGTTGGGCTTGGACTTGGGCTTGATCTTAATATTGATCTTGACTTTATGTTGGGTTTGACCTTTGGACTTGACCATGGACATGGGCTCAAAATAAATTTATACTATACTAATTTTCTTATTTTGTGACATTAAGATAGTAATGGTGATGAAAATATTAATTTTTACTCATTTATTTATTGGTTATCTATTTTATAAGGTTATGAAAATTTTGGAGTATTACACAATTGACATTGAAGTTCACCTAGTAGTGTGCCTATAATTGGCAACGTGAGAAGCCTAGGCTTGGAGATCTAAAACTTAGATCTCTTGTAAATGACAAAGACTAGAACTTTGAAAAAGAATAAGCATGTTTATTCTAATATGAGTTGAAGTGTTTTAGGAAAAAAATAGGAAAGTATGAAAAAGAGGGCTTGCAATTGCATTGAATTTCATAACCATAGAAATTGACACTTAAGCCCCACATGACTTCTCAAGGCATAAGCCTCATTGGGTAGCACAATTGATGCTTATGCTTTAGTGCGGTCCTCGACTGCCTCTAGGTGTAAGCCTCATTTGATTTTTAAATTATGACCATAAAAGGGAACTAAAAAGAAACTATGAAAAAGTTGACACTTAACATGATGGACTTATAATAATTTAATTTTGAAAAAAAGGTATATTAAAGTGCATAAAACGAAAATAGAGCATATTTTCATTAGACTTTTTCCAAAATAAATCCTCTTGTTTCTTTTGCAAAAGTAAAATAAAAATTCGGCTACCTGTTTTCTTATTAAACACTCTTTCCCATACACTTCCTTTGAAAGACGCTTGTACCTTTTCTCCAAAAAATCCTAGCATTTCTATAATTAATTTAGCATTTATTGATTAAAAATAAAAATATGAAAGTACTCAAAAAAATATATGATGCATTCATAATTCTAACGCACGCAAACCATAGGCCTACAAGTAGTTTTAGGTAAGTCCATAATTTTTATTAAAATTTCCTTTAAAGTCCACAATCTTAAAAAAATTTCGAAACCACCCTACTGCCTGCCTAGCAAAATGCCTAGAAAATTTGTTGTTTAATTTCCCAGGCAACAACTTTTAACAAACTTCGAAAAGTAAGATTCATCTATTTGACTCATTTGTTTTGAGTTTTCCCAAAGTATTGTGATAGTCCTTAAGAATAATTGTTCATGGTAGGCTTATGGGTCAAATAGTCTCTGAGGTTTCTATTATATGTCCAGAAGATATGAATATAAATTGGTGAAATTTGCAATAGAAATTCTTCAACAGGAAAAGTTTGTCTTTATTGTGGAAGTTTACGTATTAATGATGGCACTTAACAGTTGAAGGGAAAGCAGAAAGAAATCCATAGGTATTGACACTGGAGTCTCATTGAGCATTGGAATGGTATCACTTGTTAATAGGAATACTTGACCTGCTTAAAAATACCTGCAAACTTGGGGAACATTTGTAACTACTAGTCATTTTTCTATTAAATTCTATTGCATGTGCTCATGCATCTCTACAAATTGTATTTAAGGTAAATGATAAAGTGGCTACAAGTCTACCACTCAAACTATGTCCCATCATGTTTGGATTCTCAAATCATACACCAATGCTTGATTCGAGGCAATCGAACAGTTGAGGTGATGTAGTGTGCATTGTAGTTTGTGCTGTAGTCAAGCATGTCTCTTCTATTAACGTGCACTACATTTAACTTTGATCTGGCTTTTTCTAAATTAAAGTGACTAAGAAATTTTAGTTCTTTTGTATGGCCTTTCTCAATGTATATCTAGGATATTTGTCGCATTGAGGGCAATCTTTTCTTTTTTTTTCTTTTTTTTTGTTGGGGTGGGGTGGGTTGGGGTGAATAGAATACTTAATAATCAAGAAGAGGGCAGATTACATTTTGAAGAAACTTCCTCATTGGTGTTGCTACTAAGTACAACAATTGGGAAGACATTTCTGAAGGAGAGAATAATATTTATGTATTAAAAAGAACAGACCCAGCCAGCCAATTGACAGCATAATGTACCTCCCTCCAACAATCTAACTACCTGTTCTGAATCTTAGTTAAGGATTTCTTCACCATGTATAATAAAGATCTTATCTTTTATGGATAAATGAAGTTCTTGATAACTTCTATGAGGGCTACGTCTGAAGAGCAATCTTGTTCCTTTTGCTACTGAAAGGATACGTTCCGTTATACATTTTGAAGGGGGTTGTGAGCCAGTCTGACAAATTCCATCTTTGTTGACTTGTTAGTGGTTGATCGTACTTGAATTTTTAAATGCCATTCATCTTCAAATGCAATTACTTTGAATGTAAAGAAGATGGTGCTATTGCTAAGATACTTTCTTCTGCAGAATGGATTCAATGGTTGTTGATATTGGACCGCCTGCAGACTGGGTGAAGGTTAATGTCCGAAAAACAGTAAGTCTTGTTTGCACCAATTGGTTTGACGTAAAATTGTTGTCCTCTATCAAGGTTTTAACTAAACTTTTGAGCTGTCTTTGTGCAGAAAGATTGCTTTGAGGTGTATGCTTTAGTTCCTGGTCTTCTACGAGAAGAGGTAAGAAAATGTGTGCTTAACCTTATTTACTTATTATTCTCTTTTTTTGTCATGCTGCTTTGATATCATTTAGAAAATGAATTTAAAACTGATAAAATTGATGAATAAAACATCTTCCTATTTGTGAAATTAACTGAGACCAGCAGGCAATTGCTTCACCTAGCAGATATCTTTGGTGAAATCTGCCTGTTCAGAAAATTATTTTCATCATATCAATGACATTCATCCATTGGTTCCGGTTAAAAACTATCAGTAGACGTATGAAATCATAGTTATAAATTGGGATTGGGGTTCTGAAGGTTTATCTTGACTTTGTTTGGACCGTAGGAGTTCGTCTCTCTTGTTTAACTTAGTATGAGAAAGGTGGAAAAGCAAATAAAGTATCTATTTCATTTGATAGTTTTGTTTCACAAATTTTCTACAATTTTCTGATGCACCTTACTATTATGATTCATCCTTCTGATGCTCAGGTCCGTGTTCAATCAGACCCAGCTGGTCGCCTAGTTATATCTGGTGATCCGGAGCAGCCTGACAATCCATGGGGTGTTGCACCGTTTAAAAAGGTATGCATATTTGTCATTCAACTGATTGGAGTTTATGAAGCTTTTATCATAAATGCAGTTGGCAAATTGCAGCAGTAAATTGCTTCTGGTGGAAACATGTTGTTGAGGCATCTCTTAGGCATCTCAAGGCTCTTAGGTGTAAGGTGACAGGGGGGCCTAGGAGATTTTTTAAAATTGAGGAGTTTAAATAATATGAGTTTATTTTAAAAGTGGTCTCCAAATTATAGATTTACTTATTTTGCTTAAAAAACTGCATTTTTGTTTTTTGAGAAAAGAAGATTATATTTTCTGTCCTAGAGTTGAAAATAAAAGGACCTTGAAGTTGGAATGGTACCCTGTTGATGTTTAAAGACCTTTATTAGAACATATGTTCTTTATTCAAGATTGATTCATTAAATTGCTTTATACATTATGCAATTTTCCAATAACTATATTTTATTAAAGATAATTATGCAACTTTTAGCATCCTCACTTAGGCAATGATTCACCAAGGATAATAGACCATTTATGCATGTTAGCTGTACATGGGGTAAAAGACATTCCGTCTATTGCACCTCTCTCCATCTCACATTCACATGTATTCCCATATTTGTATTACATGATTTGCGAGCTGTTTATTGATTCATTAGCTTATTATTCAGGTAATCAGCTTGCCATCAAGGATAGATCCACATCAAACCTCAGCTGTTGTCACCTTGCACGGTCAGTTATTTGTTCGTGTGCCTTTTGAGCAGTCAGATTTGTAGGATGGAACTACTGTCATTACCTTCGTGGGAATCTCTCAGCAATTAATCACAGGAAGAATGCGAAAAAAGGAGGATCTCATTGTACTAATTCAGAAAGAAAGCATGGTTATGCACACGAAGGCCTTACTTTTTGAACCATTTTAATCGTCTGCAGCTTATTGATGGCAAGCTGTGTGATCGAAGTAGGGTATATTCCTAATCAGTCTGGTAGTTGTACAATCTGTCTTTCTCAGATAATCACAATTGTTGGGATAATTGACCAAAACCCTGGGCTGTAGTGTAGTGTAGGGGTTGTTTTTTATTTCTTTTCCCTGTCTTTTCTTTTTCTTTCTTTTTTGTTCAATGACGAAACCATATTTAAATTAACTTTTAGCTCTTTTAATTTTAATCATTTCCCCCCTTTCCCTGCTGTATTACTTGGGTAACTTTTCTATTGCAGAAAATTTGGTGATTTATTTGTGAACAACCAACAGATGGTCAGGAAAAAGAAAAAGAACGATAAACCCATGGAATCGTCTTACTGTCTCAGCATTGTTGTTTTGGTATTGATTCTATTAATCTATGGTTCAAGCTATTTGAGGAGCCATATATTAAAGAAAAATGAACCAGTAGCCTAGTACCGTTGGACATGCTGAATGTTTGTCTTTTTAAGCGGTTTGGTTGTGATATTGGGTTACATGACCTTGCTTATTTCTTGCGTTTGGAAAATATATCAGGTGCCCCTTTGCTCTACAGATGGATGAAAGTTAAGGTAGAAAATTGGGAAAATAGGTATAGTAGAGGCCTTTTTATTATATTTTTTTTGATATAAAAAATAACTAAAAGTTTTGGCTTTTTGGCACTCTAATTTTTATTACATAAAAGATTAAAGAAAAATTAAGATTCACCGGATTGTTTTTATACCAGTTTTTTTCTTACCCAGAAAATAATAGTTGATGAAAATAAAACTAAAAAAGAGGAAATGATACATGAAGAAGCAATATCCGTGACGATGAATATTTAAATATCAATGAAAAAAAAATGAAGTCAAAAAGACAATTTGTGCAATATTAAATTACATTTATAAATTACACATTTTAATTACTTGGAATATCACAAAGAAAATGTAGCTGCATTTTTGGATTCCACTCCACCATTAATGAAGATAACATTTCTTACAACAACGTAGCCAGCCAACCCATTTTGAATCTTTCAGATCCATTAAATTAAGCAAATGAATGGTTAAAATACAAGAATTTCAACAAATCACCCAAAACGTCAGATACAATATTGTCAGCACTATCAGTAGCAGCTCCATGTTACACCCTCCAAATTCTCCAAAGCCACAAAATTTAGTTAATCCCTTCTCCCACCATTCACTTCACTCTCATGGAAACTGAAAACCTGCTCCTCCTCCACCAACCTGTCCAGAATTTGCCTTTGGTGGATTAATAGCAATCCAAAGCAAAGACAATGTGATTGCAATAAGACCCGACCACACGAAAACGATGGTCGGCGTCTTCCCTCTCCTTCCCATCAATCCCTTTGCAAAAGGATACAAATGAGCCAAAACCCAGAAGCTAAAGAATGCTCCTCCTATGAACTTACTCCATTGTGGGACTGAACTATATATAGTTCTCGAAAATGCCACAACTATTGCGATTATGTTCACTAGTGCAATCACAATTGGCAGGATCATCAGCGATGTCCATTTTACCAAGTACAAGTCGGCGTAGATATCATCGATGTCTTCTCCGGCGGACTTGCTCGTCAAAGTAAACGATATCTCAATTCCGGCAATCACTTTAAGTAGGCCTTGCATTACTGCTGCAAAATGAGCACTAGTTCCTGATATCAACCAAAACTGTTCATTTCTCCACCATTCCTCTAGTCCTATACCTGCCCATTTCACTTCTAATATTGCTAACATTATGAGACAAATTGTTATGAGCAGTAAGTAGATTAGGAAGGTTGCATTTAAAGTTTGCACAATGAACTGCCCAGAGAAGAGAGAAAGAGCTGGGAGGAAGCAGTAAACAATGAGAAACATCGATGTGAATGGGTAGATTCCAACATTGAGATAGGCAAGGCGCTGTAGAAGCTTGAGGCGTGATGTGGCAAGAAGGGCGTTGTTGCGAGAGAAGAAGATTTCTACAGAGCCAGTGGCCCAGCGAAGAACTTGATGAAGACGGTCGGTGAGGTTGATAGGAGCAGATCCTCGGAAGGCATCTCGCTTTGTGATGCAATAGACAGAGTGCCAACCACGGTTGTGCATCCGGTAGCCAGTGACCACGTCCTCTGTGACTGAGCCATAGATCCAACCTACTCGGTCTCCCCATTCTGTCTTGTCCTCGTACCTGAACCAATGGAGGTAAAGCTAGAGTAACACATTTTTACATGCAAATTTGATTATTAACAATCTTATGTGAATTAGCAATTTAGAAACATGGATAGTCATGAGTTTGATATATTCACAAAGGGCACCATAAGCAGCATTTCCTAAGAAAAGAACATTGCGAAAACAGAAAAGCTATTCAAGAAATTCAATAATAAAACAACATTTACTAAGAAAAGAACATCACAAAAACAGAAATTTGAGACATAATTACCAGCAAGAGATGACAGAAACTGCCTCAGCAACACTACTAGGATCAAGAGGCTCTCTTGGGACTCTTAGAGCTCCCGGAGGGCGACCATATTTAACCATAGGATGGTCAGCAAGAGGACGAGCTTGGAACTCAGCAATGGGAATTGACTCGGCCAACATAGTAGAATTGCCAAATCTCTTAGGCAGTAAATTCACATCAAGATCAGGGTCAAAATCATTAGGCCTCAACGCATGAGTTTCTGGCTCAGTTCTCCCTTGAATTATCTTGTCAGGTTGAGGTGGATCAAACCCGTATAACGCAAACCGCCTAAACATGCAACCTGTTCCCACATAAACTGGTCCCTATACAAACAGATCACACACAAGAATGAGCTTTCTTAGAAAATGATTTAATTGCATTGCGTTTTCCATTTGGATTCTCTTTATGTTCTTGTTCTTGCAATGATCAGTAATGTTAATTACCTGAACACCATCTAGTGCACGCATGTTTCCATCGAAGAACACTGTATTATTGTTGGCATATCGATCAGAAGGGTCGATGCCCTCAAATCTCTGAGGAAATTGAATATAACATATGTTTTCACCACCCCTATCCATCATGAAACACATGCCTTCCCTAATGGCTTTGCAATTATAGATATAATGGTCACAATCTAAGTTAAGAATGAAGGGTCCATTGGACAAAACGGCAGAGGCCCGAACTAATGCATTCATAGCTCCGGCCTTTTTGTTGTGATCGTAACCTGGACGCTTCTCCCGTGACACGTAAACAAACATAGGTAGGCGTATATCTACATCTGTGAAGTCTATGATCTTGTCTTCTGCACAACCCATTAAAGGATCACAACTTGGAGGCTTAAGCATCACCTGTGATGTAGTTTAGAGAGTGATAAACCTAGTTAATTTTGAACATTGTGAGCTTACATATCAAGATCGCTTACATATCAAGATAGTGATGTAAAAGAGAAATCTATACCTGAAGAATCCCGGCATGATCACCTTTGGCATGGTCCTTCGATGGGACAGCCCATGTTCCCGGCCAGTGAGTTCCATCGGCCATCCATGTCGCCTTGGGAACCTTAATAGGATCAAAAGGGTCACCACCACTCTCCCTCATATGCTTCAACATCTTCATTTCTTCTCTTGCATTGAAAGCATCTGATCTTCTCCTAATTGAGTCAGGTAGGCCATTAATCCTAACCTTAAACTCATCATATTCTCTCTTTATCTTTCTCCTATCCTTCACAAAATCCAATCTTCTCTTGTTCTTAGTCGGATCTCCTTTGATGGTAAAGTAGCTTTCGGGATTCCTCGGTTCAATATCATGTTTCCGACAAAATGGCACCCACAAATCAGCAAAGCTTGCTGCCTCTGCCATGGCTTCAAAAGTGAGTAATGCACCACCATCATCTGATATGTAACAAGCAAGCTTCTCAACCGGGTAATCCGCCGCAAGTATGGATAGGATGGTGTTGGCTGTGACTAGTGGTGGTTCTTTATTAGGATCAGCTGTGGAGACAAACAAATCAACCCCCGGTAGATCGGACCTCCCAGTAGGATTAGATGGAGATGGCATGTCAAACTTTTCACTAAGGATTGTGAGATCAGTAGAGCGATTGATTGGGCAAAGTTTTGGAATTTGATCAAGAATCCATGAGAAGGCAAACCACACCTCACAAACAATTGACATTGCCCACAACCAAATTGCATCCTCATTTGGATGGTTAATACGCCAAGATAAGAAGAAAACAAGTGCTACAAGTCGGATGAAAATGAACAACCTACAAACGAGAGACAATTTAAATTCTATATGAGGAAAAATGTTGTTAGATTCACAAGATAATCTTGTAATTCATTGTACATACTAATAGGCAGATATGAAAATGTAGGTCTTGTCATTTTCTTTTGAGATCAACCACTAGTATTAGGAGAAACAACAAAGTAATTTATAAGCTTTTGAATTACCTGTAAGGGCTGATGATACCGGTGGGAATGGGTATTATTCGACTAAGAGGTCTCCATGGTTTATCCATTGTTTCAACCATTCCACCTTGGAGTGCTTCATCTCTTTCGTCATCAAAAATATCATCTTTGGGCCAGAAAGCATTTCCATAACCATAAGTTCCTTGTGTCTCAAACAACCACCTATTATGGTCGAACTCCCCTGTTTGGCTTCGCATTAACAGCGATTTGTTTGGTTGCAATACAGACATTCTTCGGTCCATTTTGTTATTCGCATCTGGTGCTGGCAAAGGCAAAGCTCCACTTGAAAAATTAGGTACATCATCGTCGTAATCTCCTATCTTATATTGCTCCTTGCACCCTGGACATAGGCCTGAATCTTTTTGGGCATCCATGTAGCAATCTCTACAAATCTTGAACCTTACATAAAACATTCAAAATGCAATTCAGTTTATAGGCATTTACCACTGAAGCAAAACAATGACTCTAGAAATGAAGAAACATCTGAGGAATTTATGATAGACACAATATCTATGTGTATGTTTGTATGTGTATATACCTGCACTCGCAAGGAATGACATCAACACCTCTCTCATCCTTCATGACTTTGCCATCACATGCTGGCATGGCACACGAGGAGCCCCTTGCTCCGGCCATTTGAGGATGGCTAACCTCTGAATCAATCACCTTGTCCATGAGATGAGCGCGTGTTACACTATTAAATCCCCCAGTAAACAGAGAATTTGATACATATTGCTCTTCAGCTTTAACTGCAACCGATGTGTCCATAGGCTGGTTGTCCGGAGTTGAAGGAATGTGAACAGTGTAATTCATATAATCTCCTGATAGTTCTCCAGACATGTCTAGATCTTCTCTAGAAAGGCTCACATATCGCCCGCTAGAGGTTCTTCTCGCGAATTTCACAGATTGCCCACTATTGCTTCTACCACTTTGAGATTCTCCATTGCTTCCCTGACTCTTTATTGCCTTCTTAGATGGATTGTGTGATAGAGATGCCATTGTTTTTTTCTTTTTTTCTTTTCCTATTCTGTTTCAAAAATGTTCCAAAAATGTTCCGGTTATCTCTTCATGTGTTTCTTTTCTCCATTCTTATATAAAGTCCTGAAAACACAACCAAGAAGAACAAACTTCCGTGTTCCATATTACTTACAAAAATTCCTTGGGTTCTAATGTATTACCTGCCTTACAGTAGTATTTTGAGAGAAAATTAGCCGTTGATAGTCAAGCATCCATGGTGCATTGCAGCGGGCGGGAACTGGAGTTTGGTGTTCAGAACTGTCATTTTCTCCACTCCGGTGACTGACTTTAAAAGGGTGGTAGCCTGAAGTTAGAGAACCACCATGGTTTGTTCTTTGTTTCCTGAAAGATTAGATTTAATGATCAACATGGGCAAGGATCCTGTGGCAAGATTAGTAATAAATATATAAAAGAAGGAATAAAAGATTAGATTTAAAAACATTTCAACCAGGAAAGATTAATTATAATGGAAGTGATGAATAAAAAATGATGCATGAAGCTATCTATCTTTCTATTTACCACTTTCCACAGGAACAAAGGAATTTGATTGATTGATTGATTGAAGAAGAGAAAGGAACAAATCCTGTGGTTTTTTGAGGAAGAAAAAATAAATTGATGGTGAAAGACTCGGTCAAACTTCGTTATTTCTGGTAGATCTTCTACGTTTTTCAAGGAGAGGCTGAGTTGCATATGGGCTCGAAAATGGGCCTGCCCGAGTTTCAAGTCCATGAAGCGAAATATAAGTGCTTTAATATAGGCCTGTTTGTTTGAGCGATTCAAAGAATCAAAATGGAGAAATCATACATCAATGGTGTAGATGATGCCTCGTATTCATCATAGCTTTTTTTTTTTTTTTTTCAATTTCTACTTATTAAATGTTATTTATAAAATACTTTTCTAAACGGGTTTATGATTATCTCAAATGCACTTTTTTTTTAAAAGATTTTAATAATTGAGATTTTTAATCAATTTTATGTAAGTTACAAGCTTCATTCCAATAATATTTCTTAATTATCTCTTTGCTCCTTAAGTGCAATTTCTCCCTTGACCACTTGCTTATTCAACAATGTAATAAAAATTAAGCACAAATTTTCTTTTCTCGTAGAAAAAAGGGCTACCTCTAATTATTATTTGGAAAATTGAGAAATTTCTGTCGAATTTGTCAAAATAATGACAATTATTATATCTATATGGGTGCACATTATGTCTAATTAATGTACATGCATGTAATCTTTGTATGATCAACTCTCAAAGTTAATGTGTAGATGATGGTTATATGGATGCATTTTATGTCTCACTCATCCATTACAAAAAAAAAAGAAAAAAAAAAAGGTTTCTACTTTTAATCAGAAATGAACCTAAAGAGATTAGTTAATTCCTAGAACCATGATTTATTCAGAATTATAGGGAAAAATACTTAACAAATTGATCAAAATGAACATTTTTGCTTTGTTTTTGGTTATGACCAAAATGAACTTAATTGCATCACAATAAGGTAACAATTGTGTTGCTCAGTATATTTTACTATATATATAAACTCTTTTTGTTTTCAGTTTAGGACTGGTGTTTCCGTCTATAAGTAGGTTGGATATGACCTTTGTTGGAAGAAAAATATTTTGTATTGTGCAATACGAGCAGGAACACTTATACAACCATTGGAAAAATACCACTCTTTTTCTTCCTTGAAGCTTGCCTTTGAGATTAATTAGTGCGCATAAGCTGACCCGAATAAGCCACGTTACCCAAAAAATTAAAAAATTAAAAAATTAAAAAATTTCAATGACAAATCTTTCAATCTAAGCTTTAGATAGCTCTAGGTCAGTTTTTCAAGCTACTTTTAGAATCTCTGGTTTAGTTCCATCATTTTTCAATTCAAATAATTAATGTTGAACGAGTAAGCTCCTTGACCCTTATTTATAACAGACCGGCCAGAGGGAAAAACGATTTTTTGTATTGTTGTTGAAGATGCATGATTTGGGTGAGAGCAGAGTTGGCCGTAGCAGGCACGACGTCGGAACCAAAGGTCTCCGATTGAACACTAGAAGAAGTAGAAGAATGTTTTCATCAGTTTATGGCATGCGAGTAAGGATTTTGCATTGCCTTAAGTTTCTTAGAAGTTGGAACGCGAAGAAGACGTACGAGCTTGCTGTAGAATCACTAAAGAAAGGTATATTAATTAATAGATCAGGCAGTAGTAAAAGAAGGAACAGATGCAGCAGTAGTGTTTCAAAGGATGCAGCCATGGTGGTGGATAGTCACCAAGATGGTAGCTTAAGGTCGTCGTCGTCATCTGTTCAGTACTCATCAAATTATTCATTCTACTCTGAGGCCATTAATGACTGCTTGGAGTTCATCAAGAGATCATCAACCATTTCAATGGACGAGAGAATTAATTCAGTTGACCTGAGATAGCCCTGATTCTAAGAGGGTCATGGCTCAATTCAATTGAGCTATGATTAGGACTTAATTAATACCTTATTGTTTTATATATAATGGAAGGCCTTTGCTTTATTTGTTTTATTGGTTAAAAATGTTTCTTCTTCTTTTTCTTTCTTCTTCCTCTTCTTCTTTATATATATAAAGTTTTGTTACAAATTAATTACCTTATACATAATAGCGGGGGTTAGAACCTATATATATGGTAATGGTAGGATTTGAGATTGCTAAGCCGCCCACTGGAGTAGCTACATATATGGAGGGCATGTTTGACATGGCCGTGGCACCATTTTTGCTCGTGAGAATGCCCATATTATCTGTTAATTTTAGAATTTATGCACTGCTGCATTAATATTAATGTAATATATAGAAAAGGGTAATGCTAGAGCAATTTTATTATTAATATAATTTTTAACTTATGTTGTTGATGTGACATTATTTGCATAAAACATAAAAAATCATTTTAGAAAAGTGGTTAGAGATGATTACACCACACACTATCACGTAATACAATGTTAAAAAATTTATTGTGATTTGAGTCTCCCAACATTTTTTTATAATATGTACTAACTCAAAAATATGAACAAGTACGTATGTAGTTTTCTTCTTTTATTTTATAAATTTTATTTCTTTTCTGGGATGAGTTGAATAAAATGTACATATATATTTTGTATCTACATGAGTCCGTGCTGTAGAAACTACACTTTTAATGTACAATTGAATTGTTTCAAACTATGTATTGATATATAGTTCAGGATAACCTAGGGGTAGATTCATGAAATTATTTCTTTTACTGTACACCATAGATGTCACATTAGTATTTTCTTTGCTTACCTTGCTAATTTTCTTCTTTTTGCCCATGTTTAAACCAATTTTCATTTATTAAGAATGACATGACTTCAAAGGGAATAATATGTGGTGATCAACCCAATAACGCTTTTTTCAATTAAATACAGGCCTTACGTATACGTTAATTTCTTCCATTAAGAGCACCAGGTGCTCTTGTGAGAGTCCATGCCCTACATATTTAATTTAATTTAACAAGATAAAAAGAAAAAGAAAATCATGATGTACCGCTTTGATATAGTTATGCAATCATCTAATAATATAATTTTTGAAATCAAGTTGATCTCATTTCATAATATTATTTTTTAATAAGATAAAATGATCATTTGATCAAAAATTTGAGTAAAAGTTCTGATATATAGTCATGGTGTGCGCTAAAGTTTTATACAGTAAAACATTAATGGTTATTTAATTTTTCTTTTGAATTAAAAATCAAGATCAACAATTTTTTTTTTTAATGTTCATATAACCAGTACTGGTCGTTGTCAAGGGTATATATAGCATCATTTTTATTTTAGTAGAAGAGAATTCAAACATAAATTTAAAGCATAGATCACTAATGTCAAATAATAGAAAAAGATATGCAACCAACATATATGGTGGAGATGACCAAAAAAAAAAAAACAAAAGAAACAATTATAATTAATATTGAGATAGACGAAGGAACTACACACCTTAGGGTAAGTTTGTATTGAAACATAAAATCATTTGAAGGGCTTAATCATGAAGAATAGGATCTTTGCATCGTTGAACAGAAAATTAAGGTAATTAATTAAGAGTGCAGCTAATTGAACCACAAACAACACTCTCCCTATCACAAAATGTCACGACGCCCCTGACGTAGGCTGACGTCATGACCGGCACAGCGTACTATACACTGTACATACTCATATATAGTATATAATACACTGTCAGCCTTCACGTACTCTCACAATACTTCCTAAAATGTACAAAATTTTTTTTTTTAATATACCACACATCAAATCAAATCAAATATATATATATGATCATTCCACTCACATTTATTCCATTCATTCCACAAATTAAATTCTCACCTGATAAATATCTATGATTATCTCATTCCATCATCCCAAGCATTATATAATCTTCATCTAGGTGATACATATATACATATAATGTGTGATAAGTATACATATCAAAATAACAAAAATATAATCTATTTCCTCCAAGCATACATACACATACCAGACAAGTTCTTTTTCCCTTCGAATCAATACCTGAAATATTGGAGGAAATGGGGTGAGCAAACAACAGCTCAGTGAACATAATTCTTGAGATGACAATTATATACATTTAAAATCATTTCAAACACTTATGCAACACATGCATCATTCAACGAATATATTATACATGTCAACAACATAAATTTCATGAATTTTCCATAACACAATGCACAATCTCCCTCCTTCGCAAGGCAAGAGAGCGGGTCCAACCCTTCTATGGCCGTACAAGGTAGACACAGCCTCTCATTACCCAATTCACAGTCATTTCAAGGATCGCAACCCTTGTTAGGACAGACCTACTGACAATGAGGACTCGCAAAACCTCATCCGGGTCTAATTCCTAACGAAATGACAATGAGGATTCACAAAGTCTCATCATTACAAACTTCAATGCTAAAATCAGTTTGCATGATCCATAAAACTCAATGCCTTATATATATAATATCACATGCATATAATCAAATAGTTTATATGCGTACAATGTCATACGAGAACCAAATCAAGAAAACTATACTCACAGTACAACACGTTCCACTTAAACTCAATCATCGTCGCTTTCAAGTCCAGCTCCAAGTTAAATCCAACTAATTTAACATGTTACAATCACTCCATAACTTAATTTCATGTCTTCATATTTATATTTCTCAAATCACGAATATTAAATCAATTTAGGACTAATAAGCAATTATCTCGTTTCTGTGGTCAATCTAGATATTTCCACAAGAAAGAACAGTGAAAATAGATTTCCAAATCATTTTTTCACGACACTATATACTTAATTACTAAAACTATCAAAGCATATCCAAATATCATGTTCTAACGTCCGGAATTCAGTTCTTCACGATTCTATGATCTCAAACCGGGGTTTCATTGGGTTCACATCACTGGTCACATCACTGTGCACAGTAGTACCATTCACATCACTGGTCAATGTTCACTGTGCACTGTGTACTATTCACTGTGCACTATTCACTATTCACCATTCACTGTACACTATTCACTATTCACTATTACTATTTATCCGAAAGATGTAAATTGTATTAAAATTGTCAAATGGTCTCCAAAAATCATGAAATTGAATCTAACAACATATTCGGGGTCCCGACAGTCCAGGAAATATTTTTCTACCTTTCTAGTGGATTTTCATTCACATTGGGTCAAAACCCCCAATTTGTCAAAATGCCGTAAAACGGCTCCCACAGTCAAAATTAGTCCGCTAAAATCGTTACATCTAGTTTAGATAGTAATTTCGCTAAGAAAGGGAGTGAAAATCACTTACCGCGAAGCCCGATTGGACGCGAATCTCGCGTTCTCCCTTTTTCTTCTTCTTCTTCTCCGCCGTTCCTCCCTCTGCTTCTTTCTTTCCCTCTCTAGAAACTTCGTTTCCTTCTTTTCCTTCTAATTTTTTTTTTTATTTCTCTTGTTGTAACATGTTGGAAACGGATAAGATATCTTTATTTTATTTTTATTTTTTTATTCAACGTTCGGCAACTTCTCTTTCTCTTCTTTTATTTATTTTTATTCATTTTGTTTTTTGTCTCTTGTTGTCAAATGGTGGAGATAAGAACATCTTTTTTATTTTATTTTATTTTATTGTTCTTTTTATCCCATGCTCCTCATGTCATTTAACAAACCAACTTTCTCATATTTAACTCATTAAATCATACTCCAATCCATATATTTACTAATTTTCCTAATACCCCTTAAATCCAGTATGTATTTTCATACACGGGTATATTTAGCTCATACATATAAAATACGTGTATTATCACGCGTATATTTAGCTCATACGTAAAATACATGTATTATACATCTCGATATACGCGTACTTCAACGTTTGTATGTAATTAAATTTACGGGGTGTTACACAAAAAATCAACAAAAGTGATTTTTAATAATACCTTCATGTGATTGTACTAAAATGCCCTTAATTTCAATTTATTTTTCAAACTCATCCCACAAAACTGCTAACCTTACCCCATCACTATTCAAACCGTCACCTTGGTTTCTAATTCTAGTTCCACCATTTTCTTCACTTCTTTGAGATTTTTTTCATTCAAAATAGCACTTTCAAGGTATGTGAATCATATTTAGAATATTAGTTGCATTTTTTTTTGTGTTTTTACTCTATGCAATTCAAACGTTGAACCCATGTAAAATCTTGTAGGTTACTATAAAATCGGTGGTTTTTGACTCGTTTTCATTGCATTATGGCGAGGGATTCATGTGCGGAAGACGACGCACATCATTCGAAGGTAATTTTGAGGTTTTTTTTTTGAGTTTCCGAAGTTTCGTGCAAATATGGTTCTTGTTCGTGTGGTTCAGTCGCCGTTACCGAACCATACGTATCGATTCGGTAACAAAGACCGAACCACACAAAAACCCCTTATTGAAGTATGACTTGTTCAGCCATCCTAACTGAACCATACCTATCGGTTCAGTCCTATGAAACTGAACCAAACTAATAGGTTCGGTCACGACTTTCGAACAATTCAAGTTTTTTTTTCATGCTGTCTAATGTAATATATCTGTTACTTTCAGGACAAAGAGCCAAGTGAGCCAATGAAGATTGTTGTCTAATGCTGAACAATTTACCCATGACACTCCATTCACGACGAAGGAAGAGTTGATTTCATGGGTACAAGAAGTTGGGCGGAGGAATGGTTCGGCAATTATAAGTTAGAATTCTGATGCAGGGGGAAAGGTATGCGACCTAGAATTACCTTTGCTTGTGAAATGTTCGATCACTATAAATTTGTCGCCCCCAAAGTTTCTGATAACAAGAAGAAGAAAATGAGCGACACTGGGACAAAGAAGTGTGGATGTTCGTTTCTATTGAAGGTAGTGGCTCGAGATAATGAATGGACATTGGAGGTAGCATGTGATACTCACAATCATCCTTCAACAAAGTACATGGAAGACCATTCATATGTTGGGAGGTTAACGAATGAGGAAATGAAGATTATGGTTCAAATGACCAAGACCAATGCCAAGTCGAAAGACATCCTAATGGCATTGAAAGATAGAGATGAGACTAATGCATCTACCTTGACGAAAATCTACAATGCAAAACAAAAACACAAGATAAAAGAGTATGGAGTTAGATCCCAGATGCAACAGTTGTTGCACAAGCTAGAAGAAAAAGAATATGTCGAGTGGCACAGATGTGATGAGGAGACTGATGTTGTGAAAGACTTGTTTTGGGCTCACCCCATTGTCATTAATCTTCTAAGATGCTTTCCGCATGTTTTATTAATGGACTGTACGTGCAAGACTAACAAGTACATATTTCCATTGTTACAAATTGTTGGCATGACATCAACGAACATGACATTCACAGTGGCGCTTGCATATTTAGAGTCTGAAAGTGAAGATAATTACACTTGGGCTCTTGATAAATTGAAGCAATTGTTGGATAGTTGGTCCCTACCAAAAGTGATCGTGACAGATAGAGAGTTGGCATTGCTCAATGCAATTTCAGTATTATTCCCTGGTAGTGCTCACCTATTCTGTACATGGCACATAAGCAAAAATGTGGTGTCTAAAACAAGGAAATTGTTTGAGAAGAAAGCTGACTTTAATGCTTTTATGGTCTTGTGGTGTGAGTTGGTTGCAAGTACATCAGTGAAGGACTTTCTCAAACGTGAGCAAGGTTTGGCAGCACAGTACAGTGTGTACTCTAGTTTGGTAGAATATCTAAAATTTGCATGGTTGGATCCCTATAAAGAAAGGTTTGTGAAAGCATGGACAAATCAATATATGCATATTGGGAACACCACAACTAACAGGGCAGAGAGTGCTAATTCCAAGTTGAAAAGATATTTAAGGTCCTCTCAAGGTAACTTTGAGACTTCTTAAAGGATTATCAATTCAATGCTTGAATTGCAGCACACAGAGATTAAGACATTATTTGAGAAGAGCCTTAACATGGTGCAACATAACTATCATGCTTCTACTTACAAAAATTTGTGTGGCTTTGTCTCTAAAGCTGCATTGTAGAATGTGTCCGAGGAGCTACAATGGATTGAACACGTTGGGATGGACCGAAATGCTTGTGAGTGTAGTTTACAAAGAATACATTGGTTACCTTGTGCCCATGAGCTGATTTTGTATAAACAAACGAATATGTCGATTCATCTATCTTCAGTAGATTCTCATTGGAAGAAATTAAATCTTGTTCCTTTCAAGTCTGAACGTGAACCAGATTTAAATTTTGTTTCTGAGCTTGAATAGTTATGAAGGAAATATGAGAATTGTGATGATACTACCAAGGCTTAAATGATTCAGAATATCAGAGAGATTAATACCCCTTCATAATCAACTATCGCTGTGCCTGAGGAGACAAAAAAAATAAAAGGGAGACCATCCAAGAAGATTGATAAATCAACTAAAAGAAGTCTCTCACTATTTGAGCATGTGATAGTTTCCCATGCCTCTTCCTCCATATCATCCGCAATTAGTGTTGTATCAAAGAAGATTCATTGGATAAGCTCAAACAAATCTCATCTCTATATTGACCAGCTTCCTTGTGGTTGGCATCAGTATATCAGTCAAGTTGTAGATGTGAAATCCGATGGACACTGTGGGTATCGAGCCATTGTCGCGGCACTGGGTTTAGGATCAGAAAGTTGGCGACAATTGAGGGAGGATTTATTGAGAGAGGTGGGAAGCTTCAAAGAGCACTACACGACAATTATAGGGAGTTCGAAAAGGGTGCAAAAGATAATCAAGTCTTTGAGTTGCAACGACAATCCAACACCTTACCATACATGGATGACTTTGCCAGACATGGGTTTGGTGATAGCCTCATGTTATAATTCAGTAGTAGTGTTTCTGTCTTCTGCTCAATGTTTGACATTTTTACCACTCCGCAACGAGGCTCCACCATTTACTACACAACGTATGATTGACGTTGGTTATGTCAACAATAACCACTTTGTACAGGTATGATAAGATTTTAATTTTTATTACTATTGAACACAAATATGCTATACATAGAATGCAAGTGATGACATGGATGTGTTTATTGCAGGTTATGCTCGTTTCGGCATGCCCAATACCTCCAATATCACCAGATTGGCGTACATTCTGCCTTCTCACTACCAAGGGATGGGAGATGCCCAAAATTGCATATAACTTGGACCGCGAAAGAGTCACCATAGATACAATAAACCTAAACACTCCATAGCAATACGATACAATTGTCATTTTGAAGTTTATAGACAAATTGTAAATGTTAATATATTTCTTATTTTGAGCAATGTAGACAATCTATAGTTGTTACTTCAATTTAAGAGAATTGAATGTTTTAGAGTATTTTGTACATAGATTCCAAAAAAGATTCATTATTGAGCAATGTTTTGCTAAAAAAAAAATTCCAACAAAGGAAAATGAGTGGTTCGGTCGTGTAGTATCGAACCGTGTCGTTCGGTTGTGTCATGTAAGACCGAACATAAATGACATAAACGGTCATGTGGACCGAACATTTGAACTCTGTTATGTTTTACAACACTGAACCATGTATGTTGCATGTTTCATTCATGCAAACACTAAGTTTACCACAAAAGCCAATTTTTATACCACAAAAATATTGAAATGACTAGTTCGGTCATACCTATCGAACCGTACTTGTTAAGAAATGGAAGGTCAATATTAAATGAACTGTTCGGTTATTCTAACCAAATTTGGTTCAATCGGTTCGGTACGGTGCTACCGAACCGAATGAGGTTCGGTCATGCAGTACCGAACCGTGTATTTGTGCTTTTAAAACTTTCACACATGCTACGTTTACCACAACAATGGAAGAAAACACATAATTGCACAACATGATAATAGATACATTGGAAATTACATAGTGTCGAGTAGTCATTGCAAAATAGTGCATTTCATAATAGCCATTACATAAACAAATATATTACACATCATTCCAAGTTTAACGATATGGTTTGTTCAAAAAACTCTCCAAAAAAATCCTCCGAGAAACTATAGGTTGCCTCTGTGCTTGCGGTAATATGCCCTCTGTACTGAAAGCCCTGCCTCATCACTCCTACCCGAGGGAGTCCTAGATTCAACATGTCCACTCCTTGATAGCCCTACATCTTCACTCCTACCAGTACTCTATAAGGTAGTTCTAGAGAGGACTTTAATCATGGAGTCAATGGTGACAATGGCACCAGGAAGTGTCAGCTCCTACTCCGGTCTGGATCTCCACTGCAGGAAAATATCCAAGACACGCCTGACTTGCTGGCATGGTGAAAAAGAGAATTAAACCAAACACATCAGAAAATAGGAAAATAATACATTGAACATACAACTTGACGATACCACTTTGAAAAAATAAATGCATTGTAAGTTACCGTAGTTGGATTATTATCGACAATCCTTTTTTAGGGGCATTGACGTTTCATTGTTCTGGGTTCTGAATGATCAGATGAGATATAGAACTATATCACTCCAGATAATTGGGAACTGCATCTCATGGGTGTGTCACATGCTGACCCCGTGCTCTAACCGACAACACGTGATTGTCCCATTGCTCCCATGTTTGATCATACAAGGTACACATCACTTGATATTGTTTCGCTCTTCCACCCCTAATTGCGTGTACTGGACGAAGAGGCAACTGTGGAATTGTTTGGACGTAACCTTGTTGAGGAAGGACCCTGTCTGGATGATAAAGCTCCACAACATTCATGCTCTTGATGCACCCAGTATAAAAAGTAATCTCATGGAAATGAGGGTCCAACCTCAGACTTCGGTAAGGATCCCAAACAACCTGAAATGTGTAATACAATAAAATTAGGTACGTTATCTACTTTAAAGTTTATTACTTTATAAAACCATAATAATTAGATATTATATTACCTCCTCAGGAGTCAGGTCATCAAGTGTCTCACACAAAATGCGCACATGGTGGTCTCCTATCACTATTTCTTTTTTCGGAATCCATCTTCAAGCTCGTGGGAGGTTGTTCCTATATGAAGGGTTGAGGTGCGGACAAACTAATGTAAAATGCTCGTAACACCAAGCCTGAATAATTGAAAAAAATAGTTAGTATAATGACCATTTTACTAAATGCAAATATGTGACATAGACCCGTGTGCCAGACTTGTCCACAAACAACGTGCATCCCAACAAATGTAGCAAGTAAACCCTCGCTGTACACTCAATTGATGGGTAAGGGATGTTGTCTCACAACGCTTTTCCAAATCGTCATTTAAGCAAACTCAGTCGCACGAATTGCCATTATGTTGTTTTGATCTCTTCATAGGTTTGGGTGTACTAGACTCCCAATGCTTGCATGAGTAACAAGATTGTATCATCATTGTCCACTGGAGGTGACGAGGCTGTTTTTCCTGTGACTAGGATCTTCAACTGCATATCAACATCATCTAATGTGATAGTCATTTCACCAAACAAAAGGTGAAATGTATTCGGCTTAGGTTGGCACCTCTCCACAAACACACATATCAAAATTTTGTTGGTAAAAGGGTAGGTGCAGTCGATGAGAAGCTTCAAACCGGATGACTCAATAATCTCATCCAATCTTTGCCTCTCCGGATGACAACTTAAGTCCCAGTCATGCAATTTGGTGTCATGGTTTAAACACTGAAGTAACGCCCGCACCTTCAACAAAAAAAATAACAAAGATTAAATAAAATTAGTATTATCAATACACACCTCATCAATAATATATGAACTATTCAATTAAAACAAACAATTAATTACTTCATTTTTTCATATGAACGTGGCAATGTGTTTCTTAAAACAAGTGAGGTTTGAGGTATCAGTAGGGCCACCAGGACTGGGCTCACCAGCATCCTCCATCAGAACATCCTCTCAGGTAGATTCATCTACCTCTTCTTCTTCTTCTTGTACATCAGCTTCCTCCACATCCTCTCGGGTGCTAGGCAAATTGGATTCAACAGCGCGTTGTCTCCTCGCTGATGCAGTAGGTCGGGTCCTAGAAGTACTTAGTTAACTTGATGATGAAGTGTCACCTCTTCCTCTTTCCATTTTTACATGTAAAACATGATTAAAAAAATAAAAAAATAAATACAACTATTTAAACTTAAAAAAAAAAATTGTACGGTCTTCACGACGGAACCGAAACATTCGATTCAGCTGTCTTCACCGAATCACCGCGATCAGTTCGATCTTGCAGGTCCGAACCGATCGCGGTGACCGCTAAATATGATACATACCATTTTCTACTTTTTTGCGCACAAAAACATTCACGTATACCATTTCAGAAGATGTAAATGCTAAATAAGATAAAAAATAACAAATCTCTTATCGATTTAGAGATTTTCCTCTTGAAACGTTCAAATCGCAATGTTCGTATCTTCACCCAAAAATGATTGGAAATATACCAAAACTATCGGTTTTTTCACCGAGGATGATAAAATAGCAATGAAGGAAGTGATTTTGAAGGTTTTGAGTGTAATGATGTAGGGTTTTGATGGTTTAAAATAAGAGAAAAAGTGGAGAGTGTTATTTGAATGTGATAAGACGGTTGGAGGGAGCTGTTAAGTTCAAAATATGATAAGGATATTTTGGGGACTTTGATGTGGTGAAGATAATATGTTATTATTTTTTGTGGTTCAATTAGCTACATTCTTAATTAATTCTGGGATCGATCCATTGTGACGTATGTATCATAAATTTTAATTTAAATTAAATTCCCCCCCTACTACCCCCCTCCACCACAAGCTGCTCCAAACATCAGTTACCTGCATGGCAACTTGGTTGTAACGTCCATTACCAGATTTCAGCCAAAATCCATCATATCATGGCAATAATTAAGTTGAAAGAAATTAAAGTCAACAGTAGATCAACTACTTAAATTAGTTTTGATCTCTATATTCCACCAAAAAAAATGTCTCTAAGATTTAAAATAGTGAAGAAAGTTATATATATCCTACATAAAGACATGGAATATTTAACCGCTATGCTTATTGGCATTTTAAAGGAAGAATGAGATCATCATGAGGATGGCATCAATAGATGGAACAGAGAATAAGCCCTCGGCAAAAGAGAGAAAAAAAAAAGCCCAAGTACTCTATATGCATATTTAAATCTTTTTGTGTCTTCTAATGAATTAGAAATGACCAATGAATATAGAGTAAATCAAACTTGAAATTTTCAAAAAATATCTTGTACACTTTCAAAATATATATATATATATATATATATATATATATATATATATATATATATATATATATCTTATATATTTTTATGGTGAGCATGTTAATACTCATCAAATAATAAGGCCAAGTATAATTCTTTTTGTTTCTTTTTTTCATACCTTAGGCCAAGTAGACTCGAAGGATTAGGTTTACGTTAATTGAGATAATACTTAATTTGTTGGGTTACTTAATTGAGGACCATTGGGCCATATTAATGATATTTATGGGTGGCATTATTTTATGCTTTATATATATATAACTTTGGCTAACCCAAATTCTTATTAAAAATGTAATACCATACAAAATATGTGGTTTAGATGAGTTAAGAGGTGGGTACAAGTAGCAGAATTACTCTATTTAATAAGCCAAACAAATTTGTAATAGAGAATTTAAGTTATAATATAATAAGCCAAGAATTTTGACTTATTTTTTGTAGAGGTTATACTTCTATAAAAAAAAATAATAGAGTTAACGAACCACCTTAGTTTTAAGGTTCATCAAGATCAAACTTATTATAAACGTTGTTGAATGTATTTAACAAGATTTTGCATGTGTTTATCAAGATTTTGACAAACGTTGTTACATTAGAAGTTGTTTTAAAAAAATCATAATAAACCACTTAGTAAAAATGTTGTTACATCTTTATTATAAACGTTTTTAAATAATTATTAAACGTTGTTCGTACATAAATAACAAGAGTTTATGTATGTTGTCATTGTTTTAAAAAAGGCTAATTATTAACATCTTAAGTTTTATGTTCTTTTTTCAGTATTGTTATTTCTATTAATGAAAAAATGACATTTTTTAATGAAATTAGAACGGTGAAATTGTGTTATTCATTTAAAATAAAATTAAGGATAAAAAGGTAAAAAATATTACAAAGGAGGGCAAATTGAAAAAAATTTGATAATTTAGGCTTAAAATTGTAAAAGAGATATGTAATGGTTAAGAAAAATTAGATTGTTAAATTAGTATATTATCCTTTACATTATTAAAACTATATTTTAAAATTAAAAAGTAGAAGAATGGAAAAAAAAAAATAATATAACATCACGAGTTTCCAACTTGTAACATTATTATGTATACATATAACAAATCATATGATCTACTGAAGGGCTGGATTCATGATTTTTCACACTTCTTGAACATCATCAACTTAGCATTAATTCTACATATATTCTCGTTACTATTAATATTGGAATATTATATATAAGAATCAACATGGGATTAGCAGTACTGCAGGTTTCCAGGACCATTCTAATTAACCTTGTACTGTTTCTATATGTAAGAATCTTGAGTAAGACTTGAGCTGCCTGACATGGATAATCATCTACAAGGCACACTATACATATATAAAGATTGTTTTGTTAGTCACAATTAGCATAGATACTCAAATCAGTCATGAATACATGTACATATCACGTTACACATCTAACAATGATATGTGTATTTTTTTAATTAATAGATAGTATAATACATGTAAGCATGTGTAACTATACTACTATATATAACCGGAATTTTTCAATGAATAAACTTCAAAGCAACCATATGTGTTTTGTTTCTATCGATCCAAAAAAAAAAAAAAAAAAAAAAGAGAGAAGAAAACCATATGTGGTTTGTTAAAGTTTCTGTTCCTATAGCATTGCATGCCTTATATAAAGTAGCAGTTCAAATAAAATAATTTATATGTTCTGGTATGTAAAACTAGGGATTTTGACGCTAAGCTAAGGAACAAATGAAATTACGCAAATTACTAACTTATGAACCCTAGTTAGTAGTTCCCATTAGCAGTTTCATATATATTTTACTCCTTCCATTGAAAATTAATAGCAGTTTCATATATATTTGACAATTAATGGTTCTATACTGTGCTTAACCAGCTGCCATGAGGAAAGAAAACATAAAAAATAATAGATTTTCTGGTCTCCCTAGTAGAAATTCTAATGTTAAAACTGCAAATTTAAAAGGCAGACTCTATTTTCATCTAGAAACGTGTCTAGTGGTTTGTGGGTGCTGGCTAGATCACTGAACGCCAGTTCAAACTCCAAATAGAGTTTTTTGCACAGACAAGAATTTAATCCATTTGAATTTGTAAGTATATATGCTACCTTACTTTCATGGCAATCATCGGAACTTGAATTTGCTGGTTGGCAACAAAAATGTGTCTTTTGAGGCACTTGTAGCAAGCCAATATAGCTCCTTGTTGGAAGCTTTGAATATCAATCGTTCCCTTTTAACTACTTTCTAGGTTCACCTACAGACCACGCTACTACGAAACGCCTAGGCGTAAGACAGCCCATCTACAAGGTTTTAACTCTCAAAAGATCATACACCACTTAGGAAAAGACCCATAATTATATGGCATGTGATGAATCCCTTTGTCTCAAGACCTAATAACTTTTAATTATTCATCACTATATTGTACGATTATATATATATATATACAAAAACAGATAGGGCTAGAAACGACATCTATTATATATATTTATAAATAATATTACCCGGATATTAAATGAATAAAATTGGGATATGAATGAAATATAACAAAATAAAGACACTTTGAGGTTCTCTATGAAATGAGGCATGAACAAAACCACTATGAAGATGTTTCGAGAGTTACGAAAGAAGCTTTGGGTTCATATATAGTGGTTATAGGTTCGAGTCCTGAGGATATTTGATTCGTTCTCTGAATTCTTTAATTTAAAATGAAAGGGCTCACTTTGAACGTTAAAAGCAGGTAATTTTCTTTGACTTTTGTTTATATTGCACTTTATCTCATCCTATTACATTTTGTCATGCAAACTCCAACAACTTATGTTTACTCCACCTTAACGTATGTTTCATGTCTAGCTAAACAATTGAAACTTTTATACATTTTTTCACAAACATGTACCTCAATTAGTACTAATGCCTACTTTCTCGCTTCAAAATTAACCTAGGTGTGATGTTTTTCTCAAAAAAAGAAAAAAAAAAAAGCTAGTAATGTAAAGGTAAGAGACTCGTGTTTCATGTCATGAGTATTCTTTTATAATATTATCTTAGTTCACACATTGCCAAATACAATTGTCTATGAAAGTAAAAACGAACTGATCCGCCCATTTTAGGGAAGGACGCCCAACAGCCTTTGCAGTTCTCAACTTCATAATAGCCCACGCAAAAAAGTTAGGGGGACACCAAAGGGTCATAAACCAAAAAAAATAAATAAATAAATGAACTCATAAAACTTTAAATTACACACCAGCTGGTCTCAATATATGTAGCTATCCCGTATTGAAAGTTTAAAATAGGGAACACGACAGAAAACTAGGAGAAGCAAAAAAATTGAAACCCTTGGCTGAATGATTTGGGAAGTGGAATGTAAACCTTAACGTCATGTATTCAAGTCTCAGCACCACTAATTAAAAAAAAAATGAAAACCTTGCTTCAAATTTATTTAATTAACTACTTTTATATCCTTGAGTACTAAATGGAGCCACAAAGCTGGAACTATAAGCATAAAATAAACAAGATAGCTCGACCTATAATTAGAGGAGTTTTGGCAGATGATCCACCTATAAACAAGCATAAAATAAACAAGATAGCTCGACCTATAATTAGAGGAGTTTTACAAAATTAATTAAGACAACCAGAAAGAAGGGGTCCAAGCTATCTAGCTAAGTTTCTTATATTATAGGAAGAGGGTAATTATTAATCCTCACTGAGATTTTCAATCTTTTGGAAATTTGGTTCTCCTCTCTTAATTTGTTACCAGTGGGGGTTCAGCAGTACTAAATAATTTCGATCTCTTCCTACTGAAACAAGATATGAAACAGGTGGAGAAATCTTGAAGGAGGCTGGCTCAAATGTCTCCACTACACAGTTATTAATATTATATATATATATATATATTTCTTGCTTGGTAACCGATCGATGACAAGAGAACTGCTTTCTCCTTCTTCAAAAATAACGCTTGGTCAAAAAATTGGAAGTTGGGAATGTTGCAGATTCTTTGTCTGTTTTCTCCTATCTCTCATGGTTATCAAAACTATGATACAGAGCCAGAAAAATAATATATATATAAAAAAAAAGTTTTAAGGTTTTCACTGTAACTTTTCCTCTCTTATAAGATGAGCAGCCAATTGCACAGAGAGCAAAAAGATGAAGAACTACAGACCCCCACGGACGCCAGACTAAGATATATCTATTCGAGATGCTGATCAGTCATGAACCTCATCAAAACTAACTAGCTACCTAGGGTTTCAATCTAAATCTTTTTAGAAGCTAGGATTCCTTAGAAGATCACAACAATATAATTAGCAAGAAGTAGTACTTTTCAGTTCGGTTCAATCAAACCAAAACTAAAAAAAATCCCTAATATATAATTAATATAATGATAGATGCTGTACTTCCTATTGATGTATCTTGTAAATCTTTATGATGAAATACAGAAGTAAAGATTTTCTAATAGGAAAAAGCAAAAGCATATGAGATTAGCAAATTTCAGAAGATGCAAAACTGATCTAATTAATCAATGAGAAATAATCATACGATATCCAGTGATGAAGGGGAAATTAAAGAAGAAACATAATAAACCGTAAAAGTGTGCATCAGTATAACATTACTCATTTTACATCTAAACATAAAAAGGGAGAAGAAGAAGAAGCAGAAGATTTCCACAAATTAGAGAAATATTAAAAAAAAAGCAAACCTTGAGAAATCCATGAAGTGCTTATTCCAATCTTGGTTTCACCATATGATCTCTATGAAGATCATGAGTATTTCTCCATGGAATTACAACATCATCATGCCCTTCTTCTCTATAACAATATAGGACAGCAAAATTAGGTTTTCTTTCTTTCTCTTTCAAGTTAAATCTGATAGCTACAAACCAACCAGCAAGAGAATATCAAACTAATTTCTACCATTAAGAAACCGTTGAATATGCAAATTAAATCGAATCCCATCTCTTCAAAGTAATCTCAAAAGGGAGGCCTTGCAGCATTACCACCAGTACCCCACCCAAAACCCTCACTTGGAAACTGATAATTCCCCATATTCATTCCTAAATTGTAGAAAGAAACTCCACCACCACCACCACCACTTCCACCACCCGTAACACCGGAGGACTGTGATGCTGAAGGATGAACCTGCACCGGTGACTCCTCTACCTCCAAAGGTAACTGATCAAACACCGCGTTCGCAAACGACGCCGCCATAAGCATTACCGACCCTGAAGCCGTTAAAGGAGCTACAACACTTCCACCCACAACCTGTCCCTGACCTCCGGCCAGAAATATTGTTAGCCCGCCTGCACTAGGCGGAGCCGGAGGTGGAAGCACTGTGCCAGTCAAGGAAAGTATCTCGAACCGGCCGTGTAGCGTTACAACACTACTTGGTGGCGTCCCTGGCTGCCGGAGTGTAACATTTAGGACTGTTCCACCACCACTGAGCACACAGATACCCCTTCCACGGCTTCTTGCATAAGTAGATAAAGACTCAACGATATCCGCGCCATTAGAGACTTCAAGCACATGTGATCGAAGAGAATTTGGGCTGTCCCTGGTAACGAATATTGGTGGCTTTGGTTTGTTCTTGGAACCAGGTGGACGGCCGCGAGGACGACGCATGTTTGTGGCGGCTCCACCGGAGCTGGTGGTGTCTCCGGCGCCATCGGAGTCCAATTGCTGGTGGTGCTCCTTGGGGGAGTCTTTTGAATCTAAGACTTGCTGAGTGGTTTGGTATTGGGATTGATCTTGATGTCTTTGTAAGTGCAGTTCTGGTGTGAATAACTGGTGGACATAGCGAGAACCAGGGCTTGGATCCAAGCCCGCCGTCACAGCGTTCATCTTCTCCCACCACTTGCTTGCCAGCTTTAATTTTTCTATATATGTATGTATTTCTCTTCTTAGCTTCTTTGATCAATTAGATATATGATCTTCTCTTCTTTGATCAATTAATATTTCGATCTTCTGGAACGAAAGCCATGATACTAGGATTCGAGAATACACCAAATCCTTTCTTCTTCTCAATCTATTGAAGACTGGATAGCTAGAGATTTAAAGCTAGTTGAACTTTTATCTTCTCCTTCCTCCAGTTATATATGTTCCTAGCTAGAGTTTAAAAATCAAAAGAGCTTTTCAAATCCAAACCTAGAAGCTGGGAATCAAAGAACTCTTACTTGAAAAGCTTAATTTCTTAATTCACTGAAGTTCAATCGTACCCGAAACCTCGATCAAAATCTCAAATTCGAAGTAGTACTCCATGAATCTAGCTTGTACCTGTAGTAAAAATTACAGAGATTGAGATTTATATAGGGAAGATTAACAAGATGGAGTCTGTCGTTTGATCAGTACTGTTAATGATCAAGATATAGAGGAACAGATGAAGCAGTGCAAATTCACATAAACAGAACTGCACAAAGCAAGATTAAGAATTTCCCCTGGAAGCTAGAAGAGGAGACATAATTTTTCAAAGGGTGTATGTATGCAACTGAGATGGATGAAGCTACTGGTGAGGAGAGGCTAGAAATGATGTAAACGGTGAGGAGATGGAGAACGGAGCAAAAGGAGAACCAATTACAAAGACAAAAGCCTAGGAATATGGGCAGATAAAGAAATAAAAAAAATTATAGAAGTGGGGGTTTATATATTGTTTAATGTGCCTTAGATACTGTGCTCCAGGAGCTCTTTTACAATCAAACTACTAGTTCTTTTGACCTGGAATAGTTGTAGTCTGAATCCTTTTAGGGTCCCATGAGGTTTAGTCAACTTGATTAGGTGCCCCAATTATAAAAGCTTACATATATATATATTCATATTTTTTTTAAATAGTCTGTGGGTGGAATCATGTTTTACTTTATTCTATTTTTATTGCAGTTTTAATTAGCCTTGGAATAATAAATTATTCTCATGTCCATTGCCTTTTTAATGTAGAAATTACTAAGCAAATAGTGTTTGGTAAAGTAATATTTGTACAGAACCGCGTGATACACATGGTATGGAACGTACGGTATTGCTCCGTAGGTACACTATTTATTTATTTTATTTACAAATGCATTTGCTTTTCTTTCTATTTTTTCTTTTTATTTATTTATTTATTTATTTATTATTAAGAAGAAATTATGTTAATTATTAATTATATAACTAACTGCATTATACTTTAAAATAAAGGATTAGATCATTTTTTTTACCACATTCATCTCTCTCACCCTTTATCGTGAGACAGTGATAAAAGTTGAACTTAAAATTTTTAAGTTTTAAAGTCACCTCTTTACTAACTATACCAATTTTAAGTTGGTTTTTCGTTTCTATTTTCCACTTTTGAACTCTCAAAAAATTTAGGTTAATAAATCAAAGAACTGTATAATATATATATTATCATTAGTCTAAATGATCACATCTACCGCATGTTATATATATATATATATATATATATATATATATATGATAAGAAGGTGGAGTACGTACACCAAGAGATATTATATTAATCGATATATACATCTATTTTATATTTATAATTTTACTTATATTATCTACCCTTAAATATTTATAACAATCTTTTCTATCCCAGTGTAGATAACCTGTTTTTGAGAGGTCTAAGAAGGTGGATTCGTTTTGTAGTTTGTACAAGCTTGCCTAGAAAACGTTAACCAACCAAAAAAAAAAAACAATGTAAAAGATCAGTCACTGTGGCTCACTTTTTCTATTTGTTTTCAATGTCCTTATTGAATTTATGTAACCATGTACCCTGTGGAGTTAGGAAAACATTTTATTGAATTAAGTAGTCTTAATTTTTTTGCTTTTCCTTAAGTACCCTCACTAATTTTTATTTTAAACACATTTTTAGCCTTGCACTCTTATTCAAGTAATTTAAAATTAATTATTAATTAGTAAAAAGTACTTAATAGGCACACAAGCTAGTACGTTTATTTAATAAATAAGCTAAAGCTGTTATAGAAAGGCATGGGTTGTTTGAAGGTTATTGGTAGGGAATTATGAATGTTTAGGTCTTGAACTTCAAACCACATATAAAGTATATCAACATATATACATGGAAATCGCATGGGCAAGGTGTGAGCATATATTGTTGTGCGTAGGGCAAGCAAAAGCCAAATAAAAAATGTACAAACCTAAACAATCCAAATAAATGCCAAATAGACAAAAGCAAAAATGCAAAGATTTACGAAATTCGATAAATATACACTTATGTTCATGAAAAATAAAAATCAATTCACTAACAAGAGAATAAAAATAAATTACAACATATAATCAAATCTAAACAAATTTCTTCCTTTTATAAGTGTTTTCGTACAAATCTCAACTTCTCACACACTCTTATATTACACAATCTAATGAGGATTGTTAGTTTCTAACATAAACTATGAAAGTTTTTAATTTAGACTAAGAAATTAGCCACCCAATATATATATTTTCTTGGCAATCTTGATATTTTTCATGGATGGGGCTTTTTAAATGAAAAAAAAAAGAGTTTTAAAATAAGAAAAAAATGAAAGGATAAGTTAACTTAATGGGCATCAAGATTAAGATAAAGTTCATCATAAATAAATTATATATCTTTAAACTTTTGACAGCATGGAATGACCTTATTAGTTTATAGTAGTGATGATTAAAGTACTATTTGTTTATTATTAATAAAATACTAACATGAAGCCCAAATCTTCGGCACTTACTTAAAAACAACTAAATATCAACCTACAATGATCAGCGTATATTATCATATTAAGCCAGCACTCTATATATAAGTACATATATTTATTTGAAATAAATTTTGTTATTGTATGTGTCACATATATAAATATCAGTCAATACTTTGATTTGACCCCAACATCTCTAGCTAACCAAAAAAAAACAATGGAATGGATCAATTAATGAATAAGAAATGATAATTTTGGGTATTTATTTCTATGGATCTTAATTAAATGAGGCATACATGCATGTGCATGTTGTACATCTGGAGCATGTGATCTATTGGCAAAAGTCCGTGTGAGAAGAGGGATGTGGTTGGCACGTGGAATTGATATATACAAGAAGGCCGCGTCGTGACGGTGCCCCGGTCTCCAGGTCGGCGCGGTCAACAAATGGAAAGAGAAAATGGAGAGAAGAAACATGGGCGTCAGACACGACGAATTGAAGAAAGAAAGAAAGGTGGCAAATGGGTGTAGGGTTAGGGTTAGGGTTTGGGGGTTAATAACTAAGAAGAACATCGGGGATTGATGAATCACGCAGGTGGTTTGCATGACAGAAAAAATTAACTTACTACCACCGTACTTCATTCCAAGCCTCAGGTTTTATATATAATAATTCCCCTCCCTTCCATCGTGTTTCTGTTTCTGTCCACAAGTCAATATTATTTTATTTATTAAATTAATTATTATTATTTATTTAATTAAATTATGTAATTTTATTAAAAAACTTTCATACATTTTTTCTCTTACATAGCAACGATGACTGAACTTCAACTTTGTTATTTAGTCAGAACTGAGCCTTAACTTTAATATTTAGCTAAACTTTATAGTTTCTTGGAAATCTAACAATATAGGATAATTGCAACATCTCTAAATCTCATGTCTCCAAAGCATTTCTATTTTATCTAATTATTTTGAAATCTATTATTATTATTATTTGGAGCGAGGATTATATAATAGCTAGAAAACAATTCTTTTTTTTTTATTCAAAAATAAAATATCGTTGCCCTACCTTTATGATGCATGAGTGTATTTATCATTAGTGGCAAAGTCAAATATTCCCTTGAGTTTGTATATCAATTTAATTTTCTGTTAAATAATATATTTACATAGGACATGAATATTATGTAAAAATTAATATAAGTGGGGAAGTCAACAGGAGGATGGGAGAGTTTTAGAAGCCACTAAAATGGACTCTTATTTGTAATGGAAATCTTTTACTTGGGGCTGGTGACGTGCCAAGTTGGATCATACTTGGCGGCGTGCGAGGTATGAATGCCACGTCAACTGGTCATCCCCACTTGGCATTGTGGGTCCCACAGATTTTGAACCTTGGATTCCTTCCACGTCATAGTGGTGGACAGACCACACTAAAGCCGGAGTGCCGGCGGGGGCCACCACCATCGCCAACGCCGCAGGCCAATAATAAAATTTTGGTCACGTGGGAAGTTCTCTTTAAATTGCAACTAAACTTAAACACCCACCCTCCATTTTTTATTTTTTATTTTTTTTTCTTCCTATAATTAGTTTAATTTAATTGGAGAAGTGCTTTATGAATTTGATCTACTATATAGCTAGATCAACCACATTAAACAATGAGTGGAAAACAAAAAAAACAAAATAAAAGATTTAAGATTTCAGAAAAATACACGAGACGTCATTTTCACCAACCCAAATAGTATAAAGATAAAAATTAATACTTAAAACATGATTGGTTAAGTTTGAGGATTAATGTTTTTTTTTTTAATTATAAGAAAATTGTTAAAGTGACATATAAAGTATATATTATTATTATATACTATTAAATTATTTTGAACCATATATCAAAATATAATTCGAGACAATGTAATAATGTATAAAAATAATGTATACTTTAAATTGACGTATATTTTAAATATTAATGTAATATTAATCCTTGACTAATTTATTTTCTTCATCACTCTACTTGATCAAAAGGCTAAGTCAACTCTTCACCTCGGATTAGCTTTTTGTATATTTAGTAGATTTATATCATAGTTAACTAGATAAAGATTTACACTAATTATTAGCTACATAGCATAACCATTCTAATTTTTCTAAACTTATTAATACCAATTATATTTAAAGATATTTAAATATGCTCCTGAAGTTGGAATTATCTTTAATAAATAATATGATATGATATACTATTATATTATATAAACATAATATAATATAATATAATATAATATGATATAATATATTGTCGCACTGTTGTATTATTAATGATAGTTGATTCATGTTTTTATTAGTTTGGGTTGATGTGTTAGAAAATAATAAAATAAATAAATAGAGTTGGTCTCTCTCGATGACTTTAAACATACATTCTTTTTTCTTTTTTTTTAAAGTAAAAGTCAATCATATATTTTTAATCGCACTTAGAATAGAGAACTATATTTGCCCAAACACATGATTTAAACATTATTTTTTCTATCACTTTTTTAACTAAGTTAAGTCAATTATTGTACATCTTAATCCTATGTTATAATTTATCTTTACACGTCAACTTTTTGAGTTATCAATAAAGGTAAAAAATTTTGAATGCTTAGTTAGGATGACAAGATGTATATTATGAACTTAACAATAACTTTTAATTGAGAGAGATGACGGTGATACTAAGGGGGCATAGGTAGTATTTTTTCAAAGATAAGATAAGAATTGCATAAGGTTTTGGGTTATTTGAACATTAATTTAGAGCTACGATTTAGACATTGATTTAAAGTTACAATTTGAACATTGATTTGGAGCTCGGGCAATTTGAATTTTAGGGAAGAAGAAGAAGAAAAGTTGCATGAGGTCTTAAGCAATTTTACCATTGATTTAGAGCTACGATTGAACATTTGTAATTTGGACGATTTGGCCGTTGAATTAGTGATTAAAGGTATAAATTAAGGATATTATAAAATAATTTTTTAAAAATATTTATCTGAGCCTAGGCTAGCTACAAATAGCTGCATCCCGTATCCAAAATAGTTTAAGGTGGTTCAAGTATACGCAATGAAGACATCTGCCTAGGTTAATTAAAAAAAGAGACTTATTAATATCTCATAAGATTAATAAAGATAGAGTAAGACTTAAAATAACATGAAAAATATAATTATAAAATGTATAAACTAATAATTTTATTTACAATGTCTGGCCATTTAATTAAATGAGAGGTAGGTACTAGAGAAACTTGATATACAAATGAATGTGTATGTATGGTAGTGTTTAAAAAAATGTTCATTTTTTTTTAATAATTAGTACATCTCACTTTTTTTTTTCTTTCATTAGGAAGTATTTTTTTTAAAAAATAAAATAATAATAATAGCGATGTGACATGAATAATTTTTTTTTCATTTTTTTGGCATGTCATTTTTTAAAAAAATTATTAAATGTCGACAAATGAGTATTGAGTAGAAGAATATGTAAAAATGAAAAAATAAAAATTGCACGATGCTGGAGTTGAACTCGTAACTTAAGACATCTAATTATGTTACTCTATCACTTGGGCCAAGGTCAAATAATATAATTATATAACAACAGTAATATATTTATAAAAAATTTACCTGAGCTACAAATCAGCCCATGAGTAACTACGCCCCTAGTAATAAGGATATATACTATACATTAATTTATAGCCAAAATATATGTTAATATCTATCTATCTTTGCTTTATATATATATATATATAGTTGGATTCTTATATTATAGTTATAGCTTTTGGGTCAAGTAGTTTGTTCAAACCTCCTTATAAATATATTTATTTATTTATTTCATTTATTAATCACATGTTTCCTTCCCATTATAAATTAAGTTCACTACGTGCCATGTCACGACGTCCCTGACGTAGGCTGACGTCATGACCGGCACAGTGTACTATATATTGTACATATCCATATACAATATATAATACACTGTCAGCCTTCACGTAGTCTCACAATAATTCATTCGAAACATGTAAATTGTATTAAAATTGTCAAATGGTCTCCAAAACTCATGAAATGGAATCTAACAACATATTCGGGGTCCCTACCGTCTAAGGAGTGTTTTTTTACCTTTCTAGCGAATTTTCATTCACATTGGTCAAAACCCCAATTTGTCAAAACGCCGTAAAATAGCTCCCACAGTCAAAATTACTCTGTTAGAATCGTTACATCTAACTTAGATAGTAATTTTACGAAGAAAGAGAGTGAAAATCACTTACCGCGAGGCCCGATTGGACGCGAATCTCGCGTTCTTTCTTTTTTCTTCTTCTCCTTTTCTCGGTTCTTCCTCTCTGCAACTTTTCGTTCGTTTTAAAATTTTTTTTATTACATACGAGTACTGTTTATGGTACTGTTCCGTGAACAGTATCCGCAAATGAACAATAATTAATTGTTATTTTATTTTTTCTTCCTTTATTCCTCTTTTTCTTCCTCTATACACTCAATTCAAATCTTTAATTAACTAACCAACCCCATAAATTAAGTAATTGACATGAACTCCAATGTTTAACGTGTAAGCACCCATACAAGATGATCTCATAGGTATCATCTTTGTTACTACTTATACACACGTATATTTGGCTCATACGTATAAAATATATATATTATATATTTTAATATACGTATATATTAACATATATATTTAATTAAATTTATGGGGTGTTATATGTCATGTGGGCACGTGAGGGAGAGTGTTACTATTATTAAACTAGCATGACAAATTAATATTCTAGAAGCTAGAGCACTTATTAATTAACATACGAAAGACTTCAAACGTTAAATCGAGGAGATAGTGCAAAGTGGAGGACAAAAAATCGCCAAATTTGTATGCTATATATTCTAATCAACCAAGAAGCTAGCTGGACCTATATAAATATTAATCAAATTGAAATTCTCTTGGGACGATTTGCTTTTGACGCTAAAGAACGAGAGAACCGTATCTAAAAAACCATGTTCTAGTATTTCTACTTAGCCTAAAGTAAAGAATATTTAAAGAAGAAAAATTGTCAAAGAAAAGTTGTGCTGGCTGCATGAACAAGCAATCACATTAGTTGATAATATTTTAATCATCATTGCCCATAATAAATATTCCAAGAACATAGAAAATTCTTATTTTAAAGGTTGCTTTCACTCTTTAGTCTAACTTTATCGTCACACATTCAATATGTTAACAAAAGATACCTAATAATCTAAACAAATCAAGGTTCTAATAAATGCTAAATATAATAAAAAATTAATCACATGATATAATAATGTCAAAGGAGGTCTATGATACCTACAAACTCCAAGGTTGAAATATTTAAATTAAATATTTTAAAAGCTTAAGCATAAGGTAATATTCAAACATGAGTACTGTGCAATATAATAAATATTTAAGGACGAGGGCATTGCTTCGGTAGTGAGGCAAGCCATGTGGTTGACAGAATCCGCCCACCACCATTATTGCCTTCTTCTATGTTCTGTTTTTAATCGCATTTGTTTGGTTAAAGAGGAATCCATCAATTCCCAAGACAATTTTAATTTTTCGTTTGACTACACGATCCAATAATTCTTTGACGCTTGTTAATTAATTTCTAGACGGCCACAAGAGAAAATGATTGGAATTTTCATCATGATTTTATGCTCTTTTTGTAAAATAATAGATTAACATAATTTATGCATTGAAGAAATAAGGGTGTTTGCCTTTCAAAACAAACTAGTTATCTAAGAGTCTTAAGAAAAGATATCAGTCGTTACCGAATAATAAAGTCTTACTAATTTTCAAACAATAGAAATGTATGATCCCAAATCCCAAGTAGAATCACATTCAAAATGATGGGAATAACAATAATAGAATAATGGGTTGTTTGAATTTAAGCTGTGACTTTATTGTCGCTATATTAGTTTTAAATATAAAAATTCAAGGGGACAGATTATTGACTCTTATTAATTGAATTGCTCATACACATTATTAGCATTTTCCCTTTTATATTATTATAGACCTCTATGCAATTTGAACAAATTAACTTTTATATTATTTACTACATGTCTTACATGTTTTTTTTTAAGCGAAGAAAAATAAAATAAAATAAATGTTTGACTAATTTTAACGGTATGCATTTAAACTTCTTCATTCGAAATTGAGAGTTCGATTCTCTTCTCTTACAAATAAGTGAAAATTTTATCTTTTCAAATAAAAATAAGAGTAAGACTATAGTAGTTGGATCACAAGATTCCTATTTAGGTCCTTTCTTCTTCGCTGTTGTGCTCGCCTTATTAATCCTATTAAAGAGATTTCGACTTTTTTTAACGCCGGTGCAAGCATCATCCTTGTATCAGTAATAAAAAAAAAAAAAGTTTTATTCTAATATATATCCCTTCTCATTTGGGTCGCCTTGGATGATTGAATCAACTAATATAGATGGGGGATTGAAGGAGACCCCACTGGATGCCTATACAAGGAACAATTTTCTGGTATCTTACGGTAATGAAAGAAGAAATTAGTGAAAACAGAGGGTTCTATTGTTATAATCAAGAGGGAGACATCTTTGGAACCTTCTTGGAAATTTGGGTTTTCTAGCTGTGATCTTTTTTTTTTCTCCATATTTTGGAAGGTTGGTAGTAATAAATTAAGAACAAGTGGCTGTTGGGTTGGGTTGGGTTTGGATTGATGACGAGAACGTCGACAAAATGTCTGCTTATAGCTCAAGTCAAAAGGAGATAATCAATTTTCAAAGTTCCTACACTTGAGACTTGAAGATACCACTGGTAATCATTTTCTATACTGAGGACAAGAATAGAAAATGAGCAAGAGCTGAGGATTTGCCTAAAATGGATGAAATCTGAAAAGGTAGAAAATACAAAGGAAATTTCTATGAAGATCAGAGCATGTGGGAAGCCTCATATGACATAAATGCAGCAGCCATATTTGATATTATGGCCATTCCAAGTAGAATTCCTTACAAGTTAAGTTCATTGACATCAACAAAGGAAATTCCTCCCCTGTATAATCCAAATTTCATTTCCTTCCTTTTCTTCATTTTTCACAGTAAACAGAAAGGGAGAGGGTTAGGCTTGAGAAGAACAGAATTATTATAGAGAATAGAAGTACTGTATCTACTATCTATCTATCTTAAGGGTAAAAGAAGGGCCAAAAAGTATACATCTAACTGAATCCATCTCAGCAACAAGAGTTATAAATACATTTGCCCTTACATAGAGAGCAGATGTTGGCCACATGAGGGGATTGCCCTAGAATTACCATGTTAATTTGGATACATGCATCAGACAATTAATAGAGGCACCAATATTACTAATTCCCTTTGATAGGAAATTAGAAAAAGAAATATATATATATATTAGTAAAAGGGTTAAAGAAGGAACCAACCAGGGGGGACAAGTGGCCCTCCAATGAAGAGGTCCAGATTCTTATAACCAGCAACTACTCATAGGCCCATTCTAAATTGATAACCTCCCATAACTGTCCCTAACTAAATCCCTTGACTAAAAAATCATGTCATTCATTTCAATCCAGATCATCCACATCATGACCAAGACAACAGATGCCCAAAGGATAATGGAAGGTTTTGGACTGGGCTAAAAAAAATTTAGATTGATATAAAAAAAAATTATTGATTGAGATATGTAAATCACTAATATCTAAAGGATAAGCATGTGTAGTTACACATGTAGTTATCACTTTTATAATTAAATTATCATTTCTTTTTCAGTAAGAAAAATATTAATCTAACTGTAAAAAAGTACGATTATATGTGTATCTATTAAATTATTTATTATACACTTTAAGATATGTAAATCACTAATATCTAAAGAATAGACATGTATAATTATTTTAAATTCAATTAAATATTATGACAAAAAAAAAGGTCCAGCTAAACATTATGAAAAAAAGATCCAATTAAATTTTTTAAAAATCATTTGCAATCTTATCTTTAATGTTATAAATCAACACCTAATTGACAAATTTAAAAGAGTGTGTTTTTAAGCGTTTATATGTAAATTTTTTAATTAATTGTGATTATAATTTATTAGATATTAGTCTTTGATAAATTAGTATTTTTGATAATTTACTTTTTTATTTAATTAAATTATTTTTTTTTTTTTTTTATAATTTGATAAATTAATATTTAATATACTTTATATTTAATAAAATATTAATTATAATTTAACGGCCTTCCTTTATATTAAAAATAAATAAATGTATCCTACACAGATTAGTGGAAATGAGGCTCAGCCTCCGGATTGGACAGTGGGGATGTTGGGGAAGCCGAAAATGTCGTCTATCCAGAGGGAAAGGCATTCTTCCATTGCTTACGGCTTCCAGAAGAATTGTGTGATTCAAGGGCATGTGCTGAAAATGAATGCTAGAAACGTGTTTGAATAGCATCACTCCTTAACCCAGCCAACGAAAGCACCAATCGTTTGCAAATAAGATGAAATCCCTTCGAGATGTTATCAATCTTCTGAAACTAGAACAGATTTCATTTCATCAACTGCTTATCAACAGCCATCAATAGACGATACTGAAAACATTATATGCTTTGTTCTTTTATTACTATTATTTCATTTTATAATACAATGAAGAACAATAAAAAACAAACTCTTCAAGTTGGCTAACATACATCAACCGTTAAAATTGCAGATAAACAGTTGGTAAACGAAGAAATCAAAATTATTACATAACCTTTTGAGTATAATGTTGACAAAGCGGCATATTGTGCAAGATAGTAGAAAGCCTGTTATGCTTCAAGAATGTCGCTTCGGGAACAATATGATTACCACTTTCTGACTAGTTCCTTGACCATAGCATTGACCTGACAAGAATGCAACTTTTAGTCACCCAAGGAAGCTTCAATAAGAGGATGCAAATGAACATTCTGAATATAGAATGGCTGTGCTTGTAGACAAGTGAAGGATCAGCTCAACTAAACTAAACTAAACCTTTTTTTACCAACTGCATGGGGAGACAAGAGTGACTAGCAAAAATCAAAGTACATAGATTGTATATAGGAGAGCTAAATCTCGTAATATTCTCATTAGGTCCCTAACAAAATATATAGGATTGGCCTTCCTATCTCTAGATAATAAACAAACAGAGGTACATTTTGAGACACCCAAACCAACTTATGGAAAACTCTTTAGTTTATTCAAATATTTGGTATTCACCAACTATACTTTTATGAGTTGAGAGTTTCATTCCACATTTGGTAAAAAAGATATCAAATGTATAGGCAACTATGCAAACGTTTTTTTGCTCCACATGGCCACAACTGACACACTGTGTTGGACTTGGGCATTCATAAAGATCTTACTTTCCAGCAGTATCTTTAAATGGACAGGCTTCACATGTCCCCTTAAGCATACATGGAAATGAGCCAAGTGGCTGGTATATTTGGTGGTAATATTTACATCAATATGGATATTATCAGAGTAACAGTATGTTCTTGAACTACAAATTTTGCACCAGAGTTCAATTCATTGAAAACCATAAATAATATTTCAAATTCTCGAACAAATTCGCTAATGCCAGGACAGTAGGCAGCTGTTATCGTAACATGGTTGAGCAAACAATCTACAAGTTATGCAGCAGTATTTTGCAATTTGATGGGTTCAGAGGGATAAAACTCTAATAGATAGAGAACTCCTGCTTGTTGAGATCATCATCTCTGTTGAAGCCCTATTGTTCTAATTGTTTAACAGTTCTAAGATTGAAATTTAGAAGCATCTTCGTTAATTTGTTATGTGTCTCCGTCATTTTAATTGGTTCTATCTTAGTCGACCTTCAATTTGGGCACTCCAAATCTCCAACCATCTTTTGAATCTCTATTCATAAATTTATCTTTATTGCCTAATTGCTTCATAAAAAATAGTTTTTACTAGGATTATTGCTTTATAATAAATATCCTTTATCAGGTTAGTATACCTTTTTGCAATTCCTTTTTCTTTTTCCTTAAAACCCACCGCATTACATATCTTAGTACTCTATCATAAGTTTTTTCTAGATTAATGAAAACCTCATGAATGTCTTCCCTTTTTTCCTTAATTTCTCCATCAATCTCCTCAATAAGCAAATAACTTTTATAGTTGATTTCCTAATCATAAAGCCAATTTGATTTTTAATACCATGGTTTCAGCTCTCACTCAAATCTTACTACTTATTCCAAGAAGTTCATGGTATGACTCTCATGGATGTCAAAATTGTACTATTTATGATTTGAAACAAAATTCAAATTACATTGCAATATTATGAGTCAAATTGTGGGTTTGAATCATTTCAAACTTGACCTGTAAGATTCATATTTGAATTGTTCAAATAGTAAGATTCAAGATTTGTAATTTTTAGAAATACCTATTTTTCTATTAAAATTGTATCTTTGGTTCTTTTATGTGTTTTAAAGATCTAAAAAAGGCGTTTGAAGTTATTTGTTGTCCTTTTCACATCAAAAAAGTAAGAAAAAAAAACTTTATACCTTCTACTTTTTGCCAAGACCTTTTCTTTAGGTGCTCTTTCTCTACGAAGCTTTGGGAAAAGTGGCACGCTAGAATGAGCGACACGGTCCCTTCTTCTTTAGAAGATTGTTTGACAGTGGAGAATAATCATGGCATACATGGTAATGGGGTGCGGGTGATGCGGGAGCATTGGCAACCTTATGGACGATTTGGCTTGAGCAAAATAAGAAGATTTTTGAAGGAATTTCTAGGAGCGTTGATTTGATTTGGAATGGCATCATTGTTATGGCAAGCTCGTGGGTGGTTGCTTTCAAGGTTAACGGAGCCTATTCCATTAATGATTGGGTTAGAAATTGGGAGTATTGTTTGTAATTGCTATGATTGTTTGGGTTGTATCTTGTGGCTGTTTTTTTTTTTTTTCTTATGCTATGTCAGAGTACCCCCTGGTACTCTTTGTAGCCTTTGAATTGTTGACGCTTTATTTGTTGCTATTAATATAAGTTGTTTGTCTCTGTTTCAAAAAAAACTTTTTGCCAAGTTGAAGAAAATGAGTTTGATGATAAAGAAGGGAACAAATAAAATAATGGCAACTCTTCCTTTTTTCCTTCTTTTTTTTTTGACACAATCTTATTAAAACATGTTGGCATATAAAATACGATAGTGTAACGTACACACATAAAACACATTGGCCTGTCTTCTCATACCACTTACTTTATTTTGTGTATAGAAAGGAAGAATATACTTTTATTTTATAGCCTTATGGACTTTTGTTCTTCAATTGAAACATCCTTAGCTATGAATTCCAATATACTACATTTCGTTCACTTTGAGAATAAACCTGAGGGTCATGAAATGCATTTCTATTTCATTATTACATGCTTACATCCACACACAAGCACACCCAAACATCATATGTAACCGCTTCTCTAAAGTTGTTTATACAACTCCTTAATCGGTCTATCATATATTGTGATTTTTTCCTCAAACTTCCTTATATTATGGTTTTTTCTTTTATATTGTCCTACGTCCGAAAAAGTCCTTAATGTTTTCCCCTTCAAAATTTATATCCAGATTTGAAATTTAAAAGGATACAAGTAAGTGATTTATTTCAAAAAATAGGATCATTTGATAAGGAGTGGGCTGTTGCATTTTCTTTATTTTTTTGTTTCTTACAGGGTTGTATTCTATTTGCTTAACAAGATCGTCTCCTTGATTTACTTTGTAAATTTTGTAAGCAATTCTTCCTAAAGTAGTACTTAATAATTTAATCATAATTGTAAAATAAGTGAAACCTCCCTCAACCATGTTGTATAAGACTCTAAACAATCGTAGTGTTGATATCTTGATGGATCCCAAATGATCCAATTTGTGCCCACTCTACCTGTCCATCATTGATCGCACAAAATGAAACAAATATGATGATCTTTAGTCCATCCAACACTCTATTTCGGCTTGAGGCTTAATGAATAATCACGTGCCAAAAATTACTAATAGATTAGATACCCTACCTTAAATACCCAACTTCTCTCTTCATCAAAGAGGTGGTATAGGTAGTTTAATAGTTATTCCCTCTAAAACAACCTCACACTCACTTAAAAGTTGCCAAAATAATTAAGAAAAATTTCCATTACCACAACTCATTAATCACTCAATGAGGTGTCCACATGTGGCATACATGTAGCAAATATGTGGCATGTAGCCCAACCAAGTCTCCAAGGGAGACCATATTCAACATCTTCAGAATTCTATCAATGTTATACCCCTCAAAAAAATGACATATATTTTTGAAACTTGGCTGTTGATAGAAGAATCAGATTGAGGTCTTAACAGCTTCTACTTTCTAACTGGTGGAAGGCGGATTTTATCAAAAACTCTCCATCATAATACAATCATCAACCACACTCCCCAACAATCTAATCCAAAAAGTTGCTTGAAAAGAATCAATTTGTGAAATTTAACAATGCCTGTAAATTTCGACGTTGACCCATTCGAAAACCAAGATTTAGGATTAATGAGGTTTTTAAAAAGTATTTGCATAAGAATGCTAATTATGATCTTTGATTAATGTCAAACAAAATCTTACCATTAACTCCTATAACTTTTAAAATGCATAAAGATTAATGCTATTTATGAACAGTTCAAACTTCTCACTGCTTCCAAATTCCATTCTTCTTCTCTTTCCAATATATGCCTATCTACGTTTCTCCTTCAGTTAAGTCCAAAACCTCAATTTCTACCCAAGACATTTGGTAATTCGGGTGCAATTCAAAACCTAATGCCAGAAAAGTATCACAATAGACACTGCTGGCCATGAAATCAAATACACTAAAAAACAAATAAAGCAGGAAGCAATAAAACCCAACTCACATTGAATCACTCACTCCTCTGTTTTTCTTGAGCTATTCTTCTTCCCGTATATCAAACCAGTTTCCTGGTAACAATTTCCGAAACTCGCTTAATTCTCAACCCTAAATCATTAATTACTCAACAAAAACAGCTGCAAAAAATAAAAATCGAAAATACCTGAGGATCAGGAATGGGTTTCCTTTTCTCTACGTACCGATAAGGATCTGAAGCCGCAGCGAGAGCTGCCCTTTCCTGAAACCCACCCAAATGACACACTGTGATTAACATGAAACAAAAAAAAAAAAAAAACAAGCACACAAGTAAAATTGAACAAGAAGAAACCCTACCTGTTGTTCTCTCTTGAGATCTTGCGATGGTTTAACCCAAAGAAAATACGCCAAAGTTCCCGCAACAACCCAAGAAGCGAGGTTGCTTCCCCCTCTCAAACCTCCCATTGAATTACCAATGAAAGACCTAACATTTCCGAATGTTCTTCTCCAACTGCTCGTCATCTCCCCTTCTCTAGGGTTTTTAATTATTCAAATCTCTCCTCCCAATTCGAATTTTTATAGTCCGAGGTTGAACTGAAGAAGAAGAAGAAGAGAAAAAGAAGCAGAAGGGATTTGCGAAAGCTCGTGACCCGATAGAATCAGGGTCGTCCCCCGGAAAACCGAATCCGGGGACTGAAAGTCGGTTTCCCTTGAGGAAGTTCAAATAAGATACTGCGGGGAGTTCTATAACTATCTAGTTACCTCTCTCAACTTCAATCAACTTAACTCAACTAAGCATATAATTATTTAGGTCTAAGTCAATATTTAAATTACATATAATTATATCTTTCTTAATTATTTATGTTTACATTGTTTTAAGTCTGTCTTAACCTCTAGCATTATATGAATTGTTATAAGATCATTCTTCCTACTTGGGACACACAGAGGTATTTGTTATATATATATAAGTTCAAACCACCTAAATTGATTTTTTTCTTTTCATTTTATCTTTGATTAGGACTATTTTTATCATTTCTCATATATGTTCATTTATAATTCTATTTTTTAAAGTTTTATCACACATCCATCTTAATATCAACATTTTTGTTACACTTAATTTGTTTGGTATAGGTTACCTAGCTAATTAATTTTATTATTTTATTATATCAATAATGAAGGTATATAGTTCTATTTTCACTATTATATAACTCAACAATTTAATAAAGTCGTGAATTATCATTTGGTTTAATTAGTGGTAAAATCATTTGCTTTTTAATCCTAAATTTGAGAATTTAACTATTGAATAAGATGACAAAGTTCAAGTCTCTTCTTTAGCTGGGGGTGGACATAACCTTTACCGGAGGAGCAATCACTTGTGTTGTGAATACGTGAGGTAAGAGATGTTACTTTGTCTTTTCAGTGTAGGGTCTCTCCCTTAAGCATTAATCAGTGTACATGAGCTAGCGATACCCTAGGATAAGCCCTCCAAAAAAAGGACATTAACGGTTTAAATTCTCATCACTAAACCAGTAGTTGCCCTATGAGTTGTGACTTAATGCTCATCATTTGCTCTAAGCTATTTATGAGTTCTCTAAACACAAAATTATTTATATAAATTAAATGCCTAGTCATATGTTTTTCAAGGATGTTAGTGGTTTGGTCAAAATCGCGAAATCGAACCGAATTGATGAATTCAGTTCGGTTCAGTTTAATTTTTTACATGTTCGATTTAAATTGCGGGTTAAAAATTTAAAATTCGTACAAAATCTAACCGAATTGACCAAAGTTAATTTATATTAAATATATTAATATTCTTGTCATATAATAAGAAATATAATTTTTGTTTATAAAATTATATGATTTTGTTATATTATCATAAATAAATATTCTTTAGATTTAAAGTAAATATTGTAAGTGGTATATGTTTAATGTATGGTATGAACTAGTGTGGTTTGTCTAGTGTGGTTTGTTATCATGTCTCTACTTAGTCATCTTCCTATCTGGTTAATTATTGTTTTAATTATTATTGGTATTCTCTTCTTCGGTTTGATTCGTCTATGTTTTGTTTGTTATATATGTGATGCCGTGGAGATTGATGATTAGACGCTCGTAAGTTTTTAAATTGGTTTAGTGTCTTTAATAGAATCAAAGGAATCTGTTTTTCACCAGTTTTGTCTGTTGGATACAGAGACGAGGTCTTGACGGGCAAGGAGTGCCGACGTAAGACAAAAGGTCTACTTGTATCCATGGATCCCTTTGGTGACAGTCCTCCTCCACATTCTACGTCCGACCCTACTCCTATTTTAAAATCTTCATCTTTTAATTTTTCAAGTCTCCCTGAGTCATGTATTAAACAAGCTTCTAAGATCGATGATTTAATCGAAGTTACCCATATTCCTGAAGACAGTAAAGTTAGTGCTACTATCCCTCCTTTGTTAAATCCATACTGGTTATTTACGAAAAAATCTCAGTCGTTTTCTACGTCTGTCAAAAAATTAATTAGTCGTGAGAGCCCTCCTATTAAAGAATATATACAGAGTACTGCCCTTACTCACTGTCAACTTGAGTCTACCCTCCAAGAACAGTATGTCACTCTTGAGTTTGAACCTTCGTTCATCCGTCACTGGTTGGCTCATGGATACACTCATTTACATATGGGTGCTATTCGTTTGGTCCTTTCTTATCATGGTCGAGGCGACTTACCCATGTATGCTCGCATAGCTCTGCTAGATACAAATCTACTCGATTATGAGCATGCTTGTATAGGTACAGTTATTACTACCCTGAGTCATGGATCTATGATTTTTACCATCACTCCAGACTTCAATGTCTGTCTTAAAGATCTTACTCTCCCGACTCGTTTCAAGGTCCAAGTCCAATTCACTGGAGTTCAACACAAAATGGATAGTATCATGGCTACTCTCCATCATCAGATGGCTTTTCGCCTACAGGATCATGCTATCCACCTTAGAACCCAGAAACCCTCTGAAACTATCATGGCCTTTATCCATAATAATGATGTTCCCACTATTGTGCAAATCCCTAAGCAGATCCCACAGAAAGATCTTCGCCAGATGCTCCCTTTGACATGGTTTACAAATTATGAGCAGTTTTTCCAACGCTCTGAACCTGTCACAAGTACTGCATGTCCTTTACTGAAGAAACAAGCTGATGGTGCAGTCAAAATCAGTTTTGACCCTCCTCCATCTACCAAGGAAATTCTTCCGGTACATCATTCTATGATGATTCAGCCTGTTTCTACTCATGAATCAGTTAAAGATCCTCCACTCCATTTTTTTCAAGCTGATGGATCAATCCTCTATCATTCACATGTAGATGGACACTTTATATGGGATTGTGCTCCTGAGATGTGTAAACCTGGTTGCTCTTGTGCTGATGACATGGAGTTTTATTATGATGATTGCCGATTTGATGACGATTATGTTCGCCTTAGTAAAAAGAAAAAGAAGATCCCAGTATTCTCATCTTGTCGATCTTCTACTCGACATCATCAAGACCCTCCTGCTCCTCCAGCAGCTCTATTAATTCCTCCATGTTTTTCAGTTGGATCTTATGATACGGAGTTTCCTCCTCTTACAAGAGTTCAAGATCTTACTTATCAGGCTACGGCAAAACCATTTACTCAGTCTACTGAAGTACGTGCCGATGGTACTCCAAAACCACTCACTCCTGCTGAAGAGGTATTAAACTGGCAAACCAAAAATGCTTTAGTGCAGAATGGTTATTTACAGAAGATTGATGAACAACTTCACAACCTTTCTTCTACTACTACCAATTTGGTACAGAATACAGATATTCAGGCTGCTATCAGTCAAAAATATTATGCTGAGATCACTACTAAAATCAATGAACTGGACACTCTTCTCCGGTATTATTTGCAACATAATATTAGTGGTCCTCATTTTGATGCAGCTGAACATGAGATTCGTCAACTAAAGGAACAACTTCAATATGTTATTGCTGATCTTCACAAGTTTCAGAAACCTCCTGTTTTACGTGACGCATATCCTATGTCTATCTCTAGGTCCTCTTTTCCTTCACCACCATCGAGTTATCCACCTGTGATACCTCCTCCTAGCTCTAGAACTGATCCATAATCTACATTTATACAGACCCTTATGTTAGCTACATCTCGTGAAACCTCTTCTTCACAATACCCATCTAGTTTTCCTAGTGTCTCAGTACCTCCACAATTTCCAGCTCCACCTCGAGTTACCACACCTATACCTACACCTCCTGTAGTTCTCCCACAGCGCCCTCCTAGACCCGCATTTGGTGATAGAGGTAAAACTCCTCTTTATTCTTCACCTTATCTCTCTACACCGACCACTACATCACCCATACTACCTAGTGCTGCTCCCTCACCAATACTACAACCTCCACCGAGTAATCCTATTTACCCTCATGAAGATCCCTTCACTATTGCTCCTGTTGATGATCTTACTGATAATTTTGAGTCTATTAATTTAGATTCTTCTGATAATCAGAGTATTGGACACCTTACTGATGCAACAACTGATGACACAGATACAGCTTCTGAGTCTCCAACCTCTCCTCTTGGTTCTTATGATTCCCAGACTATGGATATATCTGCTCTTGCTCAAATCCATATGGCTGATGATCCTTCTTCCTCTCAACAACAACAGCAATTTGATGAAGAATTTGATATGCCTCCAGCTCCTGATCCTCCACCGGATCAGCCACCAGATCCCAATCAAGCACAATTTGCTCGTTCTGGCAATGACCCTTGGTTTTCTTTGGATGACATCCCTTATGAACAATGGCGCAACAAGATTCTTTCTTGGGGTGCATGGATGTCTAATCAACAAGCAGTTGTTGGCCGCCCTCCTAATGTAGTCATATCTGATTTCTTATCACAATGCACTGGTTTCGTCCGTGACTGGTTAACCTCCCTTGGTGAATATCGCATTCTTCAACTCACTCAAATCTCTATTATAGACCTTTATCATGTTCTCATCCGAGAGTTTGTTGGAGATATAGCTACTTTGGAGAAAAAATACAAGCAAGAATATTTTACTATGAAATGTTGTTCGCTCCAGAAAAAAGATCTTTATCGTCACTACCTTCGAATGCTGCAACGCTTTCATCTTCTTGGTGGTTATGATAAGACAGATTTAAAGCATACGTTTATAGCCTCTCTTCCTACTGAAATTCATCCTGAATTGAATCGACTCCTTAAGGCTACAGGACGTTCTTTAGATCAATTATCTCTTGCAGAAATCTTCCAGATCCTTCTTGAAGCAATTGATAAAATCTGTGAACTACGGAAAATGGTCAAAGATTCACAGAAACCTTCATTCTATTCTTCCAACATTTGTGATAAGAAATATCTTACGATTGGATGTAAGGACAAATGTGATTGTTCATCTCCTCACAAAAAATCTTCTCGTAAGAAGTTTTTCAAGTTTCACAAGAAGAATCCACAGAAGTTCTCTAAGCCCATGCGCTGGAAGAAAAAACGTTGTCTCCGTTACTTTAAACGAAGATCCACTGTACCGAAAACTGCTCGGTGTTATATCTGTAAGAAGCCTGGACATTATGCAAAACAATGCCCCGATAAGAAAAAGAGTCAACATCTTATTCAGCAGATTCAACATTCTTATTCCCTCCAAGATGATCAAGATATTGAATCTTTATTTTCGGAACAAGAATCCCCAGATGAAGCTACTCTTTTTGCCTATCAAGACTACTCGTCCGACGCTTCTCAATTTTCCAATGACCCTGATGATGATGCATATATGGGCATGATTTCTACACCTTCTATGGCTGTCTCTCATGTTATGCCATATGCAGAAATTTCTGTTCTCCCTTCTAAGTATGAGAATCCGATCAAAGTTATTGCTTACTTTGATACTGGCGCATTCAAGAGTATGATGAATCCGCGCATCCTTCCTTCTGATTATTGGAAGTCTCATACTGAGTCCTTCAAGGCCGCTAATAATGAGATTTTTCAGACACATTTGATTACTTCCAGAAAGATTGGTCTGAAATTCTTTCCTAATCTCACCATATGGACTCATATAATCGGATGTGATCTTCCCGATAAAGATATCTTATTCGGAATGGACATTTATTCAAAATCAAAGCTCAGGATTCTACCTAATGGTATCTCTTATCAGAATCAGACTCTTTCATATACTACAATTCCAAAGTTATATGCTATCCTCGATGTTCCATCTCTACAAGATAAGCTTAAGTCATGTTTCAGTGACTCTCACAGAGACTTCACTCATTCGAGTCCTCTATGGAAGAATTCAACTTATTATGTCCACTTACCATTTAAGCTTAATGAAGATATCAATCCAACTAAGGCTATCCACCCTGGTATGCCTCCTGATGAACTTGCTTTAGCTCGACAAGAATGTGCTGAACTCTTATCTCAAGGTTTGATTGAACCTACCAAGTCCGATTGGGCTTGTCAAGCATTCTACGTCAATAAACGTGCTGAACTCAAACGAGGAAAGAAACGACTTGTAATCAATTACAAGCCATTAAATATCTTCCTCAAAGATGACAAGTTTCCTCTGCCAAAGATTTCTTCTCAACTTGTTCTCCTTTCAGGATCAACCATCTATAGTAAATTTGATCTGAAAGCAGGTTTTTGGCAATTGGGCATCCATCCTGATGATCGCCCAAAAATAGCTTTCTGTATACCCAATGCTCACTACCAATGGACCGTTATGCCATTTGGTCTCAAGGTAGCTCCTTCTCTATTCCAGAAAGCTATGACAAAAATATATGCACCTTTGTTGCATACAGTTCTTATCTATATTGATGACATACTTTTATTCTCCAAGACTGCCGCTGATCATACTCAACTCCTCACACAGTTTCTGGATATAACTCAACAGTATGGCATCATGCTCTCTGAGAAAAAGAGTATAATTCAAACCACTGAAATAGAATTTCTTGGTATGAAATTCTTCAATGGAGTTTATCAGCCTGGTTCACATATTGCTGTTGAATTATTAAAATTTCCTGATTCAGATCTTACTGTCAAACAGTTACAGCAATTCCTTGGCGTGGTGAATTATCTCAGAAGTTTTCTCCCCCATATTAGTCGATACACATCTGTATTATCTGCTTTATTGAAGAAAGATCCACCTCCGTGGAACTCCTGTCATACAGATGCTGTGACTTATATTAAACAAGCATGTCAGAATCCTCCTCCATTGGTCATTCCTAGCTCCGGTCAACTTATACTCCAAACAGATGCTTCTGATTTATTTTGAGGTGCTGTTATTCTTGAACACAGGGATAAAGTTGATCATATTTGTGGCTACCACAGTGGAAAGTTCTCTGACTCAGAACTTCATTACCATATCACGATTAAGGAAAATCTCGCTGTAAGATATGGCATACAGAAGTTCTCCTTCTTCCTCAGACCAGCTACATTTGAAATCCAAATGGATAATTCATCTTTTCCTAAGATGCTGGACTTTAAGAATAAGATGGTTCCCTCTGCTCAACTTCTTCGACTCCAGGAATGGTTTACTCAATTCAATTTTACAGTGAAACATATTCCAGGAACAAAGAATGTGTTAGCAGATTTCTTATCCCGACCAATCCAAAAGACTAAAACCCAATTATCATTATTTACTGGATGTCTTACATTACCATTACTGTTACAACCCAAATTGGTAACAAGACCCAAACCCATTCAGATTATCCATCCTTTTGGATCGTTCCCTCTTATTGGTGCAATCTTCCCACCTGAATTACCCAATCCTACAACAGCCTATGAAGTCCAAGAATATGCCCGTGATAATTTATTTTATTACGCTCATAAATATTTTATGGACAATCCGGCCCAAACTCATCATGACAATCCATTTCACCAGACCAAACCCTACTTGTTTCTGTTTCATCTCAAGCCCAATATTTCTGAAACATTGTTCTGGTACATATGGTGTGTCTCCTGTCTATATAAGATTGCTATCACCTTCATCCCTTCTCAGCTTCAGCAATATTTCCAAAGTCACCAGACTTCTCCTCTTGATTGCTGTTTGGATCTTTTTGCTCCACATCGCACATGGCAGACATATGTTACTGAAATCTGTCAACAAACTCCTACCAGATTGCATGCAGTTTATATATGTTATCAGCCTTTCTCTGATTCTCCTCAAGGTCTCGTTGCAGAACATTTTCTCCAACAGTTTCAGACTTACTCCTGCAACCTTACTCCTCCAGTACTTACAGGAATACGAGATTTCCTCAACGACATTAATGGTGCTCCACCTATTTCACCAAGAATTCGTGGTCCTCATGAGTTTATTCCTTCAGACCACCTTGATGCATTAATCCAGAACCTTGCACCTTGGTCTCCAGAATTTCCTCCTGCTAACTTTCGAGATCCTCCAGAAAGATCTCTCAGTCCTTCTCCTCAGACAAGACAACGTGTAAACGATCCACCTCTTTCTTATGAAGATATTTATGACTGTCAGCAACAACAGGACATAGAATATCAAAACCAAACTCGTCAAGGTCTTCGTTCTTCTCCGCCTATTGATCACCATGATTTCTGGCAACATTTAGATGATAATTTTGATGATTCCCAGCAAGATATGGAAACACAGTGTGACACTTCTCCATAACTAATCATGGCTGATGAACCTCATCTTCGTGCTAGTCTTCGTGCTAATCTCAACCTCTTCCTTAGAGATGCTCGCCTCCTTCGTCTTCGTCATTTTCGAGATGCTCGCAGAATTCTCCAACGTATCAACAACATTGATCTGTACTTCTCCTCCCCTCATACAAGACTGCATGTTCTTCATCGTCTCACCAGAACTCGACAACTGTTTCGACAACAGATGCAGTTTCTCAATGATGACATCACACCGACATCATCATCCACCACCATGACTATGCATCCTTTTCAGACGCCTTTCCAGCCGTCCTGCAGATTTGAAGATTTCTCCTTATCTTCTGACTCAGCAAGCACATCCACCTCCGTCGTGGTCCCCACTCTTGTCCCCCACAATCCACAAGAGGACAAATCATCATAAAGCATCTACTTTATGTACAGTCAAAAGTAGAAGCATCTTTGCTTTTGTCACATCTGCTTTTGTGTGTGCTTATCTTTCCAGCTAAGTTGATCTTATCTTCAAGCCAGCTCAAAGACTACCAGCTGTCCATGGATTCCAAGACGTTTGAAGTCCGCGGAATTGAAGATGTCTTAAATCTGTGTCTTGTATCTATAAATAGAGAGTTCACTTATTTGTAAGGACTCAGGCAGTAATATATACAAGTGTTTTCATTTCCAGAATCATTGTCAGTTATTTGTAAGTTGTCTTGTATTGTAAGATGATCCTTGTAAGCTTTGTGTAAGCTTGAGTGCCTTATAGGTGTTTAATCCAAGCTAATTTTGTTAGGTTTGGTTTGATTCAGGTTAGACAAGTGATCGGTTAAGTTTCGATTTGAGCATTAAATCAACTGAAACTGAATCAATGACACCCCCTAATGTTTTCTCAGTTGGAAAAATGGGTACATAAAATGATTTTTCATCATTTTGAGCCGCTAAAACTTAAGTAGGACCCATATGTGATTTTGAATAGAACCAAGTTAAAGAAGATTAATCTTTAATATGTAAAGATTAAGAATATATGATTATTTGTCTATACTCATTTTTATATAAATGAGAATTTGAGTCTAAAATAGTTTACTTAATAAGTGTAAAGTAGTAAAAATTGGTAAACATAATTTAGTCTCACGTGAAAAAGTTAAAAAATAAGTTGTTTAATTATAAGTGATAACTAGTAGCATTCACTTGAATTTGAGCTCACAACAAACACAAAGTAGGCTTAGGGGCATCACCCAGTGCGTGCCAGGGCGATTGGGCGACTTAAGGCGCATTGAGCACACGATCTGACCGTACCAAATTGGGTGCGCCGATTGGGACCATCGATTGCATCTAGTTGCAATCGGACACGATTTGATGGTGCACAAAAAGGCACCATGTACAACTACTAAATGCCTATAAATAGGCTCCACTAGAACTCGAAAAAATCATCCAAAAATATTTGAATTCTCATCATTTCCTCCGCTTTCATTCTTTTCTATTTTCACATTATTTTTGTGAGAAATTTTTAGTAATATTGGTTTAAATATTTTTGTAATTTGAAGTGTTACTATCACAAGAAGGAGATCGTTGTATCTTTAGAGATAATTGTCATATACCATGAGTACTAATGTGAGACAAAATTATCTTAAAGACATAAAGTTAAATTTTAGATTCGATCTACTATAGATATATCGTTACTTTGTTGAAATAACAACTAATTTAGTTTAGCTAGACAAGTCTTGTCTCAAATATTTTTAAATAATAAATGAAAGACAGCTTATTACTCTTAAAAGAGTAATTTTTAAACGAGATTGTTATGATTCCACCATTCAAACCGAGATCTTGCCTAATTAATTATATGGAAAGCTATATAATATTGGGAAGGCTGCTACCTTATAGACACCATTCTCTACAACTGTCAATCATTTTATTATATATGCCCATGCTCATTTAACTATATTTTCAATTTTCTTCTCAAATATATGTTTGTCCTTTTGCCCCTCCATCTTGGTCAAATCCATATTGTAAGGTTAACACCATAATTTATTTCAAATTATATATAATCATTTTTTTTTCCATCTTTATCCATTATCACCTACCGTATTTAAATCCTTACCTGCTGCAACTCCTTCCCTTATAACTTTAAGGGCTTGTTTAAATGAAATAAGACTTTTTTTCCTCTTAAATTTATATTGGGCTACAACCAAGATGAAATAAAAAATAATTTCATCCTCATTTTTATCTTATTATAATAAGATAAAATAAATGACAAAAAAAAAAACTTATTTTTATTTCATTCTAATGGGTGTTGTATTTTTTTAATTTTTTGATTTTTAATTATTTAATTTTATCTTATTCAATTTAATTTTATAAAAATAATATTATCCTATTATGCATCATAAAAGTACAAAGTAAAAATTGGATATGTACAACAAAGGAGAAAAGAGCAAAATTTGATATGATTTCTATTGTTCACAGAACAGTCAAAGGACATCAATTTGGGTGTTTACCCATCTTGAGGATTACATAATTGCTTGCTTTACAACATGTAAATTACACATCTTGAGGATTACATAATTAATTGCTTGCTCTATAACATGAAAAGACTGATTGATTCACCTATTTTAATTATGATTTAATGATCTTTGAAGACCATAGAAAAAAAAAGAAAAGAAAGGTTTATCTTTTAAGTAGCTATTCTCTATTTGCCCCTGCTTTTCGCAAAAAAAACATAATCTCATCTGTTTTTTTTTTTTTTTTTTTGGCCATTTTATAGGTCAAGAGGTAGTTTTGCAGACAACTTTGCAGGATCTGTTGTACTTCATGTGGCTTTCAACAAGCTGACCTGCTGCCAGAGCAGACATGAGAGAAAGCTCCCCAGCAAGAACTGAACCAGCTACAATGGTGGCTAAGACCCTTGAATTTGATCCTGGTGATTCTTTACTTGCTCCCTTAACACCCAAAAGATTCAAACAAGCTGACTGAGATGCAAGTTTTGTTCCACCCCCAACTGTGCCCACCTGAAACAGATAACAAAAAAAAAATAAAATAAAATTCATAAAACTGTAAGTTAAGATGCATGGATTTTGATGATAAATTATTACCTCAATGGAAGGCATGGTCACAGAAATGTGAAGGTCTTTCCCATCATTTACAGCTTCCATCATGGTTATACATTGAGAGCTCTCAATAGTTTGAGCTGGGTCTTGCCCAGTAGCTACGAAGATTGCAGAGACAATGTTGCTGGCTTGAGCATTGAAGCCACCAAGAGCACCTGCAACTGCTGACCCAGTTAGATTCTTGAGCATGTTCAACTCTGCAAGTGCAGCAACTGTGGTCTTCAAAACCTTCTTCACTATATCTTCCTTGATAATTGCCTCACAAACTACTGATTTCCCTCTCCCTTCAATCCAGTTCACCGCAGCTGGCTTCTTGTCTGAACAGAAGTTTCCTGAACAAAACCAAACAATTAAACCAGGGCCCAGAAATCATATCAGGTAATCAAGTCAATAAAATATGACCTCTAGGATAGCACGGCTCTAATACCATATTTGAAACTACTGAACCCCTAAACTAGAAGTTCTTATGTGCTCATTATTCATATGAAGAAATTCTTTGTCACAATCCTAGAAAGGAGAGTTGTTAAGAATCTCACCAGAGAGGGCTATGATATCCATGTCAGGGAAGTCATTTCGAAGAAACTCCAACACATTCTGCACACCTTTGGACACCATGTTCATCCCCATAGCATCACCAGTACTACAAGTAACCCTCATGTACAAGTTTTTCCCAGCAATTGCGCATTGGATGGACTGTAGCCTCGCAAACCTGCTAGATCTGTAACCAATACATAGGACAAAAATAGAACCTGTTAACCAATTAATAAAAAAAAACTAGGAATAAAAAAATAAAAAAACATTTTATTTCTTGAAATAAACAAGATTTCAATTGTAAAATCAAAGTGGTCAAATCGAAATTACCCAAAAACGAAAAGCCCCACACAAACATTTCTTCATTAATTTGGTAAACAGAAAAACTCACCAGAGACCCAATAAAAAAAAGAAAAGAAAAAAAAAACCCAAACCTGTTGAAAACGACGGCCAAAGTTTCAAAATTGGCCGGACTTTCGACAAAGAACTTAAGCTCAGCAGCTCTCTTCGCCGTCTCAAACCTGACCACAGGCGCTCTGGTCATCCCATCTTTCAAAACGACACTACTGGCACCACCAGACTTGTAAATGGCCTTACACCCTCTGTTCGTACTCGCGACCAAGCAGCCTTCAGTAGTGGCCATGGGCACACAATACTCGACCCCATCAAGCAACAACGGCCCCGCAATCCCCACCGGAATCTGCACGTATCCCACCGGCATTTCGCAACACTGCCCCAAAACCTCCTCGTAATCCAACCCATCATACGGCAACGCCGCCACCGACCGTCCCGTCTTCCTCTCCATCACCGCCCTTCGTATCGCCACCGCTCGCTTGCAATCCCCGAGCTTCGTTTCCAACGAATACGACGGAATTCTCCCGCAAACCACCGATTCTATTATCCCCTCGTCGTCATCACACGAACCCGTAATAATGGGCACTGGCATCACCTGATAGAAGACCAGATATATGTTCAATATTTTTTTCATTTATATAATCACGACTCAATAAATAAAATCATATTACAATCTAAAGTATTATTATTTTTTATTCTCGTACCTTAATGACGTCGTCGGGGTCGTTGTTGTCGTCGTCGGGGGAGGGGCGGGGGGTGAAGAAGGAATGGAAGAAGTCGAAGTCGAAGCCGAAGAAGGCGAGGAGGTAGAGGAAGGAGGCGAAGAGGGACATGACGGAGGCGATTTCGGAGAGAGTGATGAAATGGAGAGGCGTGGAGGTTCGGATCTTCTCGCGCCATCGTTGGAGGAGGAAGTAGGCCAAGGAGAAGAACAAAGTGAACAAAACGCCGGTCCTCAGGTGCAAGTTCTCAGAGAAAGCGTCGGACGACGAGCAGGGTTTTTCTGGGCAGTGGTGGTGGTGGTAATTGGTGGGGGAGGGTGGTGGTGGTGGCGCGAGGCGGCGGTGCATGGTGGTCCGGCGGCAATTTGAACTTGGTCGGGTTGGTTGGGTGACTTGGGTCTAATGTCTGTATGAGAAAGCTGCTGGGAGTTGTGAATTAAATAGAGGAATGGCGACGGGGACCCAAAAAAAAAGAAGAAGAGTGACACGTGGCGGAAGAGGGAACGGGTTTGACGTAGTCGAAGAGATCTTGCACGTGCCTGAGAATCCACGTGGAGGAAGAAGAGGGGCTCTGATTGTGTCCAGTATCTTATTACCGACAGTATTGGATTACGTGAATTAATAAATTTTTTTCAAGTTACGTTTGTTTTTTTTTTTGAGACAGTGATAATAATTTGAGAAAATTAAATGTAGAATAATCGAATTGGGATTTTTGGAGTGGGGGTTATCTATTAATAGATTTATATGGATTTTGTGACATAAATTCCTATATCTTTAGCAATTAATATCATCAATATTCTCCATTTAAAGTTTCTCATATCTAGAAGGGAAATAGAGATTTGTAAGGAAACTAACAAATTAATTGAAAATGCTTTAAATAGCAAGTTATGTTTTTGTACTTATATATTTATGCCTTATAAAATAAAAAACTAATCATATTTACATAAGCATCAAAGCTTTTATTTTATTTTACTTTTATAGTATTGATATAAGGTCAGAGGATATAGATACGGGACTAGAAGAAGTCAAAATTTCTCAATAAGGTCAAAAAGACAAGTACAATAACAAGGGACATAAGAGGCTTAAAGAAAAATTATGCGACCTAACTACAGCGGTCACTTTTTTTTATTAAAGGAAGAAAAAATCTTACTTATGTACGGAGAAAGAGAATTGAACTTTTGAATTTAAATAAAAAAGTTCGAATACACACCGTTGTAGTTAGTTAATGTTTGAATCCATCAAAGTATTTTGCTTTACTAATTAGAGTAATATTTCGCTCCATTAAAAGAAAGTAAATCATAATTAATTTTTTTCAAAGAAAAACTAACTTCTTAAATGAAGTTGGTGTTCCCGTGACATCTCATGTAAAATAACATTATCTACTTTTAATGGTACGAGCATACTGGAAGAAATAACAAGTAATGTATATCATTTATGATATCAAAGAGGGTGAATACTGTTTTTTCTTTTTTTAAAAAAGATATATCTCCATATAAAATAACATATCTAGTTTGTGTGTATGAAGGTTACATGTATTTCTCTTGTTATGGGTTAAAGTTTTAAATGAATGATATAATTAATGTTAATATTATTATTATTAGCATTGTTTGTATTAAATTACTAAAACTGTTTTTTTATTATTTATAAATAGAAAGAGAATAAAAATAGTAAAATATCAGAATTACCAAAGGTAGAAAAGATATAAAAGAGCTCAAAAGTAGGAGAAACAGAGGGATTGAGGATTATTTTTATGTAACTTACCATACTAAACCCATAACTAATTTTTAAAATAAATAGTAAATATAAGTTTAGATGATTAATTTTGAAAGTTTTGTGAAAAAGATGATGTGAACTCTTTTAAGTATTCTAATTATAATAGTATTCAAATATGGAAATAGGTAAAGATGAGATGCATTTAAGTGCATATGTATATCATCTCATCAATTATTACACCTTTTTTATTTTTATTTTTTGGAACAAATTTATGCACCCTATCTATAAAAGATTTTGCTATCTAATTTAGTTCGAAATTTACAGTTTCCTTTTTTTTTTTTTTTTTTATCAAGGCAATTCACTCACAAGAACAGTTTGCCATAAGAGATTTTGAATTTAGGAAAACCAAATAAACATGTATAAATGAAACATATTAATTAATCTAAGAGGCTCAACTACCATTAAATAAAAGAAATAGACAATATATATATATATATATATATATTTTTTTTTTCGTTTTAATTTAGAAAAGTACTCATTCCTTTTTTTTTATTCCGATTTTTCGGCATCAGGAAGGTGTCCTCCTTCCCTTTGAGCAAGACTAATTTTCATGGACTTGAGCATGATAGAGACATTTGGGCTGACCCTCACAAGGCGAATAAATGAGGACATGCCCAAACTCGAACTCGAGACCTGAACTTGAACCTTACTTATATTCAGTTCCTTGACCAACTGAGTTACCACCTGTTGGTAAAAAAGTACTCATTCAAAAATGTCACGACGCCCCTGACATAGGCTGACATCATGAGCGATACAATATACTATACACTGTACATAACATATATACAATATACAATATAAATACACTATCAGCATCAATAGAAATTCACAAAAGTTTTTTAAAAATTTAACAGCATATCCCCATAAATTTGAATATCTCACATTTTCTTTGATATAACCCAAATCAAATCCAATACATATATATATTCATCCACAATATTCATCTAATTTATTTATTTATCTCATGTATGCATCTAACCATTCCAACCATCTTATCCACCATTTAATCACACAATTATATACATCATCACCAAGTATTTCACAAACCAACATATTCAACTATAATCCATTACCATACAACCCATCTCATCTATGTGATATTATATACATAGTCAGGTGATAATTATACATAGCAAAATAAAATGTGTATAAGTCATTCCTCCCAACATACATACATAAACAAGATAGGGATCTGGATCAAGTGTTAATCACTCTTTAGCTTTTTTTTTTTTTGATTCTATACCTGAAATATTGGAGGGAATGGAGTAAGCACACAACAAGCTCAGTGAATATATATCTTGATATGACAATTATATGCATTTAGGGAAACATGACATTTAAAGTCATTCAAAACATTTACGAAACACACATGCATTATTCAACATAGATAACATACATGTCAGCAATATAAAGTTTATGCTTGTGCAATAAAACAATGCAGAGTTTTCACCAAAATCTACAATCTCTCTCTTTCAAGGTAATAGAGCGGGTCTACCCTTGTATGGTCGTTACAAGGTAGCCACAGCCTCCCATTACCCAATTCACAATCATTTCAAGGATCTAAAATCCTTGTTAGGATAGTCATACTGACAATGAGGTTATGCATAACACTCATCCGGGACTAATTTCTAACGAAATGATATCATATGCGATCTACCTTCGCACGTCTCGCATACTCCATTGCCAAAATCTTTTATGAATGATCAACAAAACACAATACATTTATATACATAGTATCTCTACAATTAAACATTTCATATCAATACAATGTCATGCAAGAACAAAAATCAAGAAATATACTCACAGTACAAGACTTTCCAACTTAAATATAATCACCGTCGCTTTCGAGTTCAGTTCCAATTGAAATCCAACTAACTCAACCTGTCATAACCATTCTATAATTCAATTTCATTTATGCATATCTATTTCACGCGTAAATACTCAGTTTCCATTTACATATTTTATTTTTCAACTCACTTCAAATCACCAATAAACATTTGCAATTCATGTATAATTCGAATAGAATCTATTTCACTTAACTCTACTTACTTATATTATTCATTTAAATACATTCTATTTGATCCAAGTCTTGCTCATTCACCACCAATTCTTACTTTAACAACCTAAAAAATATTATACACATTTCATAAATGTAAATTTCAACTCAATTTATGACTCATAAGCAGTTGAAGATGCTATTATACTGTTTCTACTGTCAATCTAGATGTTTCTACGAGAAGAAACAGTGAAAATAGATTTCTAAATCATATTTCTAGTAGTTCTTAATTTTATTTTTTTAATGAAAACATATATCAATTTTATTAAAAATATAGAACATTCCTAAAATTATTCTGTCCAAATCTACACGCGTAAAATCAGTCATATTACAATTCTACTACATTCAACAGGTATTTTACTAAGGTTTTACATGTTCGCGGAGGTATCCAAAGTTAATTTTACTCACAAAAACCTTATATTTAGTTACTAAAAATATCAATTCATATCCAAAAACCATGATCTTGACATCAAAATGTCTGGAATTGATAGATCTATCTTTTTACAGCCTCAAACCGGAGTTTTATTGAATTCCAATTCTATTTTATTAACTGAAAATAATTACAGTACTATTCATGATACTATTCATTAGAAGGATGTATAATTTTACTAGAATTGTCAAACGGTCTCAAAAAATCATAAAATTAGTATTGAAGGACTCACAACGGTCCATTCTATCATTCTATAGCCTTAAACTGGAGTTTTATCGGATTTTAATATGATTCAAAAGGTCTCAAATATCAAATCTAACTTCCGACAACTATAAAAATTTTAAATGAACAAATAAATGAAATCTAACCACATATTCGATGCTTCTACAGTCTAGGAAGTGTCTTTCAACCTTCCCAACAAATTTTCTTTTATGTTGGGTAAAAACCCTAAATTTCAAAAATACCGTAAAACGGCTCCCATAACAAAAGTTACTCCGAGAGAATCGTTACATCTAACTTAAATATTAATTTTACGAAAAACTAAAGTAAAAATCACTTACTGCGGGTCCTGATTTAGCGCAAATCTGGTGTTTCCACCTCTTTTTCCTCTTCCTTTCTTGGTTCTGCTTTCTTCTTTCTCTTTCTTTTTTTTTCTTTTTCTTTTTCCTTCAGATATTATAAATGAGAGATATTTGTTTTTTTTTTATTTTTTATTCCATGCTCCTCATGCATTTTAATAAAGCAATTTTTCCATCTTAATTTAATTCATTCAACTAAACTATTCAACTACTCAATTACTTTAACAACTCATCATTCATTAAATTACTTTATTATCAAGTTTATTTATATAATATTTTATAATCTAGTAATATTATTATATTTAATAATACAATCCACTTAATTCATGTATGCTTATATACATATACATTAAACTCTTACGTACATATTTACATCGGTATACGTATTGTAAATATATAATTAAAACTACATAGTATTACAGAAAATAACTTTTTAAACTCAATAAAAAATATAGCCAATTAATTTGTTACAGTTTTTTGTTTAATCTTATAATTTTTTAAAAAGCTTTTTCAAGAAATGTTTTTAAATAAATTAATTGTTTGAAACTATTTGGTAGGCTTTTTTATATATTTTTTGTACAAGTGTTTTTACTTAAAAGATGAAAATCTTATCTTTCAGTAATTCATAAATGAACATGTACATATATTTTTAGAATAAAAATAATAAAATTACGAGGAGAAAAAAAAAATCAACCTTTTGAAACGCAAAATCAAATAACAATAAAAAAAATGTTTATTCGCAACAAGTGTTCTTCAAACAAGCGACAAAAAAAGTTATGTTGGGTCCAAACGCAGGTATCAAACAGGCCATTATCCAAATAACATGTCATTTATTAGTATAACTTCTACCTAAAATAATAAATATATATCAAGATGGAAAATAATTGAAAAGATCTTAAAGAGTTCGATGACTTAGCCCGCACTGCATGTCCAAACCCACCCCAAGTAAATGTTATAAGACTTTGAATTATATTAGTCAAACTTCAGAAAATTCCATTGGGAGTTAGTTTGAGATGTTGCTAGCTAGTCATAGTATGATAGATGTTGACATGCATGATGCATGATGCATGGAAGCGCGAGGAAAAGTGGAATACGCGCGAAATAAAGTTGATTAGTTAGTTGGTTTGCATTCCATCAGGGCAATTAAAACAAATATATATATTAATAATAAGACAATGATGTCACGATAACGTTGAAACGTATGTTGATTGTCTTAAAGCAATGATGTTTTTAAGTCAAAGTGATTTTTAAGAAATTCTATAAGCAAGTGATTTCTAACAAGGTATAAAGCCCCGTTTGCTCTAACTGTTATAAAAGTACTTTTTTAATATATCACGATCTTCTTTGTAGGGTGGCTTAACGATCAGTATAAAATATTATATACACCATGTATCAATGCATAAAAAAATACATTAAAAAATATTCTTTAAGAAATATTACAAAATTCACTAAAAAAATTTCGACAGAACCTCTACAAGTTCCACATATACCTAATAGTCCACATGACACAATTTCATATCATATAATCCAAAGTCTCAAACCATACACCATTTATATACATGGTATCAAAATTATAGTCTCACATACATATTTTTATACCATTCAATTTTACCACTTTCATTTATATACAACCCACAAACCATTATATACATAGTTTAGTGTTATATATATATATGCATATCCAAAATAAAAGATACAAAACCACTTCCCTACACACATACTTACATCACCAAACATACAAGTTTAGATCAACTTTATGAAGGTTTGCAATCAATACTTGAAATAAAAAGAGAGTGAGGTGAGCTAATGAGATTATAAGAAAACATGACATATAAACAACATTATAAACCCGATATACAAATCACATGTAAATATCAATACATGATTTAAATATATTTATGCGTCACTCTATACATATCATGCAATGCATAAATAGCAAATCTTCACCCTCAGCTATATAAGTGAGTTTGTATCCCTACTATGCATATATAAAGAGAACTTGACTTATCTAACCATCTTTTCGATCATTCTAAGGCCTCGTCTATAGACTTACCTCAATAAAATTGATTACATATTTTTCTTACATCAAGTAACTCTAAGTATGTTCGATATTCAAATAAAAGATTAATGCATTCTAAAAATAATGCAAAACAATGCAAACATACATGCTATCAGTTCATAAAAATAGTGATTATATACTACAATATCATACATAAAACAAAAATAGAAATACTCACAATGTATTGGTGTAAGATCTTATACCAACAAATTTTTCTCTACACTTTTACAACACACTTGCTCAATTGTACACAATGGACAACAATTTGTCTAAGTAGTACACTCCTCTCCACACTTAGTCCAAATTGTTCTATTTCACCTTCAACAAGCCCTTTTTACATCACAAGCACCACAATTGAGTGCATCACCAAATCATCCATTCACCAAATTCTTTCCTTCAATCTCTTGCTAAACCATAATTAATCACAATCATACTTTAATTACATTAAAATACTGCAAGTCATCACTCAAATGGGTTCCCAAAGCCACAATTGTTTATGTACAGCTGGGTTGGTAGAAGCCCACATTTCAACCATTAAATTTCCTCAATTTAGTCATCAAAGAACTTAGAAATGGTCAAAAGGACAATACCTTTCAATTGTACTCGAATTGCTCTAGTTTTTCAGCTCCAAACCCACTTTCCAAACTCTCAAACTAACCATGGAAAATATGCAATTTTCACATATATGCAACAACTTGAAAAGAAGAATTCAAAAATGAAATTTTTAGCTAGAAAGAAGCAATCCTTACCTTGGATTCACCACCCCTAGGTAGTTCCTTTTCTTCCTTTCTCTTTTCTCTGGTTTCCTCTAGTTCTTTCCAGAATGATCGAGAAACCACATTAAATTGCATACAAACCGCCTCACTGACCATTTAAAAAAAAATTGTCAAAGACGCCGATGAACGCGCTTCTCCCCTTGGGAGCACTCTTCTCGCCTTCTCAGAAACTGAAATTTGCTAGAATCATGTGAGGAGCACACTTTTCCTCTTTAGGAGTGCGCTTCTCTGAAAAATTTCAGAAACTCATCTCTCGAGTTTTTACCACTGGAGCGCGCTTCTCAAAGATTCAGGTAAAAAATTTTACTAAGTATATTGCATTTTATGGTGCAACTAACCTCCTAGTGTACCCATGGCCCTACTATACTTATATTTTCATCTTTCTAAGGCCATGTACATACATATATACATACAAATACGTCTGACAATACGTATAAGTTAATGTACAAGGTTGACTCATATTTCTAGGGTGTTACACATTAAGTGCTCCTAAAAAAGCTAGTCTCATCCAATTTTTTTCAAAAGCAAAAACCTTTTTTTTTTCACTGCAGTTTGGTTAGAAGCGAGTGTCTCCAAACGCGTTCAAAAGTGATTTTGGTCCATTAGTATTTTGAAAAAGTCATTTTCGAGGTCTTATTATCAAACCTCCTTAAAAGTAATTGGTTGTGGTTACACATGGAGGTATCTTATTAAACATCCTTAAAAGCCATTGCTCACTTGATTTCAATAATTGCTCTTGAAAAAGCTAGCCTCATCAAACTTTTTTCAAAAGCAGAATTTTTTTTTTCACTGCAGTTTAGATGGTAACAGTGTCTCTAAACACGTTCAAAAAAGTGATTTTGGTCCATAAACATTTTGAAAAAGTTATTTTGGAGGTCTTATATATTGTCAAAAACCTCCTTAAATGCAATTGCTTGTTTCTTTCAAGTGGTTATACATGGAGGTCTCATATTTAACATCCTTAAAATCCATTGCTCACTTGATTCTAATAAGTGCTTAGCTGGTCTCATTTAACTTTTTCTAAAAGTAAAAAATTATTTTTTTTCACTGCAGTTTGGTTAGATGCAGGTGTCCCAAACACGTTCAAAAGTCATTTTAATCCATAAGCATTTTGAAAAAGTCATTTTGAAGGTCTTATTGTCAAACCTCCTTAAATATAATTGTTTGTTTCTTTCAACTAGTTATACATGGAGGTCTCATATTAAATGTCCTAAAAATCCATTGCTCACTTGTTTCCAGTAAGTGTTCATGAAAAAGCTGGTCTCAATTAACTGTCTAAAAGCAGAAAATTGTATTTTTTTCACTACATGCAGCTCGGTTAGAAGCAAGTGTACTAAACGCATTCAAAAGTGATTTTGGTCATTAAGCATTTTGAAAAAGTTATTTTGGAGGTCTTATTGGCAAACCTCCTTAAATGTAATTACTTGTTTCTTTCAAGTGGTTATACGTGGAGGTCTCATATTAAACATCCTTAAAAGCCATTGCTTATTTCTATCATTTCTATCAAGTGGTTTCAGACAAATGATCGTCCAAATCTTTCTAGTTAGAAAATAACGAGTCAAGCTTTAATTTTAGGTCGAAAATATCTCTGATAATTTATTAGGAAATTAGAGATAAGAGGTTGATGATAAATTTACAATTAAATATTGCATGTCAAAGCTGACAAATTCAAATGACTTTAATTAGACTATAACATGCGAGCATGTACATCGCATACAATAAAAATTTTCATTAAAGTAAAAATTAAAATTAAATTTTGGATATGTGTAACTAATATTATTTTTTAATAAAAATATTAATGTCTGTTACAAGTAGAAGAGTGTGCATATAATAAAGTATAAATATTGAAAAGGACAAAATGGAGAAATATTCTGATATAAATTGAGTATTTGTACTATTACGTATGCTATAGATATATGGTAATGACACAATTACTAATAAGAAATAGGTGTAAGTGGTGGTTGAATGAAATTAGAGTCGGCCAATTAAAAAATATGTTTTTTATATGTGCTTCTCACAGCTCCTTCAATCTGGCCCCATGCATGCATGACCACCCTCTTTCAAGTGTGTTGGATGATTGTTAATCAATGTGCCCATTTCCTAACTAATCATGGAACCTAACGAAGAATCTTTCAAAACCCTTCTCCTAAAATTGCCTACTTAATTGCGCACGGGATGATGCTGTGGGTGCATGTTTGCTTTGCCAGGCCTTAGTTTGTTGATGTTGTGGGTGTCACAAAAAAATAATAATAAGATGAAATAGAATAAATAAAATGAGTCAGCTAAAAAAAGAAAGTAAAATATATGTCTCTTATCACCTCGCCCCCATGGCATTTAAGACAAGTGCATGCATTTTTATTAGAGTAGTAAATCTTCTTCCAAGCATTATTTTTTTGAGGTTAAGGGCATCGAGGAGTTCACCCTCATTAGTTCTTTGGGACACGATAACAAACACCTTAGAACGTCATTGTATAAATGAGAAGGCTCAAACTCAAGATGTATTTTATATTAGAGTCTTATGTCCCTTAACTTCGTCACTCGCCTAACTTAATGTTGGGTACACAACATTATTGAGGATTGAAAAATTATACACATCAATCAATCTGAGGCACTCTATTACATTTTCATTTTTCGTGAGAATCAACAAATTAAGTTGACAAATATCAACTGCGGTCTTTTGTATCTCATGAGATCTGAAACATAGGTTTTAAATCCATATTTTTCCAAGTAATATCTTGATGATCAGTTTATTTTAATTAGTTAGGTTCTTATATTTAGGACAATAAGACAATCAATGGATCACCATGATTCTATGTTGAACCATAAAATATTAAATTAAAAATTATTTAAAAGTTTCTAAAATTAGGTAAATTGTTAGTAAAATACTCAAAATTATGTATAATATAATATATGTGTATGACCAAGATTTATTTGTGGATATTCAATTGTGTGGTGTGGATTGTATTTGATTTAGTATAAATACCCCCCATATGGGAGGTTTAAGCATCAAATAAATCATCAAGTGATCAAACAAGAGATCAAAAGTCATTCTCTACTTCTTCTTCTCTTTAGTTTTCTTCAAAATCAAGAGAGAGCGAGTCTCATTGTTCTCTACTTGAATGTAAAAAAAAGGTTGTAAATCTCTAGTCATAGTAAAGTTTCTACAGTTTGCCTGTGGATGTTTTTCTTATATCGAGGGTTTTACCAAGTAAAATTTTGGTCTCTTATTTTTCTACAATTGTTCTTATCTTGTTATTTAGTTGTATAATATTGTATAAGTTGTTCATTCCCCAATAAGTGGTATCAAAGTCTGAATGCGACTATCTGATCTTTCACATAAAAAAAGCCTTTCTTGAGATACGTTACTATTTATGTATAATATTAATCACTTTTTGGTATTAGTCAAATCTTGCACCAACATTTTTTTTTTTTTTTTTTGGTAGCTAAAACATTATTTAGCTAGAAAAACCATTTTCATAGCTATAAAAATGTTGATTCATTTTATAGCAAAAGACAAAATTTAGCAAACAAAGCCATTTTTGAAGCTAATATATAGTTTTTTTAGCTACAAAATATATTTTAGTTGATGAAAGAATAAGTAAGGGTTTCCTACATCCTCTCTGCATGTAGTTACTATTTTTTTCAAAGCTTAAAAAGTCGACAGCTATGAATTAAAGAGATCTTACAGCAGAAAATTTGGAAGGTATATTTTTCAATGTTTATGTAGTTATGTCTCTATAATATAATAACTATGGAATGTGTATAGTCAAAAGGCCTATCCTTTTAGTAAAACTAATTATGATAAACACTAAATATATGTTTCTAGTCTAGCTTAAGACTCTCTCTATCTCGCTCTTTCAACCATCCGGATTTTTGTGTGGTTCCGCAAGAAATGAATCACGGACGTCAGTATCAGTTATCACTTAATTGACCAAGTCTCTTTCATGGGAATGACTTTACTTATGGCAGCATGAATCTCATTATAGTCGTGGGGGCGATGATACGGCTCATGTGTTGTTGTGATGCTGTGTGTTCATAATTTTTGCTCCTTAATTTACTTTGAGGGTGACATGTTAGGGCGCAATGGCATTATAAGACTTTGAACTCTAGTCAAATATATTAGATCTACCTATTAATTGAGCTAACTGGTTCATAATTTTTGCTCCTTAATTTATTTTGAGGGTGACATGTTAGGGCGCAATGGCATTATAAGACTTTGAACTCTAGTCAAATATATTAGATCTACCTATTAATTGAGCTAACTCCGGAACACCTGTTTGAGGCGGTGGTCATCTCCACCCGGCCAGGGTCCAAGTCTTGTTAATGTCCGAGGCATGTGTCCTCTTGTCCTGCAAAACTCTTCCCTAGCCGTAGGGAATATGTGCCCCATGGTATTCTGAAAAATAAAATAAAATGAAAAGGGCTAATCCTTTTAAAGAACTTAATGTTGTTTTTCTTTCATTTAAACAAGACTAATCCTTCTGGACTCGCGTATAGCAGAAATATTTGAGTTAGCCCTCCCAACCAGAGTGGATAAATAGGACACGGTCAAATTCAAACTCGAGACCTGAACTCAATCTCACTTATACTCATTAAAGAACGCTTTTCATAATTTTTTTCTTTACTTTATTCTTTTTTCAACTTTTCATTGATACAAATATCATTAACTTGAATATGACACACACACACACACACACACACACATATATATATATATATATAAATTAGGAAACCATGGAATTATATAATAACGATAAGTGTATATATATAGAAGAGGCAACAACATCATTTACTACTTCTTCTTGGTAGGATAAGAAGCCATTTTGTTGATTCCACAGAGGCCTTCAGGTTTGCCAGTGTTCCTCTTCATCCTTATATACCCTTTTTCTCCCCATTTGGCTCCCCACGAGTTCTTCACTATTATGTAATCTACGCCATTTGCTGTTCCATATCCAACTGCTGAAACCCCATGGTCCAGCTCTGTCCCGCAGCGCCCATTGAAAATCCCCTGTAAAACCAATATATATATGTTGTACTTAATTATAGCATCTTCTTATTAATTACCTTTTGCTTTAATTTCCTTCCAACTATATATGTACACTCATTTATGTATGCTATGGATAAAGAGAGAATTTTGGTATTAAAAATCCATATTTCATATTTCTTATTATTTATCAATTTTTGAGAAAATTTATAGCTCTATTTGTAGTATTAATGCATACTTTTAGACACAGATAAAAGAAAAAGATTGTATTAGGTAACTGATAATTAGACTACACGAAGGGTTAGAACATCCCTAAATGCTAATTAACTTAGCCTTAATAGAGTGACGTACAAAGCAAATTCATGTAGTTACAGATGAAAAAGGCTTTGTTGAGTGTAGTTTTGAGAAAATTAATTAACATGGCTCATGTGTTGATGTATATTTAAGATTTGATGTAGTGAACCATATGGAAGATTTGAGAGAGCTTGCTTACCCCTTTGTAGAATTGAAAGTCTCTACCAGAAGCCTCAATGGCAACGCTCACAGGTTGGTGAGCCAATGCCTTCAACAGGCTCTTTTCATCATTCTGCGGCACATCTTCGTAACCATTAATTGTCACGACATCCAATTGCCCCTGCAAAAAATTTACAAAAATACTTCTGTTTAACATTACAAACTCCAAAGTTTAATTATTATAGATCCTAAGTATAAATATATGATCTGATCAGTACTAAAAATTAACCCCTAAAGGCTAAAATACATGAAATTATGAACTTAATTAATAATTAATTACCTTCTTGAACTCACATTCTCCCTCTTCCATGAGGTAGGGATAATCATCCTCTTTGTGAAGTCCATTGCTTGAGGAGATGAAGGTAAAAGCATTGTCCATGAGCCCACCATTGCACCCATTGTTGAAGCTTGTGTCACAGTCTATTAGCTCTTGCTCAGATAGAGATGTTAGATTCCCTGTAACTATTTGATTAATGCCTTCCACCGCTGCCACCGTCGAAAATGCCCAGCAACTACCTGCGTTGTAATTCACCAGAGTTAAGATATATTGATCTTATATTTATCTATACCATTATAATTGCAAAAGTTTTTTTTTTAACCACTTTAATTTGGTACTCTTCTAAAAATATTTCTGCTGTCCTTATTAATAATTGTTAATTTTAAAAGTGAGTTTTATTTTTTTATTTTTTTGTAGTTAGATTAATATTTTTCTTCACAATTTTACCTATTTTAAATTTAAATTTTTACAATTTTCTATTATTAACAAAATTTAAATTTAATTAATGTCACGTCATGTCCAAGGCATATGCACTCATACTAATTTCTTTAAAAAAATAATAATAACATTATTATTTATTAATAAAATTTAATTACTAGTGTAATTTAGGTGAAACAAGCGCTTGTACATTAGTACAAGGTGATAAATCGTATGGTGGTAGTACTTACCACAAGCACCTTGGTTCTTGACCGGAGTAACTGCACCTTTCTTTCTCCAATCTACCGAGGCCGGAATATCAGCAACGTCTCTATAACTGAAGTCATTAGAGGAGTAATAATCTGTATTCTCGGAATCAGCCTTTTTCAATCCAAGATACATTTTCTTGAACTCTTCATGGCTCAAATCTGCAAATTCATTCAATCCAAGCCAATAGCTAGTTACCTTCTTATTTGTCTCATCGATGTGCTTCAAGTTGTCCTTGAAGACCTCAAATCTATGCAACTTCTCTTCTATGCTTTCATATGATTTGCCATGTTTCGCCATCCATGATTCGAAGAGAGCAATGAGTTTATCTATGCATGTAAGGTCTTGTGGTGAGTAGCCCAAGATTGAGAAATCATCATGATCAGCAAGAGAGGAGCAGAGAAGGAGAGATAATAAGGTGAAGGAAGAAAGGACAAAGAGCTTAGGGAATAAAGAGGAAGAAACCATGGTAATGATGATAAAGCTCTGAAATGAAATATTGTTAGAAGAAATTGATGATGAAGATGGGAGGGGAAATGGGTGATTTATATAGGTTTTTGATCAAGAATTGTTTGGCTTTAAAGTAATGGTTGGATTCAAAATAAATATATAAAAATAAAATGAATAATAAGTTGAAAAGAAATGAAGAACTAGTCTTTAAGTTTGGTTCTTTTGCAGTTATGCTTCAATTGTAAGCATGTTGTTGGCTTGAGAGACAAAGGTGATGGCAAAATGAGGAAGCAAAAAAGTATGGTAAAGTAACCATCATTGTGGTAATTAAGTTATCAGGACATGCCATTGGCCAGTAAGAGTATAGAGTTAATCCACATTAATTAATGAGGAAAATGAAATTAAAAAATAGGAAACAAATTAGGCTTTTTAGAAAATTCTAGTTTTAATAACATTTTTCCTATCCAACTACAAAAGAAGAAAAAATAATGTAATAAAATAAAGGATGGTATTGTATTGTTGGACACGTGTACGACCAAAAAAATCGTTTCACATCAAAGATAAGTAATTAATTTCATCATATTTAAAATCTCACAAGATAATCCCAGCATTTAAATAGATTAGAAATTCAGATAAACTCAAACTCAACCATACTTGAACTTTTCATTGATACAAATATCAGTAGCTTGAAGATGACACAAGTTGGGGTGAGGAAGATGTTGAAACCCAATTGGAAAATACATGAAATTATATGTCTCAGTACTAAAAATTAATCTCTAATAAAGGCTAAAATACATGAAATTATGAGCTTAATGATTAACTACCTTCTTGAACTGACATTCTCCCTGTTTCATGAGGTTGGGATAATCTTCTTCTTTGTGGAGTCCATTGCTATAGGCGATGAAGGCAAAAGCATAGTCCATAAGCTCACCAATCCACCCCTTGTTGAAGCTTGCGGTGTCAGAGTCTTTACAGATTTCACTTTTAACAACGTTTTTTAAGTGTTGTTAAATGTTATCAACAACGGTTTTGCCACGTTGTAAGAGACGTTGTTATTACAATAGTCATATAAAGTTCATCTAAGCAATACGTTTCAAAAGCGCTTGCCCAACTTATATGACCGACCCACATCACACCACACCACGTACTTTCAAGGTGTCACAAAATGAATATTTATGTCTGAGACTATCAGATGCCTCTTCAAGCATGTACACGTCATGACATATATGTTTTTGGAATTAATACACTTTAGAAACACATTTTTACACGTTGCATTTTATATTGAGCAAATGAATCCATCCAATAGATAATGTCATGTGTTAATCAATTAGGAGAATTAAGATATGGTTGGTTGGTTGGTTGGCAGCTGAGAAAAGTTAATGAGAGGGGAGAAAGAGGGAGGGGTTCAGTTCTGTTTTCAAAGGGAAGGGCTCTGCTCCTTAACCTACAATCATAAGAGTACAAGATACGGCAAACGACAAAGAAAGCAAGCACAAACTCTAGTCGTGGATCAGGTACTGTTAGTACGTACTAGTAGAGCTAAGCGCTTTTAAGACCTGACCTAACTATATTGCTATCTATGTATACAGAGTAGTGTGAGTGTTCTCTGTTTTTTTTTTATCTGTACATGTTGGTTAAGTGCAGCCGAGTTTAAAACATGAGTCAAAAAGCATTTGTCATTCCATATCCTCTTCTTTTTGAAAAATACAAACACTACTATAAGGGCTTATGCAGAAATATATTGTTTGTTAAAATCTTGTGCACTTAGCATTTTTTAGAAATTTATTTCTAAATCAACAAATCCAATGTAATTTGGAACAAATAATATTAGTAAATAATTCAAATACAGAGGAGATAGATAAATGAGGCAGCAGCAAATGTGCTGTTTAGATACGTTCATTAGATCACACGTATGCATGTGTATTGTGTGTAGATACATGTATATAGGGGAAACAAAGTGTCATGTCATTAATGTTAAGAAATTAATTTCTTACGTGACATAAATTGAATGGTTGACAGCCTCTACTTTTTCTTTTGTCACCTCAGCTTGACAGTAAATGGTAATAGTTGCATTGAAGAAATTTATTTTAACTCAATGCCTATTTATCCTATGTGACACTTATTTTTTTCACAATCTAATGCTCTTAATTTACTCCCACGTCCACCCCGCACTATTCTTTTTTTTATATAGAAAAATGTTTGGAAGATTCAAATCTCAACAAATTTTTTAACACCGTATTACGTGACAGTATGTGGTGTAACCATCACAAATCAAACGCAGCCTAATCTACCTAAAATTTTTACTCTTTGATATATCTTCGCTTTAAGTCTTCACTATCTTTATATATATATATATATATATATATATATATATATATATATATATATATATTTCCTCTAATTAAAATGCATGTTGCCAACCATCGGTTGGTTCGGTGGTTCGAGGGCCGAACCAAGGAGAGTTGGTTTTGAGTTCAAACCCCCGTTGACAAAATTATGGTTGGGAAGGACACCCCCGCCTTTGCAGAATCTTAGTCTGGTAGAATAGTCTTATCCGTAAAGGGAAGGAAGACACTACCTGATGCCGTAATCAAAAATAAAAAGAAAAATGCATGTTATTATTGAGTGAATGTCTGATACATATAACACTTAAAACATGATTTATGGTATGTCTATTATATAATAAAATAGCATTTTCATTTAGCATAGTTAAACTATGTTTAAAGGTGGTACACTTAATTAAATTATTTTCTAGTCTAAACCCAACGAATCAAAGGGTAATTAATTCATTAAATTTCAATATTTGACCGCTTGAGAACAATGAGAAACAACAAAAACTCTTGATTCGAACTCACTATTCTCCACTTTTGATAAAAAATAATAATAAAAAAAGACTAGAATTTCTAACCATGTGATAAGAAATTAATCCAAGAAAGATATAATCCATAGAGAGGTAGGTTAATTAAGTGGTGTTAAACATAGTCTGTTATTCTGGAAATCTAAAAATATTCAATGTCGATTTATAAATGCGTTTGATTGGTCTGGTCAAGTAAATAAATTATAAAGATTTTATCTAGAAAAAATACTTGTTTTAATAAACGATAAAAAAAAGAATTTGACTGCATTTAGTTCATGTTCCAAAAACTATAATACAACTCAAAATGAAAAAACTTAGAAAACGATATTTTGTTATTTTTAGAAAACAACTTGTTTTCTTTACAAATTTCAGAAAACTGCTTTTAGATCTCAATTAACCCAAATGTATTTTTCGAATTTTCAAATTTTTGAATAAAAAAAATTATATCTAAATCATAAACAAAACGCAAACTTATTTTTAAAATTTTTCTTTTTGTAACAAAAGATTGTTTATTCCTTTAACATTTTGTTGTTTCCTAAAAAAAAATTATTTTTTTTATAAATTTTAATAAACTGTTTTTGGATCTCAATCAACCAAATGTGTTTTTGAGTTTTCAAATTTTCAGATATAAAAAATTATATCCGGATGGCAGACTTATTTTTTGAATTTTTCTTTTTGTAACTAAAGGCTGTCTGTTTCTTAAAAAAAAATTCTTAATTTCTGATGCAAGAAGCCGACAATAACATGATCTGGGGCGACAGGCTTCTGTACCCTTATTTACCACTAGATGTGACGATGATGTTCACGCTTATATCTCTTACAACCAACATAACGCATTAATTCCACTCTGTTTTTTTTCCTGTTTCCGTCTCTTCTCAAGTTCACTTAACGCCACCTCCTTCTGCATGCACTCCATTCCTCTTCTTCTTTGTTTAATTAGCCGTTTAACCCTTCTTCGCTTTCAGTGCTTCTTCATCCTATACTCCCCACCATTAATATATAACACAGACATACATATATATGTTTATAACACTCGTGCCTATCACTGTGATTGTCATAGCTAGCTAGTGTTGTGGTCATGCATGATGTTGACCATAGAAGAAATTCTGGGTGAAGTGCTAGGAGCGAACACAAATGAACAAGGGCTTCCTCCAGGGTTTAGGTTTCACCCAACTGATGAAGAGCTTGTAACTTTTTACTTGGCTTCCAAAGTTTTTGATTATAGTAGAATATTTTGTGGTGTGGAGATTGCTGAGGTTGATCTCAATAGATGTGAGCCTTGGGAGCTACCAGGTAATTAAATAACAATTCTTGCAAACTTAAATTATTCTTTCTTCTTTTCCAGTATAGATCACTTCATGAATTTATTCATTGATGGGTACTAGTACTACTGATGAAAAAGATTAGTTTGATATATTTGATGAGAAATTAAGATTATTTTGGAATTGCATATTAATTAATTTGGTTCATACATAATTTCTTGTACATGTGTTCTTATATATAGAGATGGCAAAGATGGGGGAGAGAGAGTGGTACTTCTTCAGCAAGAGAGATAGAAAGTACCCAACTGGGTTGAGGACTAACCGAGCAACTGAAGCTGGGTATTGGAAAGCTACTGGTAAAGATAGGGAGGTGTATAGTACTAGTGCTTCTTCAGTATTAATAGGAATGAAGAAAACTCTAGTTTTCTACAAGGGAAGAGCACCAAGAGGTGAGAAGACCAACTGGGTCATGCATGAGTATCGTCTTCATGGTCAATTCTCCTCGCATCGCCACAACTCTAAGGTAAAATCATCAACTTTCGCTCTCTATATAACACACTGATTAATACTTACTAAAGTTAATGGTGCACTAAAGCTAAAGTTTCTATGTATATCTGCAGTAAATGTCAAATGTCACTACTCTTTCTTTAATAGGTACTTGATTTAGTTCCTGCATATTGAATTGGGTATGAATAATATGCTATACATTGCTCTCAGTTGCAGGAAGAATGGATGATTTGTAGGGTATTCAACAAGAGAGGAAGTGAGAAAAAAAGCCCATTTTTACATTCCCATAGCTACTTTCTACGTCTTTCTTCCTTCTCTTCTACTTCTTGCTTACCACCACTGTTTCAATTCCCCAAGACACTTCTAGATACCCAATATCAAACATTACAGCCCTTCCAAGACTCTAATCTCATTAACCAAGAAAGCAATCAAGACCTCCTTAAAACCCTAATAAACTCATCAAAAACCTCTCAACCTCCTATTTTGCCCATTAGTAGTATTATACAACCCTCCTGTTCATCCTTCACTGTCAACACCACTTACCCATTACAGTCCACAAGCGTCCTGAAAACCATTCTTTCACATCAAGAATGTACAGTGCATGGATCCAGCAGCACCAGCAGTACTACTGCTCCTAAACAGTGGCAGCAGACAGAAACCAATTATCATTCCCATTTTCGACCATGTACGTTACAGTGGGAGGATAAAGACCCCCAAGTTCCTCCAGGTTCAGGGGCTGATCATCATCAGAGCCCCTTTTCATTTGAGCTGGGTTGCCGTGTGTTGGGATTATCAGCTGCTGCTGCTGCTACAGATCATACAGTACTTCATGAGATGTCTACATCATCAGTTGATTTCAACTGCAGGGCTGATTCGTCAATGCAACACCCTCCCATCTGATGATGGATGGATTCTTGGCAGCACCTTCTCAGAATATTGGAGTCTTAGACTACTTATTAGTAAATTATGAATATATATGGAATCCAAATGTACATAATATTGATGAAAGTAACTGAGTTATGTCAAACACTGACTTAATTCGTACATCTATGATGAAGAAGGATGGAAGGTGTCATGCATGGATGATGGGATGGCAAGAGAGTTTTATTTGGCGTCATCTTTCATTGATGATGAATGATGGGCTCTGCATCAATGAAAGATGGGCTCTGCATGCATGTCAACTTATAAACTAAACTAATTAATGAGCAGAGAAAGCTTCTGGTGGTGTGTGGGGTTTTGTTGTTTTTTTTTTTTTTGAGAAGAGAATAATATATTAATACTTCAAAAAGAAACAAATTAGACGAGCATAAGAAATGCTCATGACATGAGAGCACACACCAAGATACAGCACTCCTAAACAAAACAGCAGTACCCCCCCACAAGAAATTACAGCATAGCAATCCAATTCCTATGCCACTCTGCAAAAGAATAACCAGCTCCGATCTTGAAAGAAGAGACCCATCTAGCCGCAGCAACACTAGAGTTCTCCCAACAGTCATCACTACCCTTAATAACATTGCTGAAAATCCTATTGTTCCTTGCACCCCAGATAGACCAAAGAACTCCCACTGAAATGATGCTCCCAATCTCCTTGCATCTTTTACTCGCACCCAAATGATCAAAGGCAAAGCAGTTTTCGACTGTCGAAGGCCTAGAAAATTTTCCAGGCAGCAATATCTCCCATCTCCTCCAAACCTGAGTTGCAAAAGAGCATCTAAAGAAAAGATGATCAACCGATTCATAGTCTTGCGCACACAGAGTACAACAATGAGGCGAAAGGTAACTATGAGGAAGGTGTTTCTGTAATAAATCCTGGGTACAGATTCTCTTGAGAGCCACAAGCCATCCGAACACTCTAATTCTATTTGAAACTGGTGCTCTCCAAATGTATTGCCAAATATTTGAGGAGGGTGTACTAGGGAGGTCAGTGAGGAAAGTAAAAAGAGACATCTCAATGGGCCGTGGGGTTTTGTTGTTTTAGCATACAAGGCTCATCTCGTGGGCCATGGGGAGGGGATCAGGAGCAGAGTTGCCCCCATCAGATTAACTGATATCTCAATGGTGTTTTGGGGGGCCACAGCCTTTTGAAAAATTAATAACTCAGAAATGATGGCAGGACTCCTGCACTAAAACCTGGTGCACTAACATATCTGTATTCCTTGGATCATCCTCGAGCCACTAGGCAGCTCTAGGATGATCTAAAGGACATGGGCACATGAGTATGCCAGCCAAATTCGTGTCCAATTCCCTGTAGCACCATCCTTAATAATTAAAGTCAGGATCTCACGGGTGAAGAACCCAAATCATCAGGCAGGGTATACTCCTATGGGTAAATGAGATTAAATTCAAGTACTAGGAAAGTTCTATCCAGGGGTCACAGAATTCCTTTGGGTAAGTGTCCATTATTTTTCCATTCCATTTAAAGGGTGTGACTAAATTCTCAAGTATATCTATTGTAAAGTGACAATTCTCAATACAACTCAACTACAGTAGACAAAACATGAGCTGCCAACATGGAGTTGGTGCAGTAAGTAAAAAGATGATTTTGGAATCCAAAAGTTCTTAGTTCAACTCTTATCACTACCTCACGTTAGGGGGTGAGGGGGATTAAAGGGTCAAGAACAGGCCTGATACCTCTCCGAGAGTACGGTCTGGTGATGAGCTAGTTATACAACTACCTCCTAACATTGTATCTTTTCAAAAAAAAAAAAACATAAGCTAAAGTTGGCTTAGTTTAAATTTGGGCAAGTTGAGTGCTAAGTATAATTTCAACATTTTGTAAGTATTTTGAGCATCTCTGCTTCTAGTTAGAAGTAGAGTCTTCGAATAAGCAAAAAAAACATTATTTATTAAATTAAGGTTGAACCTCTACCATAAATAAAGGTTCATTTTAGAATAGAAATGCAGGTTAAGTAGAGTAACCAAACAGGCCTGCCTATCTTAAGATTGGTAATAAGGAGGGAAGTGGCTTCAAAGAGGCGATGTCGCATATTCACTGAAGAAATGCAGGAACACCTCATCATGAAACCATCCTAAAAATAATAAAAAATGATGAGATGTAACAAGCTACACAGTAAGCTAAGAATAAAGAAATAAAGAGAAGCTCATCCCGGAAATAGCACACCCACCCAAATTATTAGAAATCAAATATTCAGAACATTCCATTACAAAGAGGCGTGCCTACACTTTGATTAAAAGGAAAAGAACGTACAACAGGAAGAGATCAAGGTAAGGAGGAAAGGAAAAAAACCAAAAAAAAAAGATTATTGCAACCATTATATCCAACAGAAGAAGGGTTCCACTGAACACGCCACCCCATAAGCCTGAAAGCTCTGTATCAAAAGTTTCTAATTAGACTTCTTCTCAAAAAATAAAAAAGGTTTATAATTAGACATACTGATAAAAAAGGGTTCAAGACATCAAAATTAAACAATGTATGATAAGTTAGTTTTGGAGAATCAAAAGAATGAGGTCAATTACAAACTTGACTTATGAGCCACGGACTCGTGGAATTAGACCAAGCTTTTCAATCATAGACATTTTACTCCAACTTTTACGTCTAGTTTTTCTTATTATAATGATTTTCTCATGAAGAAAATGGCCTTCTAAAATAATCATCCAATTTCAATATTCATAGCAAATTTGAAAAAATGCAGAAGTTTAATACTTATACGCCATCCATTTTTAGTGTTGATTTTAAGAAACAGTTTAGTATGGACAGCAAACAATTTAGTAGGGACAGCCTTTTGTCAAAATGACCTTTTTACTAGTACTCAACTCAACTTCACAAAGGTTTTCCCAATTACAGGGGTCGGCTACATGAATCCACTTCCTTCATTCCGCTCTATCAAGGGCTAAGTCAACATCCATATTAGTAGTCACATCTTTCTTAAAATTAATGTTATTTTAGGTTTTCCTCTACATCTATCTTTATAATGGATTTCCAAATAAGTCACTCTTCCTAAGTAATGCATCCAAAATCTTCGTGTATGTAACCAAAACTCCTTAATCAGTTTTAACTCATTTTATTTTCACTTTGGGCTACTCCTACCATTTTCAAATATATTCATTTATAATTCTATCTTTCAATGTTCCCACATGTTCACATTGACATTTGTATTTCCATTACACTTTGGACCTCTTTGCTAACCTTAATAAAATATATTAGCTTAACTTTCTAAGCTTGTCAAGTGACCAAGAGTCAAATTCAATTTTGCTTCATGGATCTTGGCCTTAGAAATTGGCCATGAAAAGTCCAAATTTTCTACAATCAATACCAACAAATCATCCCATTGAATACACAAATCTCACTTCAAACAAATTGGTGTTGAAGCTTCTAGAACAGCCTCATCATTTTCTCGGTAACAAATAAGAAGGGAAGCTATGACCTAAGAGCAACCAACATTTGCGGATTCTGAAGCTCTGATGTAATTTTCTATTTTATAAGGAACTTAAAGGAATTAAACCATGTCCCCTTGATTGAATCATAATATTCATAGAATCACATTATGATAGTCACAACCACAATTTTATCAATATCAAATAAGCCAATGTTTGCCAATACACCAACTAGTTTGCCCTCCAATTTACAAACTCAAACTGGGATTGGACAAAACCTTAGTGCCTAATCCCAAGTTTAAAAGAGGGTCCATCAAATTACAAATAAATAGACAATGAAGCAGGTATACATAGTTTATTTGAGGGGGCAAACATGTTTACAACCTTCTAAAGTTCTAACCCAAATTTTCTAACTAAATTTACTTTTGAACTTTTAACACATTGAAGTTAAATCTGTATAAAGTGGGTTATATGTCAAACCAAACCAAGTGTGAATAGAGATGATTTGTTTATTTTGAAACTAGGCATGGTCAACAAAATGCAAGGCTCTCAATGTAAGGTGTTGTCCAAACCCATTTTACTACCCCTTACTTTGCAATATTCCAATTGCTTAGAGGGCCTAAACTCAAGTAAACAATGCCAAGTATACTAAGCTAAGCTCAAAGTGTTATGCCTATAGTGTACACGTGCATATCTATACATAAATATGCAATTGGAATCAATGGATGGAGAAGTTTGGTCCATATATTTCCATATATTCACAAGTCCTTTTCACTGCAAAATCGGTTTGGTCTACACACATCCAAGAACAGCTACACACAGCGCAAAGAGATAGCATCAAGGAAACTAACTTATTTGATTAAAAAATAATAATTAAATAACCTCCTATGGGTCATTTTTTCAAGTTTCTACACCCCTTCCACAAACACGATCAACCAGCCCCATATGTTAGGAAAACATTAACTATAGGGATGAAATAGTGGAATCCCTACTGTCCCTCACTCCCTCCCATTAGCGGCATTTATATGGAAAACACAATCCCATCGAAAGTTAAAGTGTTTGGCTGGTTACTGGCTCATAGGAGACTAAGTACAATGGATCTTTTGCAGAAAAAGCTTCCTAATATGTATTTGTCCCCACAGTGTTGTGTGCTGTGTTTCCAGGCGGAAGAGACTCCGGACCACTTATCTGTGCACTGCTCTTGGGAGAAAAGGTTGTGGGAGAGATGGTTTAGTTTCTCAGGGGGAAGATTCTTGCGGCCATCTAATATTAAGGCTTATATGTCACTGTCCCATGGCTCTATTATATCTAGTACGGTCAGGGAGGTGGCTCTTGTTGCTTCATTCGCAACACTTTGGCAGATATGGCTTGAAAGAAACAATAGGATTTTCAACGATAGATGCAAGGACCAAAACAAAATGTGGGAGGATATTAGGTTTGTTGCTAGTTCTTGGGTTCACGCAGCGGCTTTGGTTCAAGGTCCCTCTCTTTCAGATTGGGTCTTGGATTAGAGTAACTATTTACATTCGCTGTGACTTTGGATGTTATCAGCAGAATTATTTTCTTGACTGTAATTGTGTGTCCTGTTATGTCAGTGCACCTCTAGTGCCCTTGTCGGTAACAGTTTATTCTTATATCTTTGAGCTCTAATCAAATCAGGAAAATCACAAAAATTCGGGGTGTCTCGCAATACAGTAACAGGGCTGTTAAAATCCAAAAGTATCCAATATCCGTATCTCAGCTAAAAAATAAAAATAAAAAAACATAATAAAATTGTAAAAATAAAAATAAAATAATCCAAATAGCACAATGTAAACATTATCAATCATCTAGTCTTAATTAACAGAACAAGATCTCTATCTAGATAATGATCACTGAGCTGTTCAATTCCAAAAAAAAAACTCAATAAGCAGCCTAGTTTAAATCAGAACCAAATAGCACAAAAAAAAAAAAAAAAAAAACCATCGAAGATCAATTCATCTATAAGAAAGGGAAGAATCATCGAAGAACCTGAGATGAGATGAGAAGATCCGAAACTACTTGGTAGACTCGTCTTTCTTGCTAGAATCATACGGCGGCGAGTAGATCAAAGCCGCCGCCATCGCTCCCGGTAGCACAATGTACTTCGCCAGCACCGCCAGCTTCGCCACCAACGGCTCTCCTCTCATAAAAGCCATTTTTGCTCTCTCTGCAACTCTATCTCTCTCTCTTTCGCTTCGCTTTCTCTGCAACTCTCTCTCTTCCTGTCTCTCTCTCTATATAATTAATTATAGCATTCCACACTCTATACTGTACTCCCGATATAACTTAGTTAACTCACGACCACATGATCAGAGCCGTTCACAAATTTGCTTCTGTGGACTTCACGTGATAGTGGCGTGTTGATTTACACGTGGCAGTGTATGGAGAAGCCTTCTCTCTGCGCTCCACACATTTCATCCTCTTGTCTTGCAATCTCCTCCTGTGGGAATATGGCGTTGTGTGGGAACGTTTTGTTGCAGAGAAAAGCTCTGTTTCTCTGTTCAGAATTCTCTCTTTTCAACAACCATCTAAACCCTAAATTTCCATCAAAGCGTCCATCTTTTCCTCTGAGTTTTCGAGCTCACAAGAGAATTTCGATTTCGGCTTCTGCTACAAACATTGCTTCTGATGTCAAAGTTGAGAAAAAAAAGAGCGGGAATTTGAGTACCGATAATAGTAAGTAGTTTTCTTCCTTCAACATCAAGCTGGGAAATTCTTGAGGTTCAATTCATTAATTTCAACTGGATTTGGGTAATTTTTGTTCACTTAATTAGTGAAGAATTTGTTTTTCTTTCTTTTTTTGTGGAAATTCCAGTTGTATTGTTTTGGGTATAAATTCTTTCTTTCTTTCTTTCTTTTTGAGAAGAAACAAAGAATATATTGGATTATATGTAAGAATAATGTACAGACTATGTTCACCTGAGGTGATAACTAAAATAAATGCATCCAAATCAGTCCCAAACATCCTACAATGCCAAGGTAATCTTAAACATAACCATCCCTAGACACATACATACAGTTATTCCAATTCGAAGCGAAAACCCATGTACTAGCCTTGATCTTGATATCTTCCCATAGCTGATTTACCGGTTTTGCTCCGTCACGGAATACCCTGTTGTTGCGTTCAAGCCAAAGCAACCATAAAGATGCATAGAACGCAATCATACCAATACCTCGTTCTTCAGCCGACAAGGAGGGGATATGGAACGGGGACAGAGCATCCTCCACCTGACTAGGAGGGGTGAATCTATTACCTGAAAAACTGAACCATTCCCCCCATATTTTTCCAGAATACTCAGATTGAAAAAAGATGTGTTCGATACTTTCTCCTTGACGATGACAAAACACACAACAATGTGGAGACGAACACATATTGGGAAGCCTATGTTGCATCATATCTGTCGTATTAATTCGTCTATGAGCCAATATCCACCCAAATACTTTCACCTTGGAAGGTACATATGCCTGTCAAATGTGAGTAGAGCAAGGAAATGGGGAGAAGCGTGGTGCATCAATAAGAAGAGAAAAGAATGACTTACACTAGTAAGCCTTAGACGAGTCAATGGTCCAATTATCCCATCATGTTCTAAAGACATGGATACGTCTTGGAGTTTGTTAAGGAGGTGGCCAACCTCCAAGATCTCTCAACCCGATAAGGCCCGAGAGAAATGATGGTTCCAAGCCAGATTAGATGAGGGTAAAGATATGGATTGGTCTAAAAAGGAAGCTATAGGTTGATTGTGAAAGGTAGATAATCGGTGCAGATATGGAAATTTGGTTGCCAGTGGGGAGATATCCAGCCATCTGTCCTCCCAAAACCTAAACATTTTGACCATTTCCAACACAAAATGCTAGATGTGATGAGAACTGCGTCACCAAAGAGGAGATAAACTTCCACGGACTGTAAGTGGATCTCACCCTCCTCCTCACCCCATCAAAAGACAGTTGTCCATATCTACTCGAAATCACCTTTTTGGGTATAAATTCGTGTACATATTATTATCTCAAAACAATTGGAGGATTTAGTGTCCTAAATATTCCAATTGCAAGAGAAATTATCTGGGCATGAATTAGAATTAGTGATTTCTACTGTTTTTGAACAAATTTTAGGTTTAATAATTATGTTTGGTTCTTTTTTTGTTGGAAAATTATACCTAAAAGTAAATAAAATTTAAAACTATGAAGTTAAATGAGATTCTTAAATTATTATAATACTCTTTATTTTACTAAAATTAAAAACAACTATGAAGTTTTTTAAGATATTTTTGGAAAATTGGTGAAAATGATCACACTATATCTGTGAGTTTTATATAACTTTTTGCATTATAATAGTATTGATATAGATTACTGAAAGAAAATATGTATGAATAATAAAGTTTAGGTTTTTTTATATGTTTGTTTATGATGAATCAGAATGGGGAGAATTTGCTGGAAATGTGTCTGGTGAATGGGATGGCTATGGAGCTGAATTTACGCCAAAAGGAAAACCAGTTGAGCTTCCTGAGAATGTTGTACCTGAAGCTTTTAGGGAATGGGAGGTTCAGGTGTTTGATTGGCAGACTCAATGCCCTACACTTGCTGAACCAGCAGATTTTGTTCTTGCATATAAATTGATAAAGCTTCTTCCTACCGTTGGTTGCGAAGCTGATGCCGCAACACGGTATAGCATTGATGAAAGAAATGTGGGCGGTGTAGGTAATAAAGTTGCAGCCTTTGCTTATCACTCTAGTGGATGCTATGTTGCTGTCTGGCCTGTGGAAGATAATGTTGTTGGTGGTGGTGCATTGAGATTAATGGCGGTGGAGCATTGTTTGGTTCATCCGCAAGATCGGGAGTCTCGTGTGAGGATAATTCAGATTGTTCAAGTAGATAATGGTGTAATGTCATTGCAGAATATCAAGGTATTTCGTGAGCAGTGGTATGGCCCATTCACAAATGGGGAACAACTTGGCGGGTGCGCCATTCGGGAGTCTGGATTTGCTTCTACAGAAGCTGTAAAAGGATCGGAAATTACTGGGTTATGGCATGGTTCCCATCTTGCCACTAGCTTTCAGAATCAAACTGTGAGTTTTAGCTTTCATATCCGATTTTGCCTGCTTGTTTAAACAATTTCTTCTTATTGTGTGCTACTTACATGAAGAAACAAATGGTGAAACTTCAAAAATGGAAATTAGCAATTTGGTTTGTCATGGCCTCCATGTGATTCTAACTAGTCTGAAATGAATTTTCCAGAATATTTTTCAAGAACTTGTGGATGAGAAGCCGCAGAAGTTGGTGCGAGATGAGCAGAATCTGGTGTTGCTTCCAAAGCAGTTATGGTGCTCACTAAAAGAAACAAATGGTGAAACTTGCACGGAAGTGGGATGGTTGTTGGAGAAAGGCCGCACTATCACATCAAGATGCAATTTCTCAAAAGATGAAAAGTTGAAGGTAAGTCTAAAGTAGTTCTATCAAAATTATCTATTTTGCTCAAAGTACTACACTGTTTTTTATTACTGGACTTTCACTTTCTGGTTGGTTAGACTTAGACCTTGAGGAAGCCATCTTTATTCTAGCAAATGAACTGATCTTTCAATGGGCAACAACTAAATAAATCTCATTGCCTAAAAGGCTAAGGCAATCCAAACAATTTTGAATCATCAACCAATCTCTTTAAAATTTTTAACCTCAACTCTCCCTAATCTCTTTTGTATCGAAAGCACTATTCCTGCCATCACTGTTTCCTGTAAAAATCTTAGGCCAGAAGTGTATGTTATGTTTAGCTACATCTAACAGAAACTCAGGACATATTCATCGCATATGAACACATTCGTATGATTTAGTACTGTAGGTAGGTACTTCAAATTTCTCCATTGTTTCAGATGCTGACCATTGCTTGTTTTGTGTTCCCTTTTTCTTTTTGTTTTCCAGGAAATAGCAATTGGACATGAAACTGCAATTTTGGAGGAGATGTAACCGTTGATCTTATAAATGTTTCAGCTCCATTGTTGTTGATAAATTTCTCTATTCATCTCATAGTAATTATTTTAAAGAAGAAAGTGATCCGCAAATGCCATTGTAAGGTTGACTATCTTATCTAACAATGGTATATATAATATATATATATATATATATATATATATATATATATATATATATATATATATATATATATTTGGTAAGTGGTCTGTATTAAACATCAATTGGTCACAATTTTACTCGCTTCTGCTCTGCTCATCTTTTTCTTTTTAACAAACTAGTTATGGGAATGGGTAATATAGTGTTTTTAGAGTGTCTGTAATACAAAATTGAACAATATATTAAAAATATTAAAAAAAAGTTTAATGATAAAATTGATAAATTGATAGTTAATTTCATGTGTGGGACTAAATATATCTTAAAAGCTACATGGTCATGTGATAATAGTGCTTAATAATAGTAATGCAAAGTCTCTAAAATTATTTTACGTATAATTTGTTATCTAACACAATTGTTGTAATTAGTAATTAACTCAGAAATAACTAATTAAAATGAAAAGAAAAAATTATATTAGGCCTTTCTTAGAAATGATATACAATACTAATATTATTATCATAATTAGTAATTAAAATGTAAGGCATATAATATAATGATGCATGGTAAAATATTAAGAACATAGTTTCTGTAATGAATTGAAAAAACACGGTGTTTGTAATTTAAATTTTAACTATATATTAAAAGTAAAAATAATTTTAAATGATAAGATGGATAAATTGATAGTTAATTTTATTTGTTCATCATAAATTATGAATTTATTAGATAGGTGGTTTTCTATAATTATGTTAATTTCATAAGGTATTAATATGAACAAATAATTTCATGTGGAAGGCTAAATATATGTTAAGAGCTACCATGGTCATGTGATACGATTGTGATTAATATTAGCAATACCAAATCTCCAAAATTATCTTATATACAACATCTTTATCTAACACAATTCTTATAGCCATCATTTAATTTAAAAATTATTAATTTAAATAAAAAAATTATATTAGAATTCTCTTAGAAATGATATACAACAATATTATTTTCACGGGTATGATATATATATATATCTACTACAAAAACGATATAATTATTCATACTTTTAAAACTTGTAATTATTGTCATCTTAGTTTTAATCAAAACTTATTAGAAGAAACATACACAAGCACACAGGCATACTCAAAAAAAAAAGCCAAAAAACACACACACACAACCAAAAGGGCAAAGCATAACTTATAAGAACTTAAAAGTTACTTTATAAATTACTTAATTGGAAAAGGTAGCTTTCACCTCTTTAAATCAAAAAGCACTCATATGTTTCAATCAATTTAAAACACGAAGTATAATATAACAAAATTAACAATAGATTAATAATGAAAATTAACAATAAATTAAAGATAATTTTAAAAAAATACCAAAAGTAGTCTATACCTTTAGTTTTTTTTAAACTTTTAGGAAGGCTTATTTCAAATTTGTTTACCAAGTCCACAATCATTTCAACCATAAGCATAAACAAAATTACAAATATGTTGAATTGAATTTTATCTGTTTGATGAGATACTCAACTTGAAATATTTTCAAAGCTTTTTAAGTGCTACGCTATAATAAAAAAATATATACAATTAAGAAGTTTCCAAAGTTGTATATTCGTTTTTTTACGATGAGGTCAAATATTATCTACGTTTGTTTGTAATCTATAAGAGGATTATCTAAAACATTTGTTTAACTTTATCTTAATATCTTAAATAAAGTGGTATCACTATATTTGTATACTCCGTGTCATGATATTAATATTTACAAAAGCAGCTTCTATTAACATTTGCACGGAAAACACTTAAATAAAGTGTTTTTGGATTATACTCCGTGTTTTTGACATCACTACATTTGTTATCAGTTTTAGAGGTCAAAAATCGATATAACCAAGTTAATTCAATCTTCTTCTTTTTTATTAAGATACAAAGTATAATCCATATCCTCTCGTGTCTCGTGTTATCATACCCATTTATATTTTTATCATTTCAAATCCAACATACTTTGTTAAATAATAATAATAGACAACATACGTACATACATGCTGGTGCATATTTAAAAATATGACAAATCTGCTAAAATTAAGATAAATTTATTCCCAATATCACCTCAATAATGTTCTTAGCAATTTTTTATGTTTTCCATTTTTCCTTTTTGCAAAGCATCCCGTATATTCAGCATAGAAAACATCCTCTTTTACATACTATTTTGGTCAGTGAACTTCAGTCTCTTGACTTTGTATCTTTAATCAACAAGATTGCAAGCTATAAATTGAGGCCATAGAGCTTAAGCTAATTCTGAAAAATGGTTAACCACAACAAACCAATCACAATATTTGTCCTCCATTAAAGGTCATGATAATCATCTCCCGTGGTTGGTTTATAGGAAGGGGAGAAACAAAGAAGAAAATGTAAAATATGAAAAATACCTGTACACCACACAATACGTGTTTTTCAAAAGTTATGAGCTCCCGGTGCATCCCTCATGCTTATATTTACACTGTTACGCATAGTTCGTCTTCCAATTCCCGCATTTCCCTTGGTCATCATTGCCACAAATTCACCATAGTCAATCCGGCCATCCTGCAAAATTATACCCAGCAGCAACTTGATAATAAAAACTGACGTATAAAACCTCATTTTCGTCTAGCAATATATTCTTATCAGGTTTTCAGCACATTCAAGTTCCAATTCCCACCATCCAAACTTTACAACCTCATAGTCATACACATGACAGTGCATGTAAAGAAGGCATGAAAAGAGAAAATACCATTAGAAGTGCTATCTTATATAATGATGCAAGGGCCATGTGAAAAAAAAAAAAAAAAAGAATCTATTTGCAACTAACAATGTCAACATTTCAGAGCTTATAAATGACTTCTGCAATGTTATTCTACATAATACTGCCATGCTCCTAGCCTCCTAAATAAGCATACAAAGACAGTTCATTAACTCACAGGATCAAACTATAAGGACTTGAAAAGATTAATTTTTGAAACCACAAACATAATAACTAGAAATAGAATGATGTTTCTACCATTTAGACAATGGAATTTCATAACCATGAAACGAGGAACTGCTCATCACAACTGCTTCCTGAAGATTTATTGTGAAGCTTTTTGCTTCTGGCAAGTAATTCAGAGACATCTTTTTAATTTTCATTTTCAAAAGAGATAAGTAGACATGACAGTTTGAGAACATAAAAGGCTTGTGGACCCCCTTCAAATGAAAATCAATACTCACATTGTCTTGGTCTACTTCTTTGATAATATCTTCAAGGAAAACATCGGTCATGTTATGCTCCACACAAGCTTGCTGGAGTTCATCAACTGTAATATATCCACTACTATCTTTGTCAAAGTATGAAAATGCTGCAACCAGATGCTCTTCCCGTTCCAGCTTGTTCAGATGAACTGTTGCAGCAATAAATTCCCCATAGTCAATAGTCCCACTGTTGTCCACATCAGCCTGAAACAGATTAAACTGTCAGCAAAATGGAACACATAAAAGTTGCATCCTAGTGACGACCACTTCATAACATGGACTGACCAAATCATCAACAATTTTATTAAGTTGTGAAGGGATAAAAAGATTTTTTCTTTGTGCACACACTCACATATGTACATATGTATGTATATACATGACTAGAGGGATGGGAGAGAGAGAGAGGAAGGGGAAAGGGGGGGGGGGGGGGAGAGAGAGAGAGAGAGAGAGAGAGAGAGAGAGAGAGAACAGTAATTGTAATGAAGGTCAAGGTGACCAGCAGGATGCTATGGCATGACTAAGGAGAAAAGATAAAGACAAACTATAGCCAACCCATGGTATCCATGTGATAGTGACTACCATCAACAGAGATCTGCAAACTCAGTCAAGTGCATTCCATTAGAACAGGAGGTTCTCCACAGATCTGAGGGTAGAGGCAAGGATGTGCCCTCTTTTTACACTTTGACATGATCTCTAGCTCTTTTACACTTAGATAAATCTGAATTGCAATCTCATATATGAACAATTGATGATAAAATACATAGAAATGAAGGATGAGACACAGAAATTCTCAACGTGAGGGAACAAGATAATCCTGCATCCAATAAGCCCCTCTAGTCAACAATTTAGTAAGAAGCATCTTGTAGAAGTATGACTACAACTCTTCTACTTTTATGTAGGTTCATCAATGAACCAAGTAAGGGTGAAAGCTCAAATTCAATATGTTACTCAAGGGCTTATTAGTTATAGTATAACTAATGCAATTCCTTATGTACTTAACCATTCATCACACTACAAAAGAAGTGCTTGACTTATTTCATAGTTGTGTCAAACATTCAGCTTATGTGCAATCTCATAGTACTATTATTGAAGTGATTTCTTCTTGTGCCCAGGCCAACAATTCATTTCCATCTTCAACTAATCTTATACTACATGAATCTACTTCCTCCATTCCTCTCTATCAAGGGCTAAATAAACATCTAAATTACAAAGATTTACAAAAATCTTATGATAATTAAAGTAATTTTTGTAATTCTTATGATTTACAAAATTCATTTACTACGTCATAAAAGGAAACAACATACCATTACCATCACGCGCATTCCTCAAGTATTATAGCAATTTAAAATGAGATGTTTTATCCTATGTCTAGGTGTTCCCTAACACTAAATTTTATTCATGCAGTAAAATCAAATTGTTATTTTGCAAACTTTCAACCAGTGAACACATGCATGGTCAATAGGGTTTCAATCATCGCACATTAATCATCAGTGGACAGTTTTTCAGGGGCATATAATCTTACCGCATCCATGAGATCACGAATTTCTGTATCCTTTAAGGTAGAACCATATCTTCTCAAGCCAGCTTTTAGTTCATCAAATGTGATAGCTCCACTATTGTCAGTATCCATTGCCTTGAACATCTCTTTCAAGCCAGCAATCTCCTCCTCTGACAGGCTTTCAGCTATAACCTGACATCAGAAAACAAAAACCTCAAAGAATGAAGATTAAAACTTATTTTTCAAAGGTTGTTCTTAGAAAGGAAAAAACGCAGAAATAGGATACTCATAACCATGCCAGATTTTTTAGCTATGTTTCCAAACAGCAGCAACATTGAAATAGAGATTCTCAATGCTAATATTAAGAGTGATCAATGCTAATATTAAGAGTGAATAAATATCTTTAAAACTGCTAAATGAAAGGGAAAATGGGCAGAACAGACTTCAATTATGAATGATCTGTACTTCAAAGAAAAGTGAAGTATACATTTCATCTATCATGCAGTTAAAGTACTTCTATCACCTCTGGTCAAGCAAAGTAACAATTTGCAAAAGCAATTCAGCAACATAAAGATGGAGAAGCTGTCAATAATGCGAGTTATACTTCAGTTAAAGTATAAATACGTCACAAGCAGAAATATGGATATTCGCAATCCCCAGCAATATACTTATGTAATACACAAGCTAACCAGTACATGCAACCAATTTGAAAATGAACAAATTTGAGTGTATGAACCAACAAAATTCCAATGGGAAGTCAACTCAAATAGGATTTCTAGTCTCAGATAAAGAATGAACATTAAAACAATCAGATCTACCTCGAGAAGTGTCACTATACATTGTGTCACATAGATACTTATGTACTCACCCGTAAAGCCATCTTCTTCAACTTATTCATTGCAGAGAACTGTTTGAGACGAGAGAGAACGGCAGGATCCAATGAACGATCAGGAGCAACCCCATTTTCACATATCCAAGGATGACCTAGAAGCAGCAATTTCAATAATTATGGTAGGCGAAGGGGCATTCAAACTACTAGTGGGTTGTCGTAATCAGATCAGGAAAAAACATACGAATTCAGTAATTTTGGAGTACTTCAGCAATTCCAACACTCAACAACAGCTTCGATAGAACAACTTGCATGGATTTAATTAACTAACTCTTTGTTATCAAGGAATCTTTCGGGAAATTCATAATTAACTAACGCGCAAATCTTGCATAACTAACAAAGCAAAGTAAATGAGTTGTGATGGAAGTACAAAAAGTGGCCTATTCTATTGGCCACAGAAAAAATGTTATCTAGTTTCATGAATAGTTCTTACAATTTTTACAAGACCATTACAGTCCCATTTCACATAACAATACCATTTCCTGGCATGCATAGATTGATATAGTCACAAATTCCAGTATATATATTAGAGTTTGAGAAGCAATCAATTGGCATTGACATCCTCAGAAACTTTGTATTTCCATATTACAGTTATATCCTCTAAAAGAAAAAAGAAAAAAGAAAAAAAAGGAGTAACAAATTCTCCATTCAACAACAAAATTCTTTAATGCATCACTTAGTTGATATTAAATTTGACAGTATCCAAGATGTACCAAATTTAGTCGGAATCATTCTTATTTTCACGAAATATATTCATGCAAAGTAAATTCTAGCAAAATAATTTAATTTGAACTCATGTAAGATTCTTGAGAAAGCACATTTAAATAAGAGCAACTTTCACAAAATATTCTATCCAAAACCTTTTAAGGAAATAGTCTATAAAATCATCAATGACTAATTATTAAAATAATATATATCAACATGAATATAAAACCTTATCAAAACAAATTTGCAAAGTAATATAAATATATATAAATTAGTTACATCTACTCAACTCAACTCAACTAAGTCTTTTTCCAACTACATAGAATCGGCAAGATGAATCTACTTCCTCCACTCTGCTTTATCAAGGGCTTGATTGACATCTAAACTACAAGTAGTTATATCTTTCTCAATTATTTCAAACAATGTTATTTTAGATCTTCCTCTACCTCTATCCGTACTATGAATTGTTAATAGATCACTCTTCCTAACTAAGGCATTAAAAGGTATTCGTTGTATGAGTCCATACTACCTTAATCGGTTTTCTTTCATTTTATCTTCAATTGGGGCTACTCCTACCATTTCTCAAATATGTTCGTTTCTAATTCTGTCTTTTAATGTTTTACCACATATCCATCTTAACATGACCATTTTTGTTAAATTAGTAACATCTAGAACTTGTAAATTAGATATGTTTCCTTCTTTTTTGTATTTAATCTAAGCATATCATCATAGATAATTAGACATAATCTAATCAATAGCAGAAATCAAATATATATATTTCTCACACATAATATCCTTGTTGTGTGCCTGTATGTAATAAAACAATATCGATCTTTCAAGTTCTGCATTGCCCATGGTTCTGTTGCAGTTTCATAACTCATGATTTCCATATTTGTTTCACCATTCCATATGTATCATTACCAGGTTGGTTTCCGTTTTCATTAATTGCCCATGGTTCTGTTGCAGTTTCATAACTCATGATTTCCATATTTGTTTCACCATTCCATATGTATCATTACCAGGTTGGTTTCCGTTTTCATTAATTTTCTTCCTAAAGATATCATTACAAGATAATTTCCTATTAAAAAATAGCCAAATGCATTTCTTCTTAACAGGTAGATTTAAACCATTATGAACAGCATCTGAACAACTTTGGTTATTCGAGCATCGCTTTTTGAACATTTTCTCAAGATAATTTGAAGCACTAATGGTTGGGTGAAGAAGTAGAGAGGGGTAACATACATAGCACTTCATGAGCAGTCAAACGTTCTGAAGGCCGAGAACTGAGCATCTTTCGGATAAGATCCTTGGCACTGTCAGATATTAATGGCCACGGGACCGACTCAAAGTCAATTACTCCCTTAAGCACTGCATCAAATATCCCCTGCTGTGTTTCTGAACACAAAACAGATAATATTTTCAACAAAACAGCCCATTTCAAATTAGAATTCTTTGCAGCCCTAGATATAATTAGTTCTCACACATACATACCAGCCCAAAACGGCGGCACACCACTCAGCAGTATATAAAGTATCACCCCTGCCGTCCATACATCCGCCTCTGGACCATAACTCTTGCACAGTACCTCCGGAGCAACATAATATGGGCTTCCAACCACATCAGTGAAAATTTGACCTGAAATAGAAACCCACAATTAGAGTTCCAGTTAATGACGCATCAAGTTCATAAAGGGAAAAAAATTTGAAGTTTCAAGTCTTCATTGTACATTTAATGCTCATGAGAAGCTACAAATACAATGAAAAAAAAGAAGAAAAAAGCAGAACTGTTAGATCTTTTTGTACCAGGTTTAAAGAAAACTGAGAGCCCAAAATCAATAGCTTTAAGAGAGAAATCATCATCCTTGTTAACCAACAAGAAATTCTCAGGCTTCAAATCTCTATGCATGACACCAAGAGAATGACAAGCCTCAACAACACCCACAATGATCTTAGTCAACTCAGCTGCTTTCCTCTCACTATAATGGCCCCTCTGAATAATCCGATCAAACAGCTCTCCTCCACCACACAACTCCATCACAATATGAACATACGAAGGATCCTCATAAGCCCCCTTGATCAAAACAATGTTCTTGTGCCCCGCCAAATGATGCATTATCTGAATCTCCCTCCTCACATCCTCCAGATCCTCCTTCGAAATCAACTTCCTCTTCGATATCGATTTACACGCGTATTCAACACCAGTCGAATTCTCCGTGCACAAATACGTCGTTCCGAACTGCCCTTGCCCTAATTTCCGACCTAACGTGTAAAGATCGCGTATGTTAGCGGTCTTGTGGCCTAACACAAAATAAGCTTGGTTTTCAATCCCTCTCCTCATGGTATCTTTCGCGCTCGCGCTGATAACACGCAAATTACCGTCTTTTTTAGGGTTTTCCTTTGCAGATTCTTCTTCTCCTTCTTCTCCTTCAGTAGGGTTATTATTAGGTTCTTGAGATTTCGATTTCAAGGTTTTTGGAGAGTAATCCGAATTCGAATGCAGCGATGTGTTTCTTCTAGATACCAACTGATCTACAGGCGGCTGGGGTTCGCCAGAAATGTGTTTTACTCCGAAAGATCCACGGCATGTATTGCCCATGAAATCTACAGTCTTTCCTTCATTCAACCAATCAAGAAACTAACAATTCAGCAAATCTAGGGTTTCAAGACAAAATTCAAATGAAGACAAAAGAAACTTGAATTATAAATCGAAAACCGCCTAGGGGGTTTCTCCAACGCAGCCAAACGAATCTACTAGGAATCCAAACCCTAAACATCGGACGAGATTACCGAATAAAACTACTTGTGATCGAAATAAGAGCATGAAATAAAATACAGATCAAAAGAAGAGGTGTTATTACAGGTGGGTGGATTACAGGTGGACAAAAAGAAAAGTGGAAATGGAAGTGGAAGATTGAATATACTGGCGGCGATTGCTATCATTCAAAGGTTCAAGGTTTTGGAATCAGATGAGACTTTTTTTTAACAGAAAAGACTCGATCTTTTAAAAATAAAAATAAAAAAAGAGATTCTGGTTTTTTTTTTTACACTGATTTTCAGGGGCTGACCAGCTCGATTTGCCCTGTAATAAAGGGCAAGATGAAGAAGAAAAGAGAGGCAGAGAGGCGATTACGGGTAGGGGTAGTTTGGAAATCTTCTTTTAAAATTGTCTGAAGTTTAATAAATATATAAGTATATATATATATATAAGTTAGTAAGCTCTATTTCTGAGTTCGAAGTTAAGTAGTTTTGTAGGTTTTTTAATTAAGTTTTTGTGATCATTCTATATATATATATATATATATATATATATATATATATATATATATATGTATATATTATATATGGTTAATCTTATCTGAAACAATGTGCTTAGCTGAGAAGTAAAGACCATAACTTTACAGTAGAGTGCTCGTCTGATCTGGTGGACTTGTTATGTAGCGAAGCCCATGTGTTTGGGGGCACGTGGGCGGTTCACATGAAAACATATGGCGAAGATCTATGAAAATATGGCTATTTTTATATCAATTATGACGTGGTGAAATATAAAATAAAGGGTATAATAGTCACTCAATTATGACGTTTGTGTTTTGAGTTGTTAAATATTGAGATACCTTGAATTTGGTCTGCAAGAGTGGTCGGCGAAGAAAATTTTGGAAGGATAGCTTTGACGGTTTATTTGCAACTCTTCTGGAAGGAGGTCAATTTGTTAAAAGACCAAATTACTCTCTCCAACTTTCACCGCCCACTTTGATACTCCTTAAGAAACAATAATTGTGTAGTAATCTCGTATGATGATATAATATACAAGGGTTTGGTGCAAAAATTTACCAACACCAAAAATATAATGTAGATTGGGCTTCCGAAAGAGCTAAAAGAGTTGATCTCGTTGCAGAAGACCTGATAATGAAACATAAGAGTTTATGGTGATTTGGGTGAATTGGTTGAGCTAAGAACTTCCAACCTATCAAGGAAGAGCTGAAAATGACTATTGTGAAGAACACCGATGAGACGTCAGCTAACGACCATTTGATGCCTAAATCAGAACTGAACTAACTAAAATAGTAAAATGAAAATCAGAACTGAACTAACTAAAATAGTAAAATGAGGTAGAAAGTTATTATAATAAGTAAATAGTACTTATCCTTTTAGGTAAAATGTAGGACTATTTATAGTATAAGGTAAGGGCCCACCTAGTGGGCATGTGGCATCTTGGTGTTCTTCAAGAAGTGGTCCCTGTTTGGGAGTAATCCCCTCTTCTAGGTGTGCTCCCATCATCTTTCGATGTGTCTCCTGTGTTATCTCACCTCAGACCTCATTTTGCCCAGAGATGACCTCAAGCTTTAGGCCTTACTAGGCTTATCTCATGTTGGCAGGATGTCAACCTCGTTTCTTCCCGAGCTTAGCTCAGTAGTCGAGATCTTCTCCTCCCCATCATCGTTACCAGAGGTCAACGTAGCGACAATAACTCTACTTAGCTTAAGTCGACATTTTGGCCGACCTCATCTCATTTCGAGCTCAGCTCAATACTTGGAGCTCTCTTCATCAACACTACCTCAAGTCAACAAGGTGATGATCTAATCTCAAGTTAGCGTTGTGTTGGCTTCACTTCATCCAAGCTTAGCTGACCTCATTTCATTCTGAGCTCAACTCAATATTTGGAGCTCTTTTCATCACTATTACCTCAGGTCGGCAAGGTGATGATCTCATCTCAGGTCGGCGTCGGGTTGACTTCACCTCATCCGAGTTTTGGTGACCTCATCTCCTTCTTAGCTCAACTCACAACTTGGAGCTCTCTTCATTACCGCCACCTCAAGTCAGTAATGTGATGATTTCAACTCAGTTCAGCGTTGGGTTAACCTCGCCTCTACCAAGTTTAGCCTACCTCATTTCATTTCGAGCTCACCCCAGGTCGATGTGAGATGATCACCTAACTTATCTTAGGTCAGCATAGTGCTGTCGACTTTATTCCGCCCCGAGCTTAGCTCAATACTAGGGATCTTCGCCATGGCTATCACCTTAGGTCGAAATGTGTTACTTGAGGTCGAACTATGTTGCCTTAGGTTAGAACTTCATATTTAGCTCTTCAATTTCAGGTCGGTCATAAAACCTCATCTCAACACTTATGTACTTCAGGTTAGTGCTTGATATTTAATGTTGAAAAATATGGTCCAAGGATAAGTATAATGAATAAATAGAGTTAAATTTTCCTCAGAACATGTGCATGTAATCTCAAATATAAATTGTTAAATTTTATTTGTTTTTATTTATTTGAAGATGAGTTTTGATTTTACATTTTTCGACTTAAAGATCTTACCCCCCAAAAAGCTGAGAAACCGTGATACTGATAAGAATTGGACATTAGAGGGGTCGACTCACAAAAGTCCAACAATTTCTACCTTGGATTGGCTTCACCTTAATGCATCAATATTATTAAGAAAGAGATCTACATTTATTTTTTGTATAATGAACTTTTTAGTTTTTTATGTGAGATTATTATTTGGATCTATCTATCCAGCAAGAGATTGATCTCGTAATGTCCTACACAATTTATAATATATACATACACACATACCCACACACACCTATTTACAAGCACATACATTGCATGTGAATATAAGCGGGTTAAAAATTTAAAAAAAAAAGAATAATTCTTAAAATAAACCTTATATTTACTAACATTACAAAAAAATATTTTAACGCTTTATTATCAAATTCCCCATAAAGTGTATTTTTTATATAAATTTTCTTTGACTGTTTTTATATTGAAATTTGAAATGTAGTGAATAATTTTAGAAAATTATGATAAACGTCACAAGGTGTAAATTAAAGAGTTTTGACTTTTATATATATATATATATATATATATATATATATTATGGTTTAGGGTAGGAGTTAGATTAGAATTTATTTAGTTTAGTGTATTTTTATCTATAATTTAGTTTAAGTGTCTATGTTAAGGTATATATACTAAAGCTTACATCTTGTACATAAATATTGTCAAAATTATCAACGGTTGACTCAGTAGAAGCAGGCTAGATCTCGAGGTTATTTTTATATAAAAGTTTTAAGGTTCGAATTTTAAAGACGTATATGATTCAACTCTCACCTTAAATAAAAATTAACACAGGGCAGATTGTACCCATTTTTTGTATCGCGTAATGGTTGGAAGAAAACTGCACCCTAGTAGATGGGGACATAGTTAACAGACAAATAGGTTAGACATGGACCCCCAAAAGAAAATTATTTTAGGATATTTAAAGGTTTATTTTGTTCTGTTATACTTGTATTTATTTCAATATTCTTCCTGTAAGTAAATCTTATCATTATTTTTCATATTTAAAATGTCAATTTTAATGTCATAAGGGACAATATATATGATTTAATTATAACTAATATTCAGCTTCTTTTTTCGTGTTTTCTCACTTTTTTAAGTTTACTTAATTGTCATTTCTCTATTTGACTCGTTTTCTTTAACTTTTTACAAAAATATGAAAAGAATTAAAGAAATCTGGAAAAGCAAAACACATTCTTAACACTTCAACTTACCGAAACATGTATATTACAAATTTGTAACCCAGGCTATGCCCGGAATTCTTAAGAGATTAAAATAAGGAAAATGTTAAAGTGACACTTATTATTATATATTTAAAGTATATATATTATTATTAATATATTATTAGATTATCTTGAATTATGTATTAACACATAATTCGAAATAATTTAATGTTGTATAAAAGTAATGTACACTTTAAATATATAAAATGAATGTCAATATAACATTACTTAATGAATATATCAATACTAATCTAATCATAAAAATATAATTTTAAGTATAACTACATATGTATATTTATTGGATGTGTGTATTACATATTTAAAAGTGTGTAATAAATAATTAAATGAATATGAATGTGTAATTATACTTAAAATTATATATTTTTTATAGTTAAATTAATATTTTTTATTATATATATTTAGATCCTGTAGTAAATAAAAAAAAATTGAAACCTAAAATAACAATAATTCTTAAATTATTAAATTATTAATATTAAATGTTTATTAAAACACATAATTAAAAAAAATCAATGTTGTAATGGAAACAAGAACAATCTCAATCTCAATTGGAGAAAAAAAAAACTAAGATGATACCGTATTAGAAATTATATACTAATATTAATTACATATATTGTAAGACGTTTGTTTTGTTGTATTTATTTTTTATATTAAAAAATTTATTTTTGCTAGAATTTAGAATACTAACTCTATTATAAATTATATGCTACAAAGAAAAGAAAAGAAAAATTAATACGTGGCTATTATAAATTTTATTGAAAAGTCAAAGAAAACAAAAGGTTGAGAGAGAAAAGGTAAAGGGGACTGGGGGATAAGATATCCATTTTTATAAAATGTTGTTTTTTTTGGATGAACCGCGTGAGTAGGAGCGAACGGTGTCGACTATTCGGTTTGAATTAGTTTAATGCTTAAACTTAAATTAGTTTGAATTAGTTTAATGCTTAAACCTAAATTAAACCAAATATAATTAATTTCAGTTCGATTTAACTTAATTAGTTTATTTTGAATTACCAAACCGAACCTAACATAACCAGTTTGGATTGATCAGTTTAAAATTTTACATGTACATCCATTAAATAAATTAAAATAATCAATTATATATATATTTAATAAAAATGTTTATAACATTAAAAATAAATATTAATAGTTTTAATTTTAAAATCGATTCGGTTCAGTTTAGATCAATTTTTAAAGTCTCAAACCGCAATCCGAATCAAACCTATCAATTTATATTTTTCCCAAACCAAAATCAAACTGAACTTATTAAAAAATCAAACCAAACATATCTGTTTGGTTTCGCAGTTTAAACCAATCCATTAACACCCCTAGTAGAAGCTCCAAGCTTGAAGAAAAATGCATCAAAGTGACAATGGGAATTTTGTGATTTTTATTTGGTATCTTCTAAAATTTCTAAGTCAAATGAAAACTATTATTAGACAACATATTGAAACAAGGAAAAAAAAAAGTGATCATCAAATTTCTAATGTTATAGAAACTGAGATCAAATTTAAACTCTCCACCAATTTTCATATCAAACAGGCTTCTGTATTTACATGGATGCCGCCGGATTTCGATCACGGGGCGCCACTGCCATGGTTGGTAATGGCATCAGCAGCCCATGCTTCTTCTTCTGTCAAGCCGCTGCCAGACAGGGTGGGCGCTTCGGTGCCACCTCCGGTCTGGTCAAGTTTTGGCTCAATGTGTCCCTCTGTGCCATATCCTTGGCACTTGTAGTCCTCCAAATCTGAGTAATTCACGTAAGGGCTGCTTTGCAATGGCAGCTCTTCCTCGCTTGCTTTCTCTGATTCAGCTTTATGTTCTTCCTTGATAGTTGCCATCTTTGTTTGATAGGATTTGAAGATTTGAAGCTATTTTGTTCTCTGTTTCTCATAATCTGTCAATTCTACTTATACATGAACAGAGAAAATGGTGTCCAAGAGGCTCTCTGGGTACCTGGTTGGACCTGGTCAATTGACTAAGTCAATCCTCTCCTACCAATGGTTGGTTCTCTTGGTTGAAACTTTCACCAAATTCCAGGATACCACCTACTAAAAATAGAGAGAGAAAAAAAAAAAAAAAAAAAAAAAAGATTAGATTTTCATATATAAATTACAAGGATAGACTATAAAGCAATTTAATCAACAGATGATTGAGACTTATATTTTTATCTCAAATCCTGCTCTTGTTTCCAAAGAAAATGGGCACCAAGAAATGATTTTGAATAATTTATCAGTAATGACATGATTGGCAAAGGGAATTTGTCTTTGGCATATATCATATTTTCAAAAATTATTTTAAACAAATGTAAAATATATATATATATATATATTTTAAACATTGTTTGATTATTTATGAAAAAAATAATTCCCACATTTTTTCAGTACTGTTATCATTAAAAATTACTTGAGAAAATGCTTTTTTTTAGGGCTTGTTTGATGGCTAAGAAAATTACATGACAAATATGCAAAGCCTATCATGTGAGTGAAGAATCAGAAAGCAATACAAAATTAGTTTGCAAATAAACATACCTTTGCATCACCAATAATCTCCACAAGAGCAAGACCCTTCTCTAAAGTGATGGAACCGATTTGCATCGCGAACAACCAATTTCCTCATGGTAACAAGGGAAATCAACTTTATGAAATCATGACAATCAGTACAGACCCTAAGATTCTTCATAATATGAATTGGCATCCAAGAAGGCAAACTCATCAAAGCAAAAGCCACAGCAAGCTTCTCACTGTGATAGCCACGCAATACACCAGAATTATTCTTGCTCACATAATTGCATGTATCTTCAAGCTTCCTAGTAATCTCCTCTAACATCCTATAAACATCATTAATTTGTGGGTGGTTCATTTCGTCGACGGTAAACACATGTACCTTGTTTCCTGCTTCAATCCAGCTACAACCTGGATTCTTCCGAATCCCTCTCTCTCGCATTAGTTTTCTCACCTCTACAACACCATCCAATTTACCGGTATCTGCATATGTGTTGGCTAGTAGGACATAGCTCCCTGAATCTACTGGATCCAATTCAAATAAATGCTTCACTGCTAATTCTGCTAATTCTGTATTTCCATGGATACGACAGGCACCAAGCATAGCCCCCCAAACACCAGAACATGGTTTAATGGGCATTCCATCTATTAATTTCTTGGCATCTTCTAATAATCCAGCTCGACCAAGAAGATCCACCATACAGGCAAAGTGTTCTGAATTTGGAGTAATACCATGATATCTTGTCATGGAATCAAAGTAGTATTTTCCTTCTGATACCAACCCGGAATGGCTACACCCAGATAGGACACCAACATAACTTATATGATCTGGGGAGACGCCTGATTTAATCATCTTCTCAAACATCCGAACTGCTTTCCTTCCTTGACCATTTTGAGCGTACCCGGTGATTATTGAATTCCAGGAAACCAAATCCTTACTAGTCATTGAGTAAAAAACCAACAGAGCATCCTCAATCTGCCCACATTTTGAATACATCGTGATAATGCCGTTTGAGACTGAAACATTAGAGTCCAGCCCAATTTTTGTAGTTTGAGCAATAATTTGCTTGCCAAGTTGCAAAACTGCAGAATCAGCACAAGCACCGAACACTGTTGCATAAGTTATCCAATCTGGTTTCACACCTTCATCCTTGAGCATCACTGTGTATGTTTTGAGTCCTTCTTCCCAGTAACCATGTTGTACATAAGCAGCTAAAAGTGAATTCCAAGTAACTACATTTCGTTCCGACATCTTCTTAAAATATGCACAGGCAGTTTCAACATTGCCACTCTGAGAGAATGCAGTGATCATTGCTGTCCAAGATATTATGTCTCTCACAGGCATCAACCGAAACACTTGGTCTGCCATTTCAATGCTTCTGCACTTTGAGTACATAGTAATAAGCGCATTGGCCACGGGAACATCAAACTCAAGTCCAATCTTAACAGCATAACAATGGAATTGGGAACCAAGATAAACATCCTTTCTACTAGAACAAACTCCAAGAAGAGTAGCAAGCGTCAACTGATCTGAAGACAATGGTACCCGTCTCATTTTTTTGAATAATACCAAAGCTTCTTCTTCAAATCCAAACTGCGCAAGGCCCCCAATTAAGGAAGTCCAAGAGAATGCATTGTGTTCTGGTAAGTTTTCAAACACCTTCTTTGCAGCTTCCAACCGCCCGCATTTTGCATACATGTTGATCAGACTGCTTCCCACAAAGACATCTAGATTTGATTCTGATCTAACAATCTGCCCATGGAGATGCCGACCCCATTCCAAATCAAGAATGCTGGCACATGCACTTAGAACACTGGCATTGGTCACTGAATTTGGCCTGAAACCTTGATCACACATCTCAACAAACATAGAAAGAGTTTTAACTCCAAACCCGTGCTGGGAACAGATCGAAATCATCGTGTTCCACGATATAGTATCTCGTTCAGGCATTCGATTGAACATATCAAATGCACGTCCAACATTCGATGCTTTTGCATAACCATATATCATGCTATTCCAACAAAACAGATTCTGATTAAGAATACGTTCAAACACTTTCTCCGCAAAGCTCATAGCCCCACATTTCACATACATATCAAGAACTGAAATTTCCACAGACTGGTCTCCTCGAAAATCAATTCTTTTTGCAAGACAATGCAACTGAAGGCCCAGTTCAAGCAATTGAAGGCTCGCACAAGCCTTCAACACACATGAAAAGGAAAACTGATCTGGGTCACAACCAGATTCCCTCTTCATCAAAATAAACACTCTTATAGTGTCTTCACATTGCCCATTTTGAAAATAACCCGACATCAGAGAATTCCAAGAAACACAATCTCTCACGGGCATTTCGTCAAATAATTGTCGTGCTTCCTCCAACAGCCCAGAATCCGATAACCCACCAATCATCGTGTTCCAAGTAAAAACAGTCGGATTCTTAATTTCTTCAAACACCCGGATTGCGTCTCGGATAGAGCCGCAATTCGAGTACATGTTCAGGAGATGGTTCTGAAGGAAGACAGAAGAATCAAACCCAGTTGATAGGAGGCAAGCGTGGAGCTTTTGTGCATCGGGCATTGAAGTACATAGCTTTGTAACTTCGAAGAATTTCTGGGAGAAGCCCATGTAGGAATTATCAGTGGAGAAGTCGAGATAGAGAGAATTCGGGCGGTTTTTGGCGAGATTTTCTTGGGAAGAGACGTAGCGAAGGAGGTGTCGAGAGAGGAGTTTCAAGCACGGCCATGGAGAGTTGAAGATCATTCATGCCAGAGCGAGGCTTGTAGTTGTAACAGTGATGTTTCATTTCATTTGCGTTAGATTTCGAAGAAAGCAGGGAATTGCAAGGAAGAAGCGGAATTTCGTAATAAAACACACAGGAATTGGAGCCTGGACGGTTAAGTAACACGAGTGTATCTAAATTCACTCCCCTCTATTTTACTTGTATAAATAGAAATCATCTCATTCTTCAATCTCTAATGAAGTCTCTGATCATTTACATAATCAACATTAGGCAACCTTCTACTAGTTTTTTCTCTCATAGAAACATTCTAGTTAGTTTCTATACTTGAAAGTTTATTAGTTTTAATTTACACATGACATTGATAGTTTTTTTTTTTTGTGATATTCATGACATTGATAATTGGTAGATGTGTTTTCTCTCTCATAATTATATTGTTCTTTTACTTAGTTTAATCCCGTTGCTTATGCACATGAAAAGAGTTTTAAGTAAAGCACGAGTTACAGGAATTGGGCCATCACCAATAATCTATCAATGGGATTATTGGTGATGATTATGGCTATATGGGCCATTTGGGGGTGACAGGAACTGCATCTTGGTTGGGGAGAATGTCTTTCCGGTGGAAATGGTTGTAAGTAAAAGCCTTGAATTACTCAGAGTAATATTAAGATAAATTCTCGTCTGCAATATATAGCTCATTAGTATGAAGGAGGAGATGATTATGGCTATATGGGCCATTTGGGGGTGGCAGGAACTGCATCTTGGTCGGGGAGAATGTCTTTGCGGTGGAAATGGTTGTAAGTAAAAGCCTTGAATTATTCTCAGAATATCATCAGGGTACTTGCATCTGATAGTGGCAAAGAGCTAATAGATACATATGGTCTTCCAACCACCCAAGAGCAAGGATCAGGGACTCTCAAGGTCATGTGGTTGCTGCAATGACTAAACAAATTCAAGGTAATCTGTTATTGTACTTGTCGTCCGGTCTAGTTTGGAATTTGTTCAAGAGATGGGTATTCTCGTTGATTTCTTGGAAGGGAATTTATCCCCTGTCATGGTAGCTATCAATGGGGTTGGGAATAGTTTTACTGAAGAAGGTGAAGTTGCGAAAGACTGCAAGCAGTTCATACAAGCATTGCCCAATCATAATTCAAGCAGTCCCAAGAGAGGGAAATCAAATTGCACTTAGACTTAGTAAACAAGGTTTAATATCATTTTCTGTTCAAGCATAGTTAGAGGAAAATCCTCCTGGTGTTACTGATCTTGTTCTTGAGGAGACATCTCCTTTTTCTTCTTGCCAATGAGATCCACGCTGACTTAAAAAGAAAAAAGAAAAGAAAAGAAAAGGAGATGATTTTCATAAAAGCAACTAATAATTGACTTGTGGAAGCCAATTTCCAAGTGGTGCATCATCTAAAAATAAAAGGGTCTCTGTTTAGCTTCATCAAGTAGATAATAGATTAGTCCCACAGCGGTAGAAGGAAGAGAGGATAGAGAAATAGTTGGTATATAAACAAATAGTTAAGCATACATTTAATGTATCTTTGCGCTTGGGGCAATGACGCAGCTAGTGAGGTAATAACCGAGGCGCGTCAATTGCTGGTTGAAAACTATTTCCAAACCCCCTCTTTGGCCTGAGCTTGACTCAGTGCCATCGAGAATTTCTGGAAGGGCTCCCTCTAATCCAGGGTAAAGCCCTACAATTCTCAAATTAAAAATTTTCTGTTTGGCAGAAGGTCATAGGCATAGTTGGAAGAATGATCTCATTTCTTTGTTTATCATATAAACAGGTTAAAACCGTGGAAAATAGCCGCTAAACTTAATACATCGAAGTTGTAGAGTTGATCGGCTTAATTCTTATTTAAATTCCTCATGATTCCTTCCACTAGCTAGCTGCTTACAATCCTCAATGATTTGTCCTAATTCTGACTCCGGAATGTGATCACCTGCAAGCATTTTCATAACAAATAGGTTATCCCCCTTCAATCTGTCTATCTGCCATTTCTAGACCAATTCTAACTCCCAAGGCTTCTGCAATGTCTGAAGGAAAGTTGCCTCGAATTCTTTGAGTTGTAGTCCCAACCACCTGCCCATTGTGATCACGGATCAAAGGCTCCAACACCCACCAGTCTGTTCCGAGCCTCCCATACGCTCCATGTTACCATCATAATAAAATCCAAAGTTGCTGGCTTAGACTGATTTATCACCTTTCTAAAAGTCCCCTTCACTTAGGGTCTGGATCACATAATTGCCAAACTTCCTTTGCTATTTGGCACCCTACCAAAGCATGAATATTATATTGCTTTCTATCTCTTCGTTACAAGCTTCACAAAGGGCCGATTTTAAAATATTCTTCTTTTTCAGGTTTTGGGCAGAGTAGCAGGGACTAGGGAGGATATTTTTTTATTGCTCTCCAAAAGAAAATTTTAATCTTTAGGAGAGCTGAGGATTTCCACATCTTCTTCCACATAGCCATATTAATAATCTCATCAGAGCTTCCAGCATGAGATATTCTCTCCATTTCTAGTCTGTAGCCACTCTTAACATTGTATTTCCATTTTCCCATCTTTTGAGTAATGCCATATCAAGCTATCTGCAGGCATTCTTTTGCTTGGGGGGATTTTTTTTAAAATCTCTTCCACATCCATCTGTGGCAGCTCCCTTTTGAGTTTTTTCCAATTCCATTCTTCTTGCTCATTGATTTAATCATCAACTTTTCAATTTGATCTATTTCCAAGGGGTGTGATGAGTTTAAAGGACTTTGGTCTAGAAACCCAAGGGTCTTTGAACATAAGAATATTTCTCTCATTACCAACCCTCCATCTTAGACCTTCTTCCAACCGCTTTCTAACCCAGATTATGCTTTTCCACACTTGAGAAGTTGGGCTGCAGACCAAAAAGAAGTAATTGGAAAATATTTTGCTTTCAATACTTTAGCCATTAATGAATATGGATTTGAATGAATACGCCAGCCTTAATTTTGCAAGAAGGGCTCTATTGAAAGCCTCCAAGGATCTGAACCCCATTCCACCCAGGTGCTTAGGTTTGCATAGTTCCCTCCAGCTAACCCAATGAATTTTATCTCCCTTTCCGATCTGCTCCACCAAAATCTAGCCATCATGGAATTCAATTGACTGCACCCATGGATTTAGGCAAGCAAAAACAGGTCATTGTGTAAACCGGTTAGGCTTGAACCACTGCCTTTATTAGGACTTCTTTACCACCATTTGAGAACTGCTCTGCCTTTTCCGTTGAGTAAATGTGAAGAGTTGTTTTTTCAGACAACTCTTGCTAACCTCCCTATAATTAAGCAGGAAATTCTCTTTACCTCTTCTACGTTTTGTGAAACTCAAATGTACCAGTTACTAGCTGCCCGGTAAATATCCTTTTAAAGACTTCTCTTGCCAATATGCTAAGTTTTCTTTGACAGTTGATAAGAGAATTGTGATAGAACCGAATGGTTAAAGATCAGGCACTGGACTTTTGCTCCTTGAGAGAGTGTGTTGGTTGGCTGCGATGACAAATGCCAGGGACAAGAGTTTGAGATCGTCCATGTACATATCACCCATGTTTTGTTTAGCTTTTTGCTTATATATTTAAGAATTTGATCTCTGCACCGAGCTGCCCTTTTTATTGAATTATTTGATCTAAATTTATGTTTTCTTTTTCATTTTTGGAGTATTCCTCTTATGTGGGCTGAAGAGATATCATGTGCTGAAGCAAAAGTTAAGCTGCTTTTGTTCATTTTGTTTGTTTGTTTGTTTGTTTATGAAATCTCAGACAATCAGTGAATGATACACTGATGTATTGTTAAGCAGTTCTAAACCTCAATATTCTGATCAACTGCAACCTTGAATGCCAATCTTTACTGAACATAAATGGGCTAATTAATCTCAAGTATTGAATAACCTAAGTTGCATCTCTGAAGTATATATCCTAACCAGCAAAATCTTTGAATGAGGGAATTGTAGGGATTTTCCCTAATCTCTCCCAATCTCCAATATGTGTACAGGAAAAGGGAGAGTTATGTCTATAAGCCTTTTTTGTGACCTCAAATCACCATTGGAGCTCTGAAGAAACCTACTTTTCTTGAAAAATAAGGTCAACTTAAGTGACAAGGACTACTTAGAGTTTCGCCTTTTTATTTAGTCCCATGTTGAAAAACAAGGGAAGTGGGTATAAACGAATAGAATATAAATGCATGTTTTCACAATTTTATAATGTATACCTGTCTCCGCCTTTTGGCTAAAATCAAGTATAGTATCTGTACTTATCAGTTTAATATCTGATACGTGGGGCATTGTCTCACATGAAACACAGAACCAATAAAAATAAATAATAAAAAAGACCCTGGACCTATGCAGGAGACAACAAACAACAATTGTTCAAGTGTTTTACATTCATTATTTCATCAACTTGTATTATTATCATTTTCTAATAAACCTTATCTTTTCAACCATAAACAATCCACAGAAAGGTGACTTTAGATTGATGAAGTTCAGCTACTCAATACTTAAGGGGGACATAATGAGGCCTGCACTTTGAAGCTTTAAATTAATGAGATTTTCATATTATTCATCTTTGGGTAAAGCAAATAAAATAAAATAACCCCCCTTAAAACATAAATAAATAAAACATGGTCAGTACCTCATCTTCTCCCCTCTCCAGATTCCCACTCAAAAAGACTCCAAAACATCCTAAACTACTTCAAAGATTACCAACCATTGAACTACCCGCCCGCCCGCCCGCCACTTGGACGGCCATTGCAGGAAGAAACATAAAAAAAATGCTAGAAATTCAAGAGGCCATTGGCTCTCTATCACTTTCAGAAACATCTGATTTACAGGGATGGATTGGAATGGCATGAGTTTGAGGTCAAATGAGAGAAAAGTAACAGATGGAGCACCTACCCAATACATAAAGCAAATTTTAGATCAAATAATAAGAATCAAACTAATGAAGAATAAGAAAGATGATGCTTACAAAACATTGGTATGGTGTTTGAGAAAGGCGGCCGGCTGATTCTGACATACTGAGGTAAACGGGCAATGAACTTGGGGTGGTTCATCAAACTACTAGGAGAAGTTTCATCAGCAAAATGTAACTATGGTTTTGGTGTGGCCGGCCTTTCTTCTTCAACCAACTGAAGACACAGTAGTACTCAGCTCTCATCATCTGTTCTTGGCTCATCCCCAAACTTATATTTGAGGAATCTCTTCTCTACATTTGGATCATGTATCAACCAAATTGCACTTCATTCTAGTGGTTTTCCGAGCAGTTGGAATGGCCCATTTGAGCACTGCAGCTGCTTCTGCTAAGATTACTTCCAAACATGACCAAGAGAATCATGGATCTAGAATGACAAAGAAGAATAGGCATAAGACCTCAAGCTCTTTAGCAGGCTGCACTGATAGTCCCACAAAAGATGGTGCCAAATGCCCTTTTCACTGGTCATCTTCCCTGGCATCATCATCTGCAGAATATGATGAAGCCAAACTTAAAGAAGCGCTGGAACCGTCTATTATTATTCAGGAGTACGGGCAATTTCCTATGAAATCTTCCCTTATTCCACTGTTAAGCCAAAAGTCTCTCAAATACCCAACAGAAGAAGAGAACAGTTTGGCCAGCCTGATGCTTCAGAGGAATAGCCAGAGCCTTCCTTGGAAGTGGTCAAGGATTCGCAAAGGAATCAGAAGAAGGAAACTGATTGGTTTAAGGAGGCGGAGATCAACTTCAACAAGAAAGAATTTGCAAGACCACGCTTTGTTTGAAGAAGATGCAAGAGGCAGGATTGATGGAGTAAGTCGGGATAATACCAGTGCTTTCAGCTTGAATTCTGCTTGTTTCACTAGCCACGATTGCCAACAGAAGTACCCGAACAAAATAACTTGTGGAGAAGTACCGTGTCAGTTAACTTCAAGTCTGAGCAACAAGTATCAGCCAAAGGTTTTCCAAGAGATTGCCGGGCAAGAGATGATCGTCAAGACCTTAACTAATGCTGTTCAGAAGAAGAAGATTGTGTCTCTTTATCTCTTCCATGGACCAAGTGGTACTGGTAAAACATCCACAGCTAGAATATTTGTTATGGCATTGAACTGTGAATCTATAGCATGTGTTAAACCCTGCTGGAGCTGTAGAGGCTGCTCAAGAAGTCTTTACACCATGGATTTGTGCTCGGGAAGTAGAACATTGGGTTTCGAAAAGATCCGGACACTTCTTCAGAACACAACATTCACACAAATAGTCTTTGGCTTTAAGGTATTCATCATTGAGGAATGTCATTCCTTAATGGAGGATGCATGGGAAGAAATCTTGAGCATAGTGGAAAAAGGCTATGGCTCAGCTGTAGTATTCATCGTGATAACAGAGGATGCAAATATGGTGCCCAAAGCTGTATCATCGAGATGCCAGAAGTTCTGCTTCTCAAAACTCAACGACGTGTATGTGACAATGAAGCTAGCAAGAATCGTGGCCCATGAGAATATCCGAATCGAAAAAGATGCACTAAAATTGATAGTTTCAAAGGCAGATGGTTCCATGAGAGAAGCTGAGAACATACTTGACCAGCTCGCCTTACTGGGATCAAGAATTACAAGTTCCATGGTTCAACAGATTGTGGGTACCTGCAATTTTCTTCAAATTTTCTCTTCCATATTGAATTTATTCCCTTCACTTATGTGAAAAAAATATCATTTCTTTTACTTTCACAGGTTGGTCTAGTGCCGCATAGTAAGCTTCTTGATTTGCTCGCAACAGTCATATCGGCAGACACTATTAAGATTGTGAGATCCACAAGAGAGTTAATTGCCTCTGGTGTTCAACCACAATCGCTATTGTCACAATTGGCGTCTCTCATCACTGACATCCTTTCAGATCCTTCTGCCATTGGTACCTTTGGATCATCAAAAGAAATGAGGCTATCAGTAAATGGATCAGAACTGAGTAAGTTCATTATGTTTAAAATCTTTATAATCTTAACAGCGCATGTTCATGCCAATGATGCATTTTGCAGCTAGTAATCAATACGAGAGTTTGTCACGTGCCTTGAAGATACTTGTTGAAACAGAGAAGCAACTGAGTTCATCAAGTGACCATACTACCTGGGTTATCACTGCTTTAATGCAAATTGCATCAGAACTAACTTCCAACAGAATCACCAATGGCATTGTCTTGCCTGTAATATCTTTAGGTAATTTGTTCTCAACCTTGAAGGAAAATTCCAATAGTATAGTACACTAATTTCTAGATCAAATTTCAATTCCCAAAGCGGGTGGCAAATCCTATCCGCTTGCAGATGATAAGTTCAATGTTGGAAGCAGACAGAAGTCAATCCAAATCAGCAATAAAAGACTTTCTGATCACAACAAGAGCAGGAAATGTCAGCAAGGAATTGAGAGAATTCCAGAGCAACTGGATACCACAACAAATGATCCATGTGCAACAACAACTCAAGGCACGTGTAAAAGCAAAAGATCCACCAAAAGTGGCATTGTTGATGTAGAGCCTGAACGGAAGGTCAGCGATATGGATGAGATATGGCTGAACATATTGGCGAAAATGCAAAGTACATATGTGAAAGAATTCTTGAGCAAGCAAGCAAACCTTGCATCATTAACTATATCTAGTGGTAATGTAACTTTTCTTACTTATTATCATCATATAAATATCTCATTCTAATCAATATTTTGCTTGGAATTGCAACAGCTAATGCCATTGTGCATTTAATGTTTAAGAGATCAGAAGACAAGTTGGCAGCCCAGACATCAGAGGAAACCATTGCAAAAGCTCTTAAAAATGCTCTAGGATGCCCTGTTATTGTGAACATGAGCCTAGAACCAATGCAACTTGAAATTATAGAGCAAACCAATACCTCAATGAATAAAAGCAAGGAAACTGACTCGGGTCATTCTAGACAACAACAACAACAACAACAGGGTCTTGCACAATGCAGCTCAAGTGCTAGAGTTGCAATGAGAAGAAGCAAAAGCCAGAAATCTTGTGGTGTCTCAGAAAACTTGTTCATGAAGTTGAAAGAAAACACACAGATATCACAGCGCCGGAATAAGTTCACATGCGAAGCACAAGAGAGAATCACAGCTCAGTCACAAGAGATCCTACCCTTTTCGGGACCTTTAACACAGGTAGACAAGGGGAATGCCTCTGTGGAACCTGAAAATAATACATCATCATCACAAATGAACTCCATTAGAAAAACCTCTAAGCCCAAGCATCGGTGTGTTTCGGTGTCCTCAATTCAGCAAGGTGATGCAAGTGTTGAGCCCTACAGCCAAGATTTATTATTTGAAAATGCAAATACAAATAGAGAAAGAGGAGGAATCAGAAACTCAAAGGGTAACAAAGAATTCTCAAAGGACAATCAAAACCTGCATTTCCAACCTCGTGTAACGCCCAAGTAAGTATTACTAGTAGTAGCTGCAGTGTAGAGTATAATATATATATATATATATATATATATTTGAAAAAGATATCAGCATATAGTTCTAACAAACAACATTCTTTGTGTAGAGGGTTGCGTCGCTCTTGGAGTTGCTCCAACATTTTCTGTCGAGGAGAAGGAAAGGTAAAGAACCATGTTGTGTGAACTTTACAAAAAAAGTAGCTATATAATTTACACAAAATTCATAACAAATTCAGTGTGATACTAGAGTTTGAAGGAAATAAATTGCCAAGTTATTTCATATCTCTGCCCTCGTAATTATGCATGGCGGCGGGTAAAGGGATCCAAACTGAACTTCATCATTTTGATCTTTGAAATGCAAAAATTAAGTTAGATATTGATAAGAGAAGAATAATTGTTTCTCTATTTGTTTTTCACTGTGAATTTGTGAAGAGAAATATATAAAGGTGATCGAGTGAGTAATAAAAAATCACAGTTGCCCAAGGAAATTATTGAAGTAGATGATGTCACAGGGAATTGGATCTATTGAACAACAGAGAATGGCATGTTTGAGCATGCGATTGTTATTGATTGTCATGCATAAATGACCTAGTTAAGATCTACTTAAGATATACAAAAAATAAATAAATCCACCCTTCTTACATGTCTGGTGTTAATGATTATTTATGAACTTTGTAATTAAGCAAAAGGTGATTTTGGTATTAAGTTTACATTGGTTCAAATGGGTAATTAAGGAGTGCTGCAATAGTTCTTTAGAAGCATTTTCTAGAAATGTTGGAAAATGGCATGAAACAACATCACATTAGATACATGAATCTATAAATAAATAAATTCTCTGACCCCATAACATTAATAATGCATTTGCTGGTTTTGATGTTTGAAAGGCAAGTTCATCAAGTGGCAGCCATCTTGAAGCAAATTCAAGCATTAAAATTTGCAACTTCAACTTTGACATTTACTTAAAAAGAGAAATAGTGAAATAACAAGCTGGGGATATATGCAGTGTTCGTCATCATTAAAATCATCTATGTAAAATTTCAGTTACTGGGTTTAGCTACATGAGGAAGAAAATCAAACTCAAAAATAAACAAATCAAATCTCTCACCAAAACTCCTTTCACAGCCCCTTGGGAGACTTAGAGTTGAGGTGTGGCTTTGGGCGAGACTAATTTTTCTATATTCGGGCATGACAGAGGCATTTCGATTAGCCCTCTCAACAGAAGGGGCACGCCAAAGCTCAAACTCAAAACGTGTACCTCAACCCCACTTATGTTCAGTTACTCAACCAACTAACCAACTGTTGGTAAGAAAAAAAATCCTTTCACAACAATCGAAGAAAGAAAAAGGAAAGAAGAAAATTGTATTAAAGTTTAAACAACCGGTTTTATAATTTTTAAAGTGGAAACAACTTTTTAAAATTCACTTTTCCAAAAGCTAAAAGCTATATGCATAAGTTTTACCAAACAAGGCTAATATTTTTATCAATTTGTTCTCCATGATCACGTATCTTACCATGTACAAATTCCTATCGTTAAAATTAAAAACAACTAATTGTACTAATCACTCTTACCTAATGTATTGGTTGGGTGGAATACTAATTTGTTGTTGTTTAATGGCCCTGTTTGGAAGAGTGGAGAAAGCCGCGTTGCGAGAAAGGGCAAATGCAATTTTTTGGTGTTTGGCATGGATGTGTTTGCCTTTAAAACGTGAATTTTGAATATTTTTAGGAAGCACCCTCCCTCCTATTTTTGTGTTTGCAGCCCTAAATCTAGACGCGCTCCCAAACAGGGCTAATATTCCAGAAAGAGTATGTTGCTCCTTAATATGTCAATGTGGCACCGTAACTAATTACTAGATCCCCTATTTTAGCATTTCTTAATATTTTATTTATTTATTTTTTCGTTTTCATTAATTAAGTTAGATTGGTAGGAAGAAAGTGGTCAAGCTCTCATTTTGTCTTCTCTTCTAGAAACCATACCAAGCGGAAAATTGAATTCGGATCCTGAAACCTAACCCATTAAAAATATTAATTTTCTACTTATTATATTTTAAATTTGTATTTATATTAATTCTACATAAAAGGTCCTATTAGTATTTAAATTTATATAATTAATTAATTAATTTAAGAACTTAATCTTATATTTTTAATCTATCTCATCATATTGTACTTACAACCAAAGGGTAATAAAAAATCAAGCTTTGCCGGGTTCCTTGTATTATTATAAGTTAGTGTAAATCATGTTAGAATAAATTTAACTCAATTTAACTAAACTTTTTTTTTATTTTTTAACTCAATTATGTTGTTATACTTATTCATATTTTTTATTTTTTTTGTTTCTTGCCTTTCTCCTATTTGGTATATGGTACAAAACTCATTTAATAATTAATGAAATGCCCTACGAGGCCCATTTTAAGAAAAAGGAAGTTCATAATAGGGTGTTGTTGGGTACGGAGAAACGTCGTTAATTCAAATGACAAGGATCCTAGTCAACAATGAAAATGATTGTACTTCTACATTAATACATGAGTGGTCAAGAATGAAAATTAGACTAAATACTACCTCACCACTTAATAAATGAAAATGGTCTCCATCAATAACCCTAAAATATATTTAAAAATATTTTATACACACACAAATATAAAGATTATACATATTTAATATATACACATGACCTATAATTAGACATTTTTCGAGTTAGACATTTTTCGTCACGTCGCATGCCAAAAGTGGGTCGTTATGGGAAAGAAAGTGCTTATTGGCCCAAGCCTTGCCTTCGTATGTTATGAGTTGTTTTAAGATCCCAGTGAAAATAAGTAATCATCTCAGTTCTTTAATTGCTAAATTTTGGTTGGGGCTTTCATAAAGATGGGGATAAGATTGATTGGATGAAATGGGATGATTTGTGTACTCCAAAGGCGTTTGGTGGCTTTGGCTTCTGGGATTTGGAAATCTTCAATACGGCTTTGCTAGCAAAGCAAGGTTGGAGGCCTTTAAAGTCCCCTGATTCTCTTGTTGCCAGAGTATTAAAAGCAAGGTACTTCCCTTATTCGAGCTTTTGGGAGGCAAAAATTTGCAATGGTGCATCTTATATTTGGGGGAGAGGTTTGCTGAAAAAAGGGACAAGATGGAGGGTTGGTAACGGAGCTTTTATTGATTTCAAGCATGATCCTTGGTTGCCAAGACTAGTCACTTTTAAGCCTATTACTCCAATATCTGATGCTTCTAGTTGGAGAGTTCAAGATTTCATTACCAGTAACAGGGAATGGAACGTGGAGGAACTGAAGAAAGTAGTATGGCAGGAAGATCTAGAGAAAATTCTTCAAATTCCTCTTAGTATTAGAGAGGTTGAGGATGAATGTATGTGGCATTAAACCAAAGATGGTGCCTACACAGTTAACAGTGGATATTGGTTGGGTAGATCATTGCAAGGTGTTGGTAATCACTCATCTTCTAGTGACCCTGATAGATGTTGGAGAATTCTATGGCGACTTAATATCCCTCCTATATTAAAAAATTTCTTCTGGAGAGCTTTAAATAATTTCTTGCCTACCAATGAAAATCTATTAAAAAAATATATAATAGATTCTCCCATTTGCAAGTTATGTAATGAGGAGCAGGAGTCCATTTCTCATGCAATTGGGAGGTGTTCTCATGCTAAAGAGATATGGGCCAAAACATCCTTTGATTCTGATAAGTTTGTCAACAGATTACTTTCTTCAGGTGACTTCAAAGAGGTTCTTGTTAAGCTGGAAAGAAATGTAGTAGAAGACTTTGTAGTTGTGTGCTGGACGGTTTGGTGTTCCAGAAACTCCCGGATTCACACGAAAGCGAGACATCATGATATTTTCTCAAGAAAAATATCAAATTTTTGAGAGAAAACCTTGGGAGGGAGGGCTTGGTGGAGTATATTTTGTCCAGTGAACCAAACAAGTAGTATATCTTTAAGAGTCCGGGTTGATACGTGAGAAAATTTTTATTTTATCAAAAATAAAATAAAATAAAATAATTAAATAATTAAATAAATTGTGTGTTTGATTACCAAAACTTTTTTGAGAAAGTTTTTCTCAACCCTAACATTTTCTCACTATAAAGTTAAGAAAGTATAATTTTCTCATGAATTTTTTTTAGCATTATTGATAATATTCATGTTTATATTCAATCAAACTTTTTATTTTTCATTCTCTTTATATTATATGAATATCAAAAAAATATTTTTTCATAACACAATCAAAAAATTATGAAAAAATTATTTAAAAAAACTTGCTCAAAAAATTATTTTTTAAGAAAACTACATTCTCTCAAGAAAAATTTTCTTAACTATTAAACAGAACTTAAGTAAAAATTAAATAAATCAAAGGAGGAGAACAAGATTTTATACGTCCATTTTACAACAAAGATTAACAAAGGCAAAAACCATTATTAATTTACCATGTCAAATATGCCACATGTTATGGCTTTCAAGTTTTCTAAGAGCAAGTATAAGTTTTCCAAAAAAAAAGTAAATATAAGAAATATCATGCATGATAAAGAGTTGACTTTGAAACTCAAAGGTCTTAAATTAACTCGTGTTCCTGTCTTATTCTAGGGCCACTGCCTTATTTTAGAGACGAAGAAAAAGATTAATAATTCAGAAACCGACCTGATTCACATTTGAATTGAACCCTAAATGACTACTAGACATGGTTTTCATTTAAACATGTGGAATGCTTAACATTATTCTTCCACTTGATTGATTTGTACATTTATTGTGCCCCATGTGCTGCCAATACCATGGAAAGGATATATTGAAGGTACCTAAGCTGAGGTAGAAATATCACTTCTCAAAGGGAGAAAAAATAAAGTGAAAATGATGTGGGTAGTTACTTGTTGAACATTGAAACTAGAGTCTACTTGTTCATACTATATGGCTTAGAAGGGTGGCTTTTAATTAAATGATAAAAATGAGGAGGATAATATTTCATTAATGTTTCATAAAAATAGTATAAGGATATATAGGATTGGAGAATTTTATTTTTAATTTGTTTTTTCTTCCTTTAGGAAAGGTATAAACATTCAAATATATGCAATTAGATTGAATAAGAAAATAAAAAAATAATGTCGCCTACCATTTTTAACTCTAGAATGGTCTTGTCTCCGGAAAAGGATTTGCGATGATACTAAAGGGTCAAAGACCAAAAAAAAAAAAAAAAAAAAAAATATATATATATATATATATATATATATATATATATATATATATATATATATAGAAAAACAAACATTAGATATACCAAATTTATTTGATGGGTTAAATTTATTTATGACATTAGCTGTAACATAAATGCTTAGCATTTTAATTAAATCTTAGATAAAATAGAGTTCCTTAGTTTCCTAAATAGATTTAATTTTAATAGAGCTATAGAATTTGAATTTGAGATCAGAAACCATGTAAAAATGACAACTGTATCAATTCATATATTAAAATAATAATAATAATAATAATAATAATAAATAAATAAAAACTTATCGAGTCGGTTGTAAACGCGACCCGCGACCCGCGGCCCGAGATAAAAGAGAGGATTTCCACGGCAGTGCCACGTCCCACGTACGGCCGACGGCGACGGAATCTGACCCATTCCAACTGACCCACGACCGACCGCTATTACAATTTTTTAAAAAAGTAAAAATGTGGAAAAGAGGCAGGTGGCCGTGTGGGTCCCGCGCCACGTAAGGACGGTGTAGACGGTCGGAACCCTCCAATCAGCTCGCATGGCTTTTTATAGTTTTTTTTATAAAAAATTTACTATTATTAATAGGAGAGAGAGAGAGAGAGGGTTACTGGTGGTGGCGTGAGGTGGACCAGTCAAACAAAGCTTCGTATCATTGACTTGCTTTTCAGGTCGCTGAGGCCTTCAAAAGTAGTTAACACGGGATCATGGGATCATTTATTATTATTTCTTTTTTCTTTTTTTCTTTTTTTTTTCTTTTTCTAATTCGTACATATTATTTTACTTATTTAAAAAATAGTGAAAATCTACCTTTTTAATTTATATACAAAAGAAATAGATATGATTGTATATTGCTTTATGATAGTACATAGTTTTTTTGTAATATTCTTTTTAACTAGTTAGATTACTTTATGTTGTGCGCATTATTAACTAGCTCATAGGATGTTATGGTATTACCAAATTTTTTTTATATATATTTAATGATATTGTTAAGTAACAATAATATACTACTTATAAAGCTAAAATTCTTCGTTGTGTGTTATTTTTATTATAATTTTTTAAATTATTTATTATTTGTCATTTTCAGCTTTATTTTTTATTTTTATTTTATAACTTTCAACCTCGTTTATATTGATAATATTCAACCTTCTTTTATTTTATTTTTTTATGGGTAACTTTTAATTTATTTTATTAATGTGCAATCGCAAGAGAATTAATTATCAGTAATAAGTATTATGTTTCAAGTTAGAAGAAGTAAAGCTAAATAAATTAAAGTATATTTGAATACTACCGAATTAAATATTTCATTCACTAAGGCCTCTTAGTTAAGCTACACGACAAATTAATACACTTTTCCTTCTCTGTGTTATTTGCATAATTAAAGAGAGAAGAATCCAAAGGAATCTTTGAAGTAGAGTTTAAGCATGCCAGAAAGATTCTCCCTCTAAGTGTGGAAAGTAAAGCTAACTTGTGACACGTGCAAACAAAAAGGAATATTCCCTTGAGTACATCGACTTTATAACTCTTTTGCGACTTAAAAAAATCGAGAAAAACAAAAAGCTCAGTAATTTCTGTCAAAAATGTTGAAGTGATTTTTATTATTACTACTTTTGCGAAATCCAACAACTATATATAAAATCTTCATGTGATTGATTTAGTACACATAGGACTTATGTTTAAGAAGATAAAAGAAACCTATGGTTGTTAATATTATATAATTAATATATCCACCTATTATTAAAGTTATAATTTTATTATACCACTATTAGGTTATCAATCATGTCTTTGTGAAATATATATTACTATGACACTAGGAAAATATTAACTAATGATTAATTTAGCATTAAAAGATAAATTTATAAATAAACACATTCAAAATTTAATTTTATAAGCAATTCTAATTAGATACGAAGTGTGAAAAGTTCATTAAGATGATTCAAATATACATTGTAAAGTCTATTATACACACGTTCCATAGGAATATTCCTTATATATTAACTATTAATATAAATAATAGATAATTACATAAATCATCGTGACACGAGAGCAAATGGACATCTGCCCTCTACTTTAGTAAAAGAAGATAATTCTCACTTATTTACTAATAAGAGGAGATAGGGATTGAACCCTCAACCTCAAGGTTAGGGGTTTGGTGCCTTACCAACTATGTTGTGCGATGAAAAATTACAAAAATATTTTAAATATAATGTTTCATTTGTAAATAAACTATACACTGTTGTAATATTAATTGTGCAATGCATTGCAATTTTGTTGCAAATGTTACATTAGTAACATATATGCCCTAATTAATTAATTATTTATTTAATATAACATAGAGTGCCCCGATAATTTTTTTCTTCAAGAAAATAATGATATAGTCACTTAAACTCATTACTAAAAAAATGCATATCTAATTGAGGTGCTCAATGTATTGTTTTCTCTTCCTTTTGAAATATCTAAATAATTGTGGATAATGACAAATATCTAATTAATGAGGGTTTTATATATTAGAACTTTTTGACATGTCAATATACATATATTGAAAAAAAAAATTACAACATAGCTTTAAAAGTATAGATTGATTAAAAAAATGCACAATTAATCCAAACCAATATATAAAATTTTATAAAAATTAAATGAACCAAATTCAACAGGAAATGCTGCTCCATCAAAACTAATCCATTTTTCTATATAAATAAAAAAATTAACGTTCAAAAGTCTCCAAAGCTTCTCATTTGTTTAATACACTTTAGAAAATAAAAATAATAATAATTAGTTTTTTTTTCTTGCCGAGGTAGGGTTGAGAAGAGAAGGAGATTGTGAGATACGACCGGGAACATGTCGTCTCTGGTGGCTCCCGTTTTAGCATGTGCCACGACTACACTGGCCTGGCCTCATTAAATATATCGTAATCTTTCGAAAAGGTCCAGTGGGCCAGCACAATCTCTACTGCCCCGATATCACGTGGCAACACCAGCTTTTTCCTCCGAAAGCCAAGCCAGCCAGCCAGCCCCACCCCGTAACCTCGTGTTATTATATAATCCAACGCGGTTATAACGCTGATGCCCTTTCTCTCTCCCTCCGTCTTCTCCGTTCCTCTGTGCTCCTTCCTTCCTTCCTTCCTTCCTTTCTTCCTTCTTCTCGCGACATAACTGTCGTTTCAACTGTCAACTTAGCTTCTTCTACACGAGAAGTTAATTTAGAAGAAGAAGAAGAGGAAGAAGAAAGCTCCTTTTTTTGAGCGTTTTTAGCGGTTCCTTTGTGGTTCGAAGCGGGTCTCAGATGGTGAAAGAAACGGAGTATTACGATGTTTTGGGGATCAGCCCGACAGCTACAGAGGCAGAGATCAAGAAAGCTTATTACATCAAGGTACGCCGTGTTCGTGCCCCATTTTTTTTGTTATCGATTTAATAAAGGAGGGTTTTTGATGATGATCGGAGGTTTGATTTGTAGATTGTTTGGTAATTGGAGGGAATGGCGGGTTTGTGATGTGCCATTGGATCTTCAAGATGAGGGGTTTTTGGGGGAAAATTTGAAATGAGGGGTTTGGTTTTTTGATCTTTTTCTTTTTGATGAAAGTTGGGAGGTTTGATTTTGGAGCGTGATGTGGGACCTGTTCATAACTCTGGTAGTTATTTTCATTAAAAGCTTCGATTTTTATTTTTTATTTTTTATTTTTTTTTCCGTGTTTCCTCCGTGGAAAGAAGGTCACAAGAATGTTGCCTTGAAAGAGCTGTTGAGAATTGAGAGCTATTTCGAATATGACGTTTTTTTTTTCTTTTTTTTATTTAATCTTAGTTCTTACTGACTGGGAGAAACAGTAATTTCTTGTTATGTATTGAGCTTAATTAGGTCAATTTCAGGTGTTGCGTAAAAGAGGGCATTTGGTTTTTATTTTTATTTTTATTTGTATTATTATTATACTTCATGGGGGGCAGTTGGGCATTCACCAGTCTTGCTGCTTCTCTACCTTTTCTTGTAATCTTCTGGGTGTCTAATTGCTTCCTCTTCAAGTTCTCAATGTTTAAATTATCTATACTTTAGGGGGTCTTATCGCAAACTTTGTTTTTGATGTTTATTTTCTTGATCCTATTCCAAATGCAATAGGTTTGACCCATTATCCTTTAATATCTGATCATTGTATGATGTGAAAGTGACTGCTGAATGCATGCTTTACATAACTTTTTATGGTTATATGAAAGATTGGGGAGCACAGTTCATGGGTAACATTAACTTATGCATTAATTTTACTCGCTTGTAGGCACGGCAGGTCCATCCAGATAAAAACCCAAACGATCCTCTAGCAGCACAAAATTTCCAGGTTAGTGTTGCATATTAAATATAGTGATTTATGCACTGTTGCCTGTCCTTTTCTATATTGGTTTTAATGAGATCAGATCAAGTTCAAGTCCATGCGTGTAGCTTTTTACAAGATCGGTTTTTATATTGCAGCCATGAGGTCATGCTTGGCATGCTTTTTGTTACTTTAATATTGACAAAGAAAACATTTTTTTTTTCTAGAAGCTTGCAACTTGATTATAAAAAATCGGTATTTGAAATTGCGTGATGCATAAGGTGGCCTCACAATCTACACACATGAAATGACCATTATTTGGTTACTGTCTTATTTTGACTTTCACCCAATCGCTTGTGGTTGCTATGAGTAAGCTTCCTAGGGGAACATCTCTCTCTCTCTCTAAATTACATAATGTTTTGGTTTATACGTTTATCTTTCTTAAGCATTTTGTCTCTCCACCACTTGGGAGGTTGTCGACTCTCTGATAAACAGGGTTTGTTTGATTTGGGAATATTTACGTTGTATAGGAATGACCTTTTAAACCCAGATTACACGTGCATCCCTTCTGTGCTGCACTGAAGTAATGAACCAAACATAGTCTATCAGATTATTGCGTTGTGAAAGAAAGTGTTACCATGTTTGGAGCATTTTCTTCTAGTTTCTTCATGTAGTTTGGGGGGGAAAAAAAAAAACTTTGTTGCATTGATCCAGTTTTTTCCATGAAATTTTCATTTGCCTCTTCAGTTTCTTCAAAAATGTTGTGTTTTCCATTCCTGAGAAATTGTTTTATTTGGAGGTCTGATAGTCAAGAGTCATTGCTTAAATAATTTATGGTTTATTCTTTTGTTGCATCTTTAACTCATTTGAGGATTATCAGGTTTTGGGGGAGGCGTACCAAGTACTTAGTGATCCATCACAAAGACAGGCTTATGATGCTTATGGGAAATCGGGAATTTCAAGGCAAGTTGCCTTTCTCATTTTCTATGGATGTGATAATGTAGTTTCTAGGAATTGATTAGGACTTGTCCTTTTTGGTTGTTTGGTTATTCCTTGATCCACAAAGTAAACTGATTAGTTTCATATAAAAAAAGAAGTAACCTGAAATTTAAGGTTCACATCTTGATTTGTTTTATGTGGTTTCCGTCTTTACAGAGAAGCAATCATTGATCCAGCTGCAATCTTTGCAATGCTTTTTGGGAGTGAGCTTTTTGAGGATTACATTGGCCAGCTTGCAATGGCATCAATGGCATCCCTTGACATTTTCACAGAAGGGGAGCAATTTGATGCTAAGAAGTTACAAGACAAAATGAGGGTACTGTTTCTCAGCAATTCACTTTCAAGTATAAATCTTTGATGCTATTCATTAATTTGATCCGCTTAAATGCCGTTTTTATTGCTGCATTTATGTAGATTCCTTTATTTTGAGAACATTTGATCTAATCCTGGGAACTTGTGCATTTTTAGGGCACTTATTTTTGGTAGAGTTTGTCCTTGCATTAAATGATTTTTTATTTTTTTATTTTTTGAGTATTCACAATTTCACACCTGTTTAACTTATATTTTTTAGTTACTCTGGCTACTAATATTGGTTTGAATCATCTAATTTCTTGCCTAGTCATTTAAAAGCAATTAAATTTTCAAATGGCTAAACTTATATGAAGTTAAAACTCTTTATAGTTTGGGAACACATTATGAAACGATAAACAATTGAAAGTCATCTTAGTGTCTTGTTCTTGGTTCCATTAACAAAATAGGCTTTGTGAAAGGGACTAAGGGAGAAACATATTCAAGCATGAAAGTAGTTAAAATTCTATTATACTGAGTTTATAGCAGGCAAATGATGCGCCGTATGCTAAATTAAGTAATCCAATTAGTGGATAAACCTATTACTCCAGTACTCAAGTGATAGGTCATTGATACTATCCATTTTGTTTCTAGACATTTTACGAGTGTATTTTTATTTTCATGGTTGGTTTCAATCATTCAATTGTGTAATTCTTGTTTTCAGACGTTGCTCATTGGTTGAGGGTTCCATATAAAAATGAGAAGTTTTTTGCATGAAAAGTTTTGGACTTGCTAGCCTCAGATGTACGTAATACATCTTAAGTTTTCTGTAATTAACTTTGGAAATTACAGTGAAGTGGAAAGTTTTGTAGCTTATTTTATTACACAAGTTGCAGAAATAAGAAGACCGTGTAATTTCTTAAAATATGCTGGCTTTTGGAGCTGTTCGGAGTTATCCCATCACCACCAACATAATGCTTTTGGATAAATTTGGATGGATATTTTCAAAATAAGGATTTAGCCATCTTTAATTATGTTTATTCTTTGTGATGACACTTTTTCGCCATTTTAATATCGGAGTTTGGATGGTGTTACTCTAAGAGCTTAGGATGATATTATTATGCTTTTGAAGTGAACAAAAGATTGGGATTGATGGCCTATTTGGTTGCACTGTATGTTGACATCATTGTGTCACTATTAGGGTTTCTTTGTGCATATGTAAAGACTTGACAAAACATATTCTGAAGCTAAGGGGAAAACCTTTGAGGAGGTTATTTCTACGATAGCAGCTTTTCTGTTTGTTGGTCACTGGTATAGAAAGAAATTAAAAAAAAAAGGAATATTGCAATTGAGTCCGTGAAATGTTAGAATTAGACATAGGTGCTTTTATTTAGAATAGTCTGTGAATTATCTTTGTTTTTGTGATGGTCATTGTGTTATACAAGTGGAATGGCATGTGCAATTTTCATCACAAGAATTTTCATCACAAGATTCTGATATACTCAACTCACCCACCTTTGTGATCAACAACATATCGGTTTGGATGAGAATTTTGGAGTAGTCTAGGAAATATTTCATTTTGATGATTGGATGTGGGTCCTTACATCTTTCTCCATAGTTGAGAACTAAAATGTATCATCAAATGTTATAAAGCTTTCCCATGTCTTGGGGTTGTCACAAGAAACAAGTACAATGAGGAAAATTTTGGATGATCAACAATATACTAGTTTGGATGAGAATTTTGGTGTAGTCTAGGAATTTTTTTTTTTGATGACCAGATGTGGGACCTTATATCTTTCTCCATACTTGAGAACTGAAATGTATCATCAAATGTTATTGTCGCGACCCATAACTGGTTGACGTTACGACCGACACAGAATCCCAGATAATGCCACTCCAAGACAAAATATGAGGCCCTGCTAAGCCTCTACCTTATGCGCCGTCAGATACCTGTACAATACATACAACCTGTATATGGCATCATACAATTGAACCATAAAATTTTTCCACAATTCATCAACAAGATCATATCATCTTGTACACCCACATGGTTCAACATATATGTGATCACCTGTATAAACAAGCATCTACTCCCCAACATATGTGTCATATGCATAAACCATATCCACAACTCATCTATGCTATATGTATATATATACTTACGATGTGATAGTTATATACAAAATCAAAATAAAAAAAGAATCAAAATGTCCCAAATTCCCTTCTCACATGTAAATCCAAAGAGGTGGAAGGCTGCAAATTTGCAATCTAAGCTTTGCCCTTCCTTATTGGATTTGAACCTGAAAAAAATAGGGAAAAAGGGGTGAGCTCCAACTAGCTCAGTGAATATTCTCACAAATAATTCCATAAATGCACTTATAAAAACATGTATGCCATTGAATAATTTTTACAAATTCAAACGCATCAATTTAAAGATAGAATATACATGATTCAAACTAAAACATATAAATCATGTACAAGTTTTAGAAAAATATGCATACGCCTCAACTGAGGTCACATTAGGATAATTCAGTCTACACACTCCCCTGTTTCGCGACAATAGAAGGTGGTCAGAACAATATATCCAAATTTAATCCTTCTACCCTTACATTCTTCGGTAATAGAAAGTCTTTTCCACTGAGTACTATCCAAGTAACATCGGCGACATATTTCCCCGAAGAACAAGTAAATAGAAATATAATTCACGCCAAGGTATTTAATCTCAAATACCCAAGGCAATCCAATGCACAAAGCCATTTTCATGATTATGAATACCATGCACATACATATAAATGCATACATTTCAAACAAGTCAATTTCATATATAAAATGTCATAAATGAAAATTAAAGGTGAGAAATACTCACAACCAATCCAAAGCTAATTACACAAGCTATTTCCAAAAGAGATCAACTAATTTAAAGTCTTGCAAATCAACATGAATTTACACATTCTAGATCAATTTCATGATCCATAATATACACCCAATACACAATAATTCATACCTAATTCCCAACATAAACCAATTAGGTCCATACAACACACATCATTCTAATTCAATCATAATTCTCAATTTCTCATGCCATAAGCACCTAAACTCAATTTACATCCATAATTCATTAATTCAACCCTTAGGCACCAACCATGCTTATTTATATAATCAACCAACGTTTAGGTCTAGGTCACCGCATGACCAACATAGGTCAATTATGACACAATTCAACCCAATTCAAGTCCAATTGAACATAATCCATCATAATTTACCAATTTCAAGCCAATGCATCCAAAGCCTCAAATTTGAAAAAAATCTCTACAATGAGACATAGGGCCAATTTGTGCTAAACATTAAACCACATCATGGGAATACCCAAATTAACACCATGAACCAACTAAGGGTGTCAACTAAACCAACACAGGTCACATGCATTTTCATTGGAGAACCCTAAGCCCAAATTCAAGAGTTAGGTCTCTAACATGGAACCCCATCAATTTCACACCAAAAATTGGGGAAATTGCTACCATTATGCTCCAAATCACGCTAGAATGTCTAATTTCACACATGAAATTTATTGCATGAGTTTTTATGAAAACACTAGTCTCATACATCCACCACAATGGGTTTTGAGCCATGAAAAACACAAATGGGGAGTAGTCAAAGGTGTAGGAAGCTTGTCTCTAGACTAGGTCTTCCCCATATCCGAAACCCATATAAAAAATTACACCATTCAAAAGCTAGAATTTGGGTTAGGAAGAGATTTCATGAAGAAAAAATGGTAAATCAAGCGGATTTGAGCAAGAGTCCACCAAAAATCCCTTCTTCTTCTTCCTTCTCATATTTTCTTCTTTCTTTCTCATCTTTTCTTTTCTCTTTCTCCCCTTTTCCTTCTCAAAAACGTTAAACCCTCGACCAAGAAACGTCGTCGAAATCTCTGGCAACCGTTGGCGACCCTCCTGCGAAAGAAATTTGAGTTTTGTACTTTTGAACGTTTTGGATAATGTGTATTGTGGACATGATTTTAATTAACATGAAGTGTTTTTGATCATTTTATGAAAATTTAACATTTATTATAGAATATAGTTAGATATATATAATTTTGTATATGAATTGTCTAGGGACCTATAAATAATTAATTAATTATCTAAGGACCTATAAATATATTTTTTTTTTCGCTTAGGCTACGCTTCGCCTAGACAGGGAAATCGCCTAGACATTGCCTTGGCGTCTTGAAAACATTGACTTTGATATGCTTGAAGTCGGAGAAGAAAAATTTTCTTCCCAAGATTGAGGTTTTGTAAGATGACCTGAGGAGCAAGACTCCTCATTTGGCCCAAATGAAAATTGCTAATGGGTAGTGAAGATACAAAGTGTGCAACACATTCCTATTATTGGAAGCACAAAAGACAACAGTGAGGTGAAATGGCGATGTTCGTTTTTTTTTCCCTTTTTTTGAACAACATCCAAAGTGTTAATCTTTCGCGAGCAAATAACCACCTAAAAACCTTGAGCTATTAACCACCTGAAGACCGCAACTTTGGAAGGAACGAGAACTCTCCATATAAAGTTAGTTGGGACAAAATTTGGAATCTAGGAATTCACAATTAGACTGGAGAAGAAGGTTTTGCAAGAAAAGGAGCCTAAAGGATTGAGATTCCACAAATGTTTATCAGGACAATTATTGCAAATTCTTGTGTCTCAATTTTCTTAAGAAACTCTTCCTCCTCTCTAATGGTAAGGTTTCTAAACTCTTCCTCCTCTCTAATGGTAAGGTTTCTACAAAAGAAGTTCCAAGAAGGGGCAAAGGGCAGATTTGATTGTTGAGGATTGGTTATGAAGGAGGCGATTGGTTGATATGAGTTGTAGAGAGTTAGTAGTGGCTAGGGTGCGCAGTGGCTAGGTTTTCATCACCACACCAATTATCTTCTCAAAACTTAATGGTTTTATAGTCACCAACTCTAGAGGAAATGAATTTTCAGAGGCTTCCATGGGTAACTCCAGAGGATAGCCCTGCATCTTACCCATTATTTCACATCCCATGTCGACTTTGGATGACTTTGGCCCAAAAGGATTCTTGATCATGAGAAAATCTCTAAAGCCCTGCATCTTTTCATAATGTTTCCAATCTTATGGGGGTGTATTCAATTAGGATTTCCATGGAGTTTTATAGACTTTTTTTTTAAGTGAATGACTTTTGTGGAATTCATAGACTTTTATAAACTTTATAAAATTATAAAATACTTTCATGGACTTTTATAGACTTTCATTTTGAAGGACTTTTATTGACATTGGTAGACTTTTATTGACTTTATCAAATTATGAATGAGTTTCATGGACTTTTTTAAAATGACTCTCATAGACATTGATAGACTTTCATGGACTTATTATTATCCAAGTTTAGAATCTCTCTAATAACCTTCCAACAACCTTGCTCTCTAGTGGCAAAGGTATCAATAGTGTGAGTAATATTGCAAATAGCTTGAGTGAGTTTGTTCATGGCATTTCCAATAGCACTTCTCAAATCTTCATATTCTGCGAAAGTGTTCGTCTAATAATGTTTGTGGGTAGGATGAGACTAATAAAGAACAAAAAAAAAATGTTAATATATGAAGCATATACAAGACCTAACAATCATATTTTATATATATTATTTTAATATGAGAACCTCACCTTAAAGTAATCCTCCATTAATACTATAATTAATTGTAGACACAATATGATAACCATTACTTTAAGGTGAGGTTCTTATATTAAAATAATATATATAAAATATGATTGTTATGTCTTGTATATGCTTCATATATTAACACTTTTTTTTTTCTTTAATAGTCTCGTCCTACCCATAAACATTATCGGACAGACATTTTCGTAGAATATGAAGATTTGAGAATTGCTATTGGAAATGCCATGAACAAACTCACTCAAGCCATTTGCAATATTACTTACATTATTGATACCTTTGTCACTAGAGAACAAGGTTGCTGGAAGGTTATTAGAGAGATTCTAAACTTGGATAATAATAAGTCCATGAAAGTCTATCAATGTCTATGAGAGTCATTTTAAAAAAGTCCATGAAACTCATTCATAAAGTCAATAAAAGTTTATCAATGTCAATAAAAGTCCTTCAAAATGAAAGGCTATAAAAGTCCATGAAAGTCTTTTATAATTCTGTAAAGTTTATAAAAGTCTATGAATTCCACAAAAGTCAATTCACTTAAAAAAAGTCTATAAAACTCCATGGAAATCCTAATTGAGTACACCCCCATTAGAAGTCCACAAAAGTTTTTGGGTTGAGTGGGAGAGAATTTGTGAATTTTTCTATTTATATCTCTTAGCAAAAAGTTTTCAAAGTCTATAAAAGTTTATATTGAATACACCATAACTTTTGTAAAGTTTATAAATGTCCATATTAAATACACCAAGTCTATAAAAGTCTATGGAAATCCTAATTGAATACACCCCTGTTAGTTTTTCTTTATTGATCACAACTTTCCATTTTATCAAATGTGATTTGCCTCGTTCTTCTAAACCTTTCGAAATGGAAGATCTTATGCCTCTCTCAATTTTGCGGGCCACACCAATGGGAGTTTTGAACATGAGAGGAAGTATGTGGGTATGGCTTTTTGACTGAATCAACACTAATATCCCTCGAGATATAAAAGCTCGCCTCCAACCATTAAGCATTTTAGCTATTTTAGAAATAATTGAACTCTAGAACTCTTGTTTAAGGGGATTCCTAAATATTTCAATGGCCAAGATTTGACACCTCACCAAGTCTGTCCACCCTTGGAATGTTTCATGCTCCATAGTAATAATGCCAACCAACTGACTTTTTGACGTGTTCACCTTTAATCCCAAAGTCCAGCAAATGCACTGGAGGATCTTTATGGCTATAGACACATTCTCTTCATTTCCTTCTAGTAGAAAGAGAGTGTCTTTTGCAAATTGTAGATGGGAAACCTCAACTTTATTGCTGGCCATGGAAAATCCTTTTAAAATAGACCTATCTTTTGCTTGAGTGATCATTCTTCTCAGTTCCTAGAACATTCGCCGCCAATGTAAAAGAGAGTGTCACTTTTTGCATTATTTTAATGATTTTCTTTGTTTTTGTTAGTTCTTGTGTGTTTGATTTGATGTTTTTCGGGTTGTTTGACGCCTTTAATATAGCTTTGATTTAATGTTTAGAGTGTTATTGGGGGGTATTTAGGGATAATCTAATCATTGTGTATTTTTAATTTTTTTGGTAATTAGGATATTTTAGGAAAAGCTACAAAACTTGGCAAAAAGACTAGAAATGAGGAAAATCTTAAAAACTTATTGGACTATAAAAAAATAAGCTAAAAAAAGTGGTAAGTAATGCTAAACTTAAGCATATAATTTATATACAGGTTAGGAACAAAGGAAGCGAAGAATAATATATATAATTGAAAACTAAGGGAAAGAAAAGCAAAAGATCTTTGCCATATTAAGTATGTTAAAAATGATATTCAAAGAACCAACTTGATGTTAAAAATGATATTCAAAGATACTCTCATGGAACGTTGGGGGTTGCGATTCGGGAAAGAAAAAATGTTTAATAAGGCAAACCCAAACATCATTATTCTACCGGAAATGAAGAAGGAAGTTTTGGGGAGAAGGCTCATTGGTTAGTTGTGGAACTCCAGGTTCAAAGGCTGGTCGTATTTGCCTTCGAGTGGGTCTTCGGGTGGAGTTCTAATTGCCTGGGACTCAAGATCAGTTAATGTTGTCTCTTGCTTGGTTGGGGCTTTCACGGTTTCAATTCTCATTACACAGTTTGATTCAATATAGTGGTAACTCTCTGGTGTCTATGGTCCCCCATCTCCGACTGATCAACAATTGTTTTGGGATGAACTTACTGGGTTATCAATGGTATGTGGTGATGGATGGTGCGTTGCGGGGTATTTTAACACTGTTAGGTTCAGGGAGGAGAAGCTCAATAGATAGTCCACGACTTACGAGGAGCAAGCAGGAATTTGATATGTTGATTAGCGCGTTGGGTTTGAAGGACCCCCCCGTTGTGTAACGCCAAGCATACGTGGTCAAATCTGAGAGTTGTTCCCATTTGCCGCAGATTAGACAGGTTCCTGGTTTTAGAAGGCCGGGAGAGAATATTCCCTTTCTATAAACAAAAGGCATTAGCTAGAGTAACATCGAACCAGAGGCCCATTTTGTTAGACACTAGGGAAATTAAGTGGGGACCATTACCATTCAAATTTGAAAATGCATGTCTTGCACGTAGGGAGTTCTTGGATTGCACTAAATTATGGTGGCAGTCGATTTTTACCCATGGATGGGAGGGGCATAGATTCATGGTAAAGCTAAAGAAAATGAAGGAGTTGAGATTAAATCATGGGATAGGGAAGTATTTGGGGTTAGTGCATTGAAGTAAAGGGATATTGAAAACATCATTGGCAAGTTGGATAAGATGGAGGAAATGTCAGGGTGGTCCGAGGAGCTTGATCATTTCAGGAAGCTTTACAAGGCTGATTTGGCAGAGAATTGCTTGAGAGATGACAGATGGGCCTTACAAAGAGCTAAAATCAGATGGTTGAAGGAAGGGGATGTAAATTCAAAGTTCTTTCACAATCTTCTCAACAGTCTTTGGAACAAGGGGAAATTGCTAAAGTGGAAAACGAAGATGGCACGTTGATTACTTCTGAGGATGGTGTGGTTGATGAAATTGTCTCTTCCTTCAAAAGTGTGTATTCATCTCATGGGGATTGTAGCTGGGGGGGTCGATGGATTACATTGGGATGCCATTTCTATGGATGACAACTTATTTTTGGAGAGGTTGTTTGATGAGGAGGAGGTTCGGGCCGCAATATTTAGCTGTGATGGGAATAAGGCCCTAGCTTCGGACGGGTTCACGATGTCATTTTTTCAACAGTCATGGGAGGTGGTGAAAGGTGATACATGAAAGTCTTTGAGGAGTTCTATCAGAATGATCAAAATGGGGTTGTTAACATCTAGATCGATGAGACCTACATATGCCTGATTCCCAAGAAGGATCAATCTTGGTGCTTCGAGGATTTTCGGCCTATTAGTTTGTTCACGAGTCTTTACAAGATTATTGCAAAGACATTATAGCCGAGGCTTCGAATGGTCCTTCATAAAACAATAGAGCACACCTAGATGGCTTTTGTACAAGGGTGACAGATTTTGGATGCAGTCTTCATCGCTAATGAAACTGTGGAGGATTACCGGGCACATAAGAAGGAAGGAGTTGTCTTCAAAGTTGATTTTTGCCAAAGCATACGACTCAGTGGAATGGAGTTTTCTTGAGTTTGTCATGCACAAGAAGGGTTTTGGGGAAAGATGGGTGCAATGGATGATGGGGTGTGTTAAGTCTGTTACATATTCGATGGTGATTAAGATAGACCAAGGGGAAAATTCTCAGCTGGAAGAGGTCTCAGATAAGGAGACCCACTGTCTCCATTCTTGTTTACCGTAGTAGCAGACTGCTTAGGGAGGCTAATGACCAGGGTGAGACAAAAATCATTAATTGGAGGGTTCCTAGTTGGGAAAGAGAAAGGTGGAGGTGTCACATATGCAGTTTGTTGATGATACGCTGTTCTTCTTGAGAGGAGAGGAGGAAAATATTCTAAACGCCATACAATTACTGAATTGTTTCAGTTTCATGTCTGGATTGAATATCAATTTGGCCAAATGTCAGCTAGCAGGGATAAACATGGATTAGGGGATGATTCTCAGGCTAGCAAATAAGGTACGGTGCTTAGTGGGGACATGGTCGATGAGGTACTTAGGTCTTCCTTTGGGCAGGAATCCTTGTTCTATAGAGTTTTGGGTACCGGTTTTGGCAAAGGTAGCTTAAGCAGTTAGATGGCTGGAAGCATGCTTTTCTCTCCAAGGGTGGTAGATTAGCTCTCATCTGAGCGGTGTTGTCAGCTCTACCATCTTACTATCTTTCCGTGTTCAGAATTCCGAAAGGCGTGGCAAGCCAAATTGAGAAGAAGTTCAAGTCCTTTCTTTGGAGTGGGACAGCTGGTTATGCTAGTTTGGTGAGTTGGAAAGTGGTTTAGAAACCGTTGTTAAAGGGAGGTTGGGCATTGGCAATTTAAGATTGAGGAATGAAGCATTGTGTGGCAAATGGCTATGAAAATATTTTTTGGAAAGGGATTCTTTGTGGGCTAGAGTGCTGAGAAGCAAGTATGGTCTGGTCCAACCACACGAGCAGTTGGGTGACTCGGGAAGAGTACGAAGATCAACATTCAAAAGTTCATGGAAATTCATATCTTCACTTGCTTTACATTTCTTCTCGCATGTGACTATCAAAGTTGGAGACAACACCACCTTTTGCTTTTGGGAAGATTGTTGGATGGGAGACTTCACATTGGCAGATTTACTCCCTAACTTGTATAGACATTCAATGTCCCACAACGAACCAATAGCCTTCATCTCAACCAGAACCCTTTCCTCATCATTTAACCCTTCATGGAATCTTCATTTTGCTGGATCACGCTCACTAAGAATGCAACGTGAGATTGCCCTTCTTTTGGATCGATTGGCTCCATTTAGGCTATCTGATGTGCCAGATAGTCTTGAGTGGCGTCTCACTTCATCAGGACTATTCTCATGTAAATCTTTCTTTGATATCCTTTGTGACTCCCCTTCATTCCCCTCTTTTCCACTATCAGAGGTTATCTGGCATGTTTCGATTCCAACTAAGATTAGGTTTTTTGGTTGGCTATTCGCTCACAAGAAAATTAACACTTAAATGATGCAAAGGCGCGCTCCCGATCACTCTCTCTCCCCCCATTGTTGCTTATTTTGTAGACATGAGGGAAAATTTTTGGATCACATTTTCTTCTCTTGCAATTATGCGAGAAGAGTTTGGCAGAAGTGGCTCATGTTTTTAGGTGGTAGATATGAGGTCCCTCATAACATTACTAAAGGATTATCATCATCACATCTAGCAAGGTTGTCAAGGGCTGAGAAGGAGACTGGTTTGATTGCGACGTTCGCTACCTGTGGTCACTTTGGTTAGAACGGAATGATAGGCTTGTCAACAATTTCTACAAGGAGTGTGAGCAGTTATGGGAAAACGTTAGACTCTTAGCTAGCTCGTGGGTTCATGTGTCACAATGGGGAAAAGAATTGTCATTATCTAGTTGGTTGTTGAGTTGGAGTAATTGCCTAAGTATGTAAGGGTTGGGTCAAGGGTCTGATCATTTTTTATTGGTGAGGTTGCTTGTTGATGGTAGTGTAGTCATTTTTTGCATCGCTGATGCAACTAGTGGCAATTTTGTACATATTTTACATATTTTACATTAATTAATATTAATATAAGTTACTTTGTTTCTGATAAAAAAAAAAACTCGAGGTTAGTGTGATGGCTTCAAACCCACCTTAGGAAGTGGGAGTTTTGAGTTCGGATCTCACCCTAGCCATGCCACTTCCCTTAGAATACCTGTTGTTCGAGGATGGGGAGGTTGACACATACCCTGAGGGACTAGTTGGGGTTGACACATGCCCAAGGGACTAGTTTGAAAACAGATCAGAGTTTTAGTAAAAGAAGAAGATATCAAATAATGTGACAAATTATTTGAAAATTTATGAAAGGACTGAATATCTATTGGAAAATTGAAGTGTAAAAGAATACAAAGATTTTATTGGATGGTGATTCCACTTAGGTTTGGAAGTGTCTATTTGAAGTTGCGGTTTTGTGGTTAACCAAATAGTTTAATAAAATAACATCAACGACAAAAATGCCTAATGATTGGAAGAAATACATTTGATACTTGTATGTAAAAATAAAGGGGATATTCAGAATTTTGCAAATTATATTGGTATCAAATTGATGAGTCATATGATAAATAGTGAGAGAGAGTGGTAGAGAGTCTAGTGAGTGTTGAGACTTTAGTGTTGAAAATCAATTTGGATGTACACACGGGATATCAATCATGGAAATTATTTACTTAAGAGATTGATGGAGAGGTATACAAAGAAGAAGAATACCTTCACAAGGGCATGATAGAGCATAGTAACTAGAATCGCGATATGAATTGTTAAATCGTACAATTTACCCCCAAACAATTTGAATCGAATTCTTGAATTGTTATACCCATGAATCACAAGTGAATTGGTTTGAATTGTAGATGAATCGGTCTGAATCATGGCTGAACTGGTCCAAATCATTAATTAGCTAACACTAGTGTCTTTATAACTCTATGGATACTTAAATTTATAAAAATGATTCACCAATCTGAATCCTAATTCGATTCATCAAAGCTTCAAAATAATTTGATTCTGATTCACTATTTTTATGTGATAGAGTATTTAGAGTTAGAGAATAGGGATATTATATGGTGTGTTTTAGGGGGAAAAAGTTATAAATAAGGACATTGATTTGATAAAGGATATGTATGGTGATGTGGTAACCATAGTAAAAACCAACAATAGGAGAAACTAACGAATTTCCAATTATTTTAACTTTCCCTAAGGATTTGCTTTAAGCCATTATCTTTTGCACAGTTATTGATGAATTGACCATGGTGTATGCTATTCCTTAATGATATGAGGCTAATTGATAAACTAAATCAAGAAATAATGCTAAATTAGAAGTTTTATAGGAATTATATAACTTGTGGGTTCAATATTAGTAGGTTAAGACTAAAAAAAAAGGGCAGCTCTCCTGCAGATGCGGGGTCCCAAGGAAGGGTAGAACCACATTTGGGTCTGATCCAAATGTTGGAGTAGCAATACAATGCAGAGATGGTGAAGATTGAAAGCCAAAATATACTAAGGAGTGAAAACTTTAGGAATTTAGGCTCGATTATTCATTAGAAGGGAGAAATAGGAGATGATTTGAAATATAGAATTAGAGCAGAGTGGGTTAAGTGCAAGAGTCTTTTAGAGTATTATATGATCCAAACATCCTATTGAAGTTGAAAGAAAAAAATTATAAGACCACCATTATGTCTCCATGTTTTATGAAACAAAATGTTAGGCGGTAAAGAAACAACATGTTCACAAACTGTGTGTGACAAATGCAAGTGTTAAGATGAATATCTGGCAAAACATTGAAAGATCAAATTAGAAATGAACACATTGAAAAAATGGTAAGAGTAGGAGATAAAATGAACGAGAATCAATTAAGATGGTTTTGACACATACAAGGAAGACTATTAGATATGATAGGAAGGCAAAGCTAATTGACAATTTTCAGTAGTGATAGAGATAGGGAAGACATAAAATAACACAGATAGATATAAATAAGAAAGATACAACTACTCAAAACATAATTGACTAATTGTCAACTTAGCGTTTGGTAGAGCTAGAGATGCTAATTCCATGTAGCTAGCAAAAGGCTTTGTTGAGTTGAGTTGAGTAATTTGGGTATTTTCCATAATGACAACAGGTTGGGAACGATATCAACCCTTAAACAAAATCTTTATGATGTAAGTTTTGCCCCAAATGAAAAATGTTGATCCTTTTTCTTTAATTTGAGAGCTTTGAGATAATTTAATGGTGGTACGAGGCTTTTAAGTGAAGCCAGTGGAATCTCCTCTTTCTTTTTCCTTTTTTTTTTTTTTTTTTGAGAAGATACGTGTGTGTGCATCTCCCGAGAGGTATCAAGATTCGAGACCCCTAGGGACAAAGCCCCACTAATGCCCTCACCAATATTGGAAGGACATGATGGTAGGATTCGAACTTAGAACCTCCCCACCGAGTTCGCCCCAGCCCTACCATCGTGCCAATGCCATCATTGGCATTGGAATCTCCTCTTAACATATTGTTATTTGAGTATGAACAGTTTTACTACCATTCTTATGTTTTCTTTAAAAGAATTGCATGTGGTAAATCTCATCTTCTTTCCCTTTATGTTTTTCAGATATCAAAATTTCATTTATATTTGATTTCTTTAAATTGAAGCCAAATTGCAATCAGCAGCCTTATTAGAGAGTTCTCTTTTCCCTTTCTAGAGACCTCTCATTTCTTCCCCTTCAGCATACATTCCTTAATCTTATGTTACATTTTATGATTTCTATCTCGGAATTAATGGTGGTTTGTTGAGCAGAAATTTGTACCACACTGTACTGGTTTTTCACACAAGATATATGCGTAGTTAAGAAATGTTGAGATTAAGCCTATCCCTCAAATCCAAAAGAGCAATGATCCTATGTTTTTCCTGGACTAGAAAGGTTGTTTTGAGAACTCCATTTGCAATTTTTATTTGTTAGTACTTATAGAATTGTTTTTAAATTGTGTGCATACCAATTCTAAATTTCTCTTTAACTTTTTATATTTAAATTTTTTCACACATGCTATTTGTTATTCTTGCCTTTTGTATTATTGATCTCTATACGATCTCTTGCACTCCCATATTAGTTGCACTAGTACCATATCAGCTGCCAAACATGCCTGCCGTCATTGGATAACACTTGAGGTTTTCAGCAGTTTAGCATATTCAAGATCGAGCCTGTAATCACCCAAGACGTCTGGACTATTCAAAAGGAATTTCACACAGAATTAGCAATGGAGCAATGTCAAGAGGTGGTTGGCCAATTCCAAAGGGTTTGGGCATGGAGCAGATGTGAGGAATGATGAATACCTTCTTATGCAAAAGATTAGTAGTTGGGGTTCTTTTTTGAGTTGCATAACAAACAAAAAGGGTATGTTGTAGAGAACTCTTAACTTCACTAGGAATGTCTCCTGAAGGAAAGGATGGGCTTACTAGGAATGGGCTGACACAGTATAATAAGCCAAATTAATTTGCTGCACTTTATGAGAACAATATAGTGAAGTAAACTTTCTTGCATATGCTAGTTTCTGTAGGATTCTATTCTCAGAATCCTTAAATGCAGAACAGGTGTTTTTGTTAAATGGCCAGAACTATAATTCTCATGATGTTTATTTATACAAAATAACTTTTGCAATGGGGTTCCCACTCTTACCATGGTTGTTGCATGGAAATTGGTGGCATTCCATGATCAGATCTCATATGTCTTTTTTTGCTGTTTTAATTGAGCTTTGTTGTCCTCATAGTTCAATGTATATTCTTATGTTTTCATCTGGATTTCCATTTGGACTCTATATGGATGATTTGTTCTTTGCCCCAGGTGTTGCAAAAGGAAAGAGAAGAGAAGCTTGCAGAAATTTTGAAAAACCGACTCAACCAGTATGTACAAGGGAACAAAGATGAATTCATTAGTCATGCGGAAGCTGAGGTCTCAAGGCTTTCCAATGCAGGTAATACTTTTATCATTCAATAGCTTTCATCTTTTGTAATCTTTGTATTTCAAGTTGTCGACTTGGTACATCCAGTTGCGAACTACTAGTAGTATCTGGGTGATTGGCTCGAAAGTTCCAGTTTTGATATCAACGTATAAAGGATTTATCTAATGTGGATTCCTTGCACAGTGCATATATATGGCCTACATTGTCAAATTGGAGGCCTAAGCAGCTGGAAACTCTAGGTCGCACAGTATCAACAGGATCTACTTCTTGCACCTTCTCTAATTTACGACAGGGTTGGAGTCAGCTAGTGTTACATGTTAGAATGAATATTTCCTGACAATTAAATGGCTATCAGCTTATCAGTTATGCTTCATAGGAAAGTCCCTGCTCATCTCTTTGTGATGCTTAGTTGCACACCTTCAAGAGTGGAGATTGCTTCCTTAGAATCAATTTTTTTTTCCCCGGCAACATGAGATTTGTGATTCATTATCTTTATGACAAGGGTTGGTGAAATGAATTGACTAGTTTTTATTTATTTACTCATAAGGGGATTGATTATTTTTTGTTTCAGCTATGCCATGGATGTTTTAACTCCCTGTACTAGAGTAGGTCAGGATTAGAACTTAAAGTTGATAATTTTCATATGTAGCATTTACAGGTGTAGCTTTTGTCTACTTAAGAGGCTTATGGATTTCATCTTACACACTTTCCTACTGGGACGTCTTGCATGCTAGAAGTAGGATGGAAGTTGGGATGGTCAAGGACCAACCTTAGCACTATATTCCAAGTAATGGTAGTAGGTGTCTGTAACGTTGGTGATACAACAAATAATTAAAGAAACGAGTTAGATAAATGTGTTTTGGGAAGGATTTTAGAATTCTTATAATGAAATTAATATAATAACATTTAGGAGATGTTATGCGCCTGATAGAATGGAGTAGAGGAAGTGGACTCATGTAGCTAACCCCATGTAGTTGGGAAAAGGCCTTCTTGAGTATATGCCAACATATTGTTCGAAGTAACCACAAATATTCTGCTTTCTAGTTTGAAACCCATTCATTCAAAGGAAACTGATACCTAATAACATAATCCTTTGAAACAGAGTTGTACATGCTACCAGTAGTATCACAACATCATGACTAAGAAGCATTATTTTCAAAAGATGACGGACTTGAGAGTGCTTAATTTTCTCAGTTCTTTGAGCTATGCATTAACTGCTCAGTTCTAATTTCTTTCCTGCATGGCTCTTGGCCGCTAGGTGTGCTTTGTTGCCTTTAACTATTACTCTTCTGATCAATGCCTCAATTTGTTTTCTTCAGCTTATGGTGTCGATATGTTGAATACAATTGGCTACATTTATGTAAGACAAGCAGCCAAGGAGCTTGGGAAGAAAGCAATATATTTAGGAGTCCCTTTCATTGCTGAGTGGTTCAGGAACAAGGGTCACTTCATTAAATCTCAAGTAACGGCTGCCACAGGTGAGCATATTGTCCTTGGTTTGATTTGTTACCTTATTAGTTGGTTACGCTCATGGCTTCTGTCTTCGGCAATTATTTGGTACATGATTGGGTGTCATTTCCATGTTTTTCTTTAGAAATCTATTGGTTTTAATTTTTAGTAGTGTTAGCTGTGAGAACCTTCTTATGTGAATAATCCAAAGGTGGCGAAAAGCATTATCATATTTCTATGCCATTGTTAATTGCTTTTTTTTTTTTCTTTTTCTTTTCTTTTCTTTCTCTTGTGTGTGCCTGGAGCAGGTGCATTAGCTTTGCTACAGCTACAGGAGGACATGAAGAAGCAACTTAATGCTGAAGGAAACTATACTGAAGAACAGCTTGAAGAATATATGCAGTCTCACAAGAAGCTTATGATTGATTCTTTGTGGAAGCTTAATGTTGCTGATATTGAATCCACACTTTCTCGTGTCTGTCAGATGGTTTGTCTTTTTTTTCTGTAGCTTTGGTTGATTGTTAACTGGACAAAACTCCTTCACAATTGCTCTCAGGCATAAACTCTCCGAGTTCAATGTAGGTCCTTCAAGACAACACTGTCAAGAAAGAAGAGCTCCGTTCGCGCGCAAAAGGGTTGAGAACACTTGGGAAAATCTTTCAGGTACTGTTTCTCTTATCTGTATCTCTATTTGGTGTTGCAGATGGTAATCAATTCTCTAATATTGTATTGGAACATGACATTCTCTCAGAGGGTTAAGTCGAACAACTCGAATGAAAGTGATAGTATTGCCCTCAACAACAGTTCAGCCAATAAGCTGAATGGAAGTGATCGAAGCTATGATGCTAGTTCTCCTGATATATCCCCCAAATCTCCAGAACAAGCAGCTTACAACACTATTGCTGCCCAGGTACTTTTTCCCCGCTCTTAATACTTTCAATAGTTGGTTGCACGAAAAGGTTTAAGAATTAATTTGTGCTTTAAGGAAGTTGGGATGCTTCTCCTTTTACCTAATTGAAATTTAAAAAAATACACGTGTTTTTTCATTATCTAAAGAAGTTATTAGTTAGGCCAGAACTCGCAATATTGGAAGTGATCAGGTAGTGAATTGAGTAGATCTCAATCTTATTATTTCACTAAGATCTTAGTTGAATTTATTTGTGTTTCAATTCTGTTTGCTTTAGAAATCACATTCCATAGTCTTGTTACTGATTTTTGTTTTCCATTTTTTGCATTCATTTCTACCTAATAGAGCCCATATGTGGAAGCTCCCCAGTTCACCGGAATGGACTATAACTACAATTTCCCAATGCCAGCCGCACCGCCTGGTGCACAGAGACATTCTTCATAGATAAGCAGGTTTGTTGTTGTTTTGGGTCCATACATGGATGTCATTGTTTGGGTTTTCTTTAGTACAACGACCTGTTTGGTATGTTATGTTGTCATGGCTTATGGATTGGGGGTTGGAGTCATATATTCCCTATTTGATGTATGTGTTTGTAACTAGTAGAGAGTTTTAGCTGGAGTTATACATCCCCACCTTGTGATGAGCAGGCATTCTGTTGAACACATGCTTTGCTTAGAAGTACATATAAATGAATGAGATTTGTGTAATCTTTTCAGGTCCTGCAATGGGGGTTAGGTTTTGGATCCTTTTGGCTCCTTGGTTGTATATTTGAGTTTCCCAGTGGCCCTTTTCTTTCTTTCCATGATATTTAATTCTTCATATTGTCTTGTGTTGAAGATACTCTGTTGTACATATATATTTATATATATAGTATTAATCTTGATTGCTTTCACCTGTGATTCAAATACAAGTTGCACAATGTCCTGGGAAGCTTAAGAAAATACAGTAGTTGCAGAATCACTTGATTCAATGATTTTTTGCTGGAATATGTTATCTATCTAAAATTTTAGGGGCCCTTAAGATGGTTATCTATATCCTTGAAGGTTTCAACACTTGGGTCTGGATTGTGTTAGATGATCTTTGATTGTTAAGCAATACTTTGGGGTTGCCCATCATGGTCAATTGGGCAAAGATGTTCCAACAAATATTTTTGAAATAAATCCCAACCAAACTTAATATAAAGAAAGGAGAAGATGAAATTAAAAAAAAAAAAAAAAAAAATTTTGAACGTTGATGTCAACATGTAAATTTTAACATCTGCCAACCGATACTTTGAACTTTTTATTCTCTCTTTTTGAGTAAAAACTAATCTATTACATTCACAAATTGATTGTGAGAATCATGTAAAACATTTAATAGCTGCTCCCTAATTATTTTTAGTTACATTTATTAAATGGATATAATGCAAGCTAATTCAGTGACAGATTAGGAAGAAGAATGGTTTTCCTTCATTTTTTTTTTCACAGATTACATTATGCAGGTTTCAGTGTTATTATAATAAAATTCTTTTGATGTTTAATTGAGGTACTATTCATGTTTTATACATACCATTATTTGAGAGATATAATAAACTTATTTAACTAAAGAAATTAAATGAAGTTGGTGTCATGTTACTTTTTTGGACCTGTAAACATCAACTAAACCCCTTAATATTTTTAACGTAATTACCAATTTAACTTTCAAATTTGTTTCTCTGTTGGTAAGATGCAACAACCAATTATTGATATATGAATATGAATTAATTCACTCACTCTCATTGTCATTTTTTTTGGAGGGTTTCATTTATAGTATTTGTTACATTAGATCATCATGTCCCTATAAGTCGGTTTAAATCATTGGATCAAAGACAATGACAATTTCAGCTATATTAATACGTAAAACAAATGTTAGATGTGTACACGTATTATTTTTTTAGTATAGTAGTCACAATCATTGTTTGCAAAAAAAAAAAAAAAAAAAAGCCACAATCATTCAACATGTCAAACATTTTTGTAAAAAATTAAAAATATTATACCATGATAAAGGGTAATATTGTGATTTATGTCCCCAGTCCTAATTGTTTGTTTGTTTTTTTCAAACCAATGAATACCCCTAATCATATTTATATTTTTTTTGTATTAACATATATATGACATAATATATGCATAATATTAAAAACGTATGTCTTAAACATATGATTATAACATGCACATCGTCCGACACTCATGTTCTTACCTTCATGTATGTTTATATGTTCAAAGTTAGAAGTATAATTACATAGCTTAAACTCCATTTACACAACAATATTTTAACATAATCATACTTTTCAAAATCAAATCAAAATGTTACAAAAGCCACAATAACAATTATGTCGAATTATCATATTTCTTCACCTACCAACATGTCTGATATTTAAGAAAATTAATTTAAACCAAAAAAAAATAAAAATCCTATAACCTAAACTAAGCAAAGCTCAAAATAATCCTATAATCTAAAACCCAATTTATTTTTTCAAGTGTAATTTTTTCTTGTAAATTAATTAAAAAAAAAAGGAGAAAAAGACAGAATATCTAAGCACTTCACCTTCACTTCACCTCTCCTGTCGGTGGCACTGGTGGTGGGTCACTGCCACCTGTCCCCCTCACTTAAATTTCCAGCCTGTTCCACTTAAACCTCGAACACCTTTCCCCCCTCTTCCAATCTCCACCGTCCAGTCTTTCCAAATCTACAGTCAACTTAATCAAATGGACCCACCTCTCCTACGCTTGACAAGCTTCTCTGATCTACCACCTTCTTCTTCTTCTTCTTCTTCTTCTTCTTTCCTTTCATCCAAAGGCAAAACCTACTCCAAGCTCCTCCGTCCACCCACCCTCTCAAAATCTCTCCTGTAATTCATTTCTATTTATTTCTATCTACCAATCTCTGCTCTCATACTACAACATTCTCATCTGGGTCTTTTCAATTTCCTTTTTTTTTTTTGCTGTTTTATTTTTGTTTTTCTCTTCTGATCTCGTTTTCTCTTGTGCTAGAATGGGGACTAAACGGGCACTACTGCTAATATCTCTTCTGGGTGCATTGATTTTCTTTGGGAATGTTGATGCTAAGAAAAAGGAGAAGATTTGCAATAAAGGGTGGGAATGCAGGGGCTCTATCTACTGCTGCAATGAGACAATCTCAGATTTCTTCCAGACTTACCAATTTGAGAACCTTTTCGCCAAGAGAAACTCTCCTGTTGCCCACGCTGTTGGGTTCTGGGATTACCAGTCTTTCATCACTGCTTCTGTTCAGTTTCAGCCTCTTGGGTTCGGTACAACTGGAGGAAAGCTTATGGGGATGAAGGAGATTGCGGCTTTTCTTGGGCATGTTGGTGCCAAGACTTCTTGTGGGTATGGTGTGGCTACTGGTGGCCCTCTTGCTTGGGGGCTTTGTTATAACCATGAGATGAGCCCTAGTCAGTCTTACTGCGCCGAGGATTATCTCTATCCTTGCACCCCCGGTGCTGAATACTATGGGCGTGGTGCTTTACCCGTTTACTGGTATGTTATTTGGTTGTTTAAAGATCAGGTTTTGTTGATTTTGGTTGTGTTTTTGGCTGGATTTCTTTCTGTGTTTCACATAATGGGTATTGAACAAGTTGAGATTTTTTTAGCTCATAATTAACCTGATTTCAAATTGTTTCTTCTCATTTAAATAATGGGTAAAAATTTGTTGATTTTGGTTGTGTTTCTGGTTGGATTTCTGTGTTTCGAATAATGGGTATTGATCAAGTTGAGATTTCTTAGACCATAATTATCCAAATTTTCGGTTGTTTCTTCTTAACTACATAATGGGTAAAGATTTGTTGATTTGTTGATTTTGATTGGGTTTTTTGTGTTTCACATAATGGGTATTGCAGAAGTTGAGATTTTTTAGCCATAGCTGTTCTAATTTCAAATTGTTTCTTCTCATTTATATAATGGGTAAGACATTTTGTTGATTTTGGCTGTGTTTCTGGTTGGATTTCTCTATTTCACATGATGGATATTGCACATGTTGCGATTTTTAACCCATAATTATCCTAATTTCAGATTGTTTCTTTCTTCTCATTTACATAATGGGTTTAGTAAATTTAAGAAAAACACTTGTTGCCTTTTGATACCTCAGGAACTCCAATTATGGAGTAATTGGGGAGGGACTGAAGTTGGATCTGCTGAGCCATCCTGAATATCTTGAGCAGAATGCCACCATTGCTTTCCAAGCTGCTATGTGGAGGTGGATGACCCCGATGAAGAAGAAGCAGCCTTCTGCTCATGATGTCTTTGTTGGGAACTGGAAGCCTACCAAGAATGATACTCTAGCTAAAAGAGTTCCTGGTTTTGGCACCACAATGAACATTCTCTATGGGGATTTGGTGTGTGGTCAGGGCGATATTGATTTGATGAACAACATTGTCTCCCATTTCCTCTACTACCTTGATCTAATGGGTGTGGGAAGAGAAGAGGCAGGATCCCATGATGTCCTTGCTTGCGCTGAGCAGCTTGCATTTAACCCTACAACTCCAGCTCAAACTTCAAGTACATAAAGCTATATAGATATAGTGTGTGGATGCTGAGATACTCCCATTGGCAAAATAGAGTCAGTCCTTGGAGAGGAAAATATCAATAAAGGGGTTGTTGTAAGGTTACTTCTTTTATCAAATGGTGTAGAATTATTTCTGTAGCAGATTCATTGTGGTTTGCTCATTGGTTTTGTTTGTAGATGAAGATGTTTACTGCTTTCCAAACTTTTGTTATTGCAAATTGTATTATTGTTAAGAGTGGTTGCTATTCTCAATTGTATGGCATAGACCATCTTGTTCTTGTTATATATATCACATGCTTGCCTCTCATTTGCAAGGAGTTGGTGTATTCTTGTTCTTCTGTAATATTAGATACTTGGGACTTATTCATAATGCTTAAAAATGTGTTTCAAAATTTTAGCTTGGAGCCATATGTGCCTGCAACAATTTTGAGGTTGTGTTGAATTCATTTTCAGATTAGATCATAGATTGATGAAATTTTCATTGATGCCTGGCTTGCTGATTTGCTCACTCTTTTGCTGTCACTTCTTTACATTGTATTATACCTTTTGCTTGCTTTTCATTACTGAAATGGATTGAAATAAGTTAAAAGGGTGGTTTCATAAGCAAGTGATGGACCCCATTAGTTAGTTTTCACTGGTTAACATTTTTTTTTGGTCTCATCTGATAAAAAATGTGGACCAACTAGTTTGGTCTTAATGGGGAGAGAGCATTCAGCTTAATTTATGATTCCATTGTTCTAAGCACAGGAAGAGGCATGCCAAACCATCTTACTGCTTGATTGAAAAATGATAATCAAGGCTTTTTGGTTCAGATCCAAAGAGACCCATTTCACAGGAGATATTGCAGTTGTTTGGAGCAGTTTACAGTGATCTTACAAGTTGCACAAGATTTTCGTGCGCAAACAAAAACAACAATGACATTTCTTGATTCAAATTACTTCTAATCGCTTTTCAATAATCAGATTTCTCATTCCCACCCTCAAATTATTGCGTGTCAAATGCCTTCTTGATGGAAGTAATCTTTAATCTAGAGTACTTCTCTTCATTCAAATAAAGGGGTGTTTTTTTTTCCTAACCGAATCCCTAGTGAAGCTTTGATGGGTGTAACCTTTTAAACTAAATTACATTACATTAACAATGGACTGATGATTCTACTATCTGAGATACCTATATCAGAACATGAACCCCTTCTCTTATCTTCTTCTTTTTGGGGGTTCCCTAAAGAACCTTAAAATCATCCAATTCAAATCCCTCTACTTGGGTTTCATAATCCTCTGCAAAACAACTGATCTAGCTTTGTGAATGTTCCTACTGCAACCATCCACATACTCCCCTAACTCCTCCACATTCCTTGAAAAAACCCCAACTTTCCTCTCAATTTCTTCAATAACCAAACTCATTCCACTCCCATCACCATCCCCATCATCAATCTTCCCAACCAAACTTGCCAATTCTGCTTCCAATCCCTCCACCAAAACCTTAATATTATCCAAATCCCTCAAAGCCACAAGCGTCCCAGCATGAACTGAACTCACCACTCCCCTCTGCTCCTCCACTGCACTCTCAAACTTCCTCCACAACACACTAAACCAGTTCTCCATCGGCGCCCATGCCGCTGCCGCCCCCAACGCAGTCACTATCATCGTCACGACCGGCGGCGCCGTCATCACCGCCGCAACAATAGAACAAACCAATACAGTAACAACAGTAACTGCAAAAATAACACTAGCAGTCTTCTTCCACGTCCTAATTCTCTTCAACCTCTTATCAAGATTCAATCTTTCCGCTTCCAATCGCTCCAACATGCCCAAATTCTCACTGTAAACCTTTCCAAACAGCTTTAACACCTCTTCCGTGAAATGGGTCGTATCTTCTGATTTGAACCTCGTTAAATCCTCCACGGCCTTCTTGTACCCTTCTCGTTCTTGACCTTCTTCTGAGGCAAGTCTCTGAAGAGCTGACCGCAAAATTGCTTGTTTGAGCTTGGCGGTGGTTAAGAAACGCTGGAGAGAGGTGAAGAAATCGAGGGTGTGGAGGCTGGTTTTGAAGTAATCGTCGACGAGGGATAAGAGTTGTGGGTTTTTCCAGATGTCTTTTTTGGTGGCGAGAACTTGGTTGACGACTTGCTGGTTTGAGTCGAGGAGGTAACCGGTGATTTCTTGGAGGAGATCTAGAGAGAAGGGTAGGGGCTGATTGGCTGAAACTGATATAACGTCGATTGCGCGGTTTGTTCGGAGGTGAAGATCGGAGTCGAATTGGCGGACTTGTGGGTCGGTGTCTCGGGCGTGTTGGTAAGAGAAGAGGAGATGGTCCATGGAGAGGGTTGGGGGTAAGAATTGTTGTTGGTTTGTTGGAGTTACTGTGGTGGAAGATGATGTAGTAGTGCCCAGTTGGTTTCCCATGAATGGATTAGGATGAGAGATTTTTGAAGTTTCAGAGAAGAAAATGGTAGAGATTAATAGATGGGTAGAGGAAGAAGATGGATGAGATTCAGAGGAAAAGGGTGGGAAGAAATATTTTGGTGATCAATTTCTAAGAAGTTTCATTTATTTTATTTTTTTGGTCAGGAGAAGCTTCATTTTGTTGGTTGAGAGAAGAAATTGCAGGGAAGAGTCAAAAAGGACATTTGTTTATGTTTGGATTGCGTGTTATGGAAGAACGTCTGGAACGCCATTATCATTATCATTATCATTTTATTTTATTTTTATTTTTAATTAAAAGTGACAATATATGCCACGATACGATAATACGATTCAAAATTGATATAAAATAAATATGTTTAAATTTTACATAAATAAGTGCTGGTCAAAATAAGTTAAACTTAATTAAACACGATTAAATTTCAGATCAAAAGCATGTTGACATGTTAAATTCAAAATTAACTCATTTAATACGATTATATTTTGTGTTGAGACTTATGTTATATGTGAAGACTTTTTAATATTTTATATCATGTGTTGTGACTTTAACTTTATAATATTTTATTTAATTTTTATTATATAGTTGTATAATTATGATTTTTAAATTTATATGTTAATTTAGAATTTATATATGATAAATAGGTTAGAATGAACTTATTTAAGTTTTAAGGGTTATAAAGAGGTTAACTTGTTTAACCAGTTTATTAAACGTGTAGGATTTGAGTTTATATATAATGACACATTATTTAAATGTGTTGTATTTGAGTTTATAATATATTTTATTATACACGATTACGATACGACTGATTACGACATTACAACATAAATTGCTACCTCTATTATCAATGGTTTGCTGCTGGATGGAATGCTAGCGTGGTTCAAACTCTTCAATTAATTTGACGTTTTCTTGGCTCTCAAAAAATATTCACTTTTTAAATTATTTATATACTTATAAAAAACTAATATACTATTTAAATTTATAATACATTTGCTTCCCTTGTGAAGAGGAGATTGTTCGGCACCTGCGGCACAAACCAATTTTTGACCTATGCAAAGCGCACAACAATTATATGTAGGCTTGTAGCGAAAGACCTTAAATACACATAATGAAACTGAAGTCTCTGTGAGAGTTTTTTCAAAGTGTTTTGACAACACTTGTTTATAACTACAATAGTAAAAAATAGTTTTTAAATTTTAAAAGAAGTTAAAGGCTGCATTAAGTTTGTAATTTAAAAATAATTTTTTATATCCAAAATTGTAAAATATGTTTGATTTGTAGAATTCGAAAACAGTTTTTTGAGATTTTACAAAGAAAACATATAGATTTCTTAAAACGATAAAAAGTTATTTTTAAAATTTTTACTTTTTGAGTTGTATTTCAATTTTTGGATCAGGAACGAAACATATCACGATGGAGCCAACTTTTCTTAAAAAAATACTTTTTTTTAGAAGTGTTACTTAATAAACGTGCTTTTGCAAATACTATACCAAACGGGCCATTATATTGGATACCATTAAATTATATATAGACAAATAATTTGAAGGCATAGGTAACAAAAGACCCTTACAGGGGCACAACTCATCATCTACTAAGACCATCAGGATAACTTCTAAGGAGACTTAAGTCCTTAACTCAAAGGTAGGTAGGGACAGGGGTGATAATAGTTTGGTTTAGTTTAATTTGATGCTCAAATCTAATCTAAATCAAATATAATCGGTTTCAATTCGGTTTAGTTCAAATTATCAACTTCGAACCAATCCAAACTGAATATGATCGATTTGGGTTGATCGGTTTAAGATTTTAAATGCACATACATTAAATAAATCAAAATAGTTAATTATGAAAGAATATATATAAAATAATCTTAAATTTTTTAATATATTTATAATAAATTTAAAAACAATCTTTACTATATAAGATAATTATATAATTCTTAGGACAATATTTACATCATAAAAGAATATTAGATATTAAAAAATAAGGGACAACACCTTTTCTTTTACAACCCATTCGATTTGGTTTAGATCGATTTTTCAAAACTTTAAATCATAATCTGAACCAAACCTATCGGGTTATACTTTTTCTAACCCAAACCCAAATTGAACTTTTTAAAAAATAAAAAAATCAAACCAAACACACTGGTTCGTTTCGATTTCGTGGTTTGAGTCAATTCATTGACACCTGTGTAGGCAGGGAGACACTAAGATTTTATACCGAGAATATCTATTGATAGCACCTACTACATTTTGAGATCAAAGCCTACCAACGTTAGTAGTGTAATCATTTGTGTGCCCATTTGAAATATTTTTTTTTAAGAAAAAAAAAGTAAAAAAAAAATTCAAAGTTTTTGAAGCAAGCTACATTATTTGTGTACTTTACTCTGAGTATATAATTGTCTTATTGGGTTCTGTAAGAATAATAGTTTCTACTGCGTCTTTAGAAAGAAAAAAAAAAACAAAAACGAAAGTTTCTGCTAGGTTTAATTATTAATATCAATGTATATATTACTCTTTTTTTCTTAAAAAAAAAAAAAACCAAATAAGCTTTTGAGTGATTAATTTGATTCTGATGGAATCTTTTGATTTCAAAAGAAGAAGAAATAGAATGAAATCAACTTGGGATAAAATAATGAATTGTGCTACCCTCACAACTTTTCTTAATTAATTCAACTCTGCAATTTTTCATATTCATCTCGCTTTTCTCTCTTTTTTTTTTTTTTTTTTTTTAAGTTAGGGATATGAGGCCTCACCCCTACTACTCCCCTGGGGCACGAGCACAGAAATCCAAGAACACCATTGTATGAGCGAGAAAGCTCAAACTCATAGTCTATATAGTAAAATTTTATGTTCCTCAACTCCGACACTCGCCCAACCCGGGGGAGGGGGGAGGGGGGAGGGGTTGTCATCCTTGATCTCTATGTGCCCTAGGGGGGTTGCCATCCTTGATCTCTATTTGCCCTTTCGACTAGTGATGTGCTACGTTACACCCTTGATGTATCATTGCTTTACCAATAACTACCTCTTTTGATTCAAATTTTCCTTCCATGCAAATCTTGTTTCTATCATTCTAGATTGCACGAGAACATATCAACACTCTTTTCAAGTCACTCTTGTTGGCTTCCATTGCTGCATCTTCCACTTTTCCTTAAAGCATCATAGATGAAATTCCTCCACTATCCATAAGAGGCTCCCATAGAGACCAAATCATATTGGCTCTCATTCATCTAGATATCGCGTGAACAGCTGTTTCCACTTCATCTTGACATATTTTGCATGTGACATCTTCTGTGACGCCCCGAAAATTATTTCATCTAGCCCATAACCCAATTGCACTTTGCCCAAACTCTATGTGTTGCCTTGATATGTTTGGTGTTTGTTTGATGATTGTTTAATGTTTGTATAGTTGATGCTTGATAATGTATATAAATATGTGTATCATAAATTGTATATGGGTCGTGTTAAATTAAAGTATAATGCATATGTTATTATTTATGCATGAGCCCATTAAACCATGAATTGATATGGGTTAGGATTGATTGAATAAAAGGATAAATGAGAATGAAAATTTGGTGTATTAAATGGATTGAACATTTAAAATACATGGAAGCATGAGATTGGTTAAAGTACATGTGGTTGGTATGGGTAGTATGAGACCAACACATGTGAAGGTTGGTGCATGAAAGTGGACAAGTGTCCCATGCCCACTTCTAGAATCCAAGAATGTGCTAGAAAATAAGGTGAGTGGAGGAGAGAATCCAAGAATGTGCTAGAAAATAAGGTGAGTGGAGGAGAGAATCCAAGAATGTGCTAGAAAGTGAGGTGAGTGGAGGAAGGAATCAAGGAAGTGCTAGAAAGAGGTGAGTGGAGAGAAAGGAAAGAAGAAGAGAAAGAAAAGAAGATAAAGGAAAGAAGAAGAGAAAGAAGGAGAGAGTTGCAGGAGGAAGATCCCTGCGACATTTTCATCAAAGAGGTGGATCTTGCGAATACATGGTCAGATTGAGCTCAAAATTTGTCAGCAAGTTCGTAGCTTATGGTTATTCATTCTGGACGGTGAAGATCTTGATCCGAGGTTTCCTCTAAGAGATCTAACCTCTCAAACAAAGCTGGTCGGAAAGTCTGGAATTCTCGCGCCGTTCCTCTCACACTTCTAGATCTCCTTAATCCACCGTTGGATGGATATAAAATTTGGGTATGTCGTGTACAACGGATATTTCTGAATTCTTAACGGTGGAGATCTTGATTTAGGGTCTCTTCTGAGAGATCTAACCTCTGAAACAAAGCTGGTCAGAGATTCTGGATTTCTCGTGGTGTTTCGCTCAAACTTATAGATCTCCTAAATCTACCGTTGGACGGATATCAAATTTGGGTATGTAGTTTATAACTGATATATCTGTATTCTGAACGGTGGAGATGTGTATTCGTGTAGTATTTTGTGTGATATAGTCATCTGAGTTTGAGTATTTGCAGCAGGAAAGGAGAAATTGTCTGATTAGAGACTTGTTCATCAAATATACATATCTTTTCGGTCCACCGTTGGATTAGGCTGATATTTGGACAGAAGGTTTGTATCTTCACATACTTCAATCTGTACGGTTGATTTTGTGATTACATATTTCTGTTGGTATATTGATACATCTGAACAGAATAGTAAATGAAGAATTGGTAGGGTTGCTTGTATTAGACCTAAATTTAGAATATGAACTTAGACCTTTCCAAATAGCTTGCATGTCAACTATGTTGACCTAGTTGCCATTGTTGATGAACCCATGATGCAAAATCAGTGATATACATGGCTGAACATGGTGACCTAGTGTAAATCGACAATATGGCCTAAGTATGGAAAATTTCATATTTTAGGGCTTTTGATGCTTTTGGCCTAGAATCATTGAATTGATACAACTTATGTTTAATTAAGCATGATTAGAGTTGATTATGCTACTGATTTGGTGGTTGTGACCATATCATGGGTTAGGCCTACTTGTGATCAAGTGACCAACGTTGGGCATGTTTATGCCTAAGGAATTGAAAATCAGTATTTTTGATTAATAGAATGGTTTATGTATGAGAACTATACATTAGAGGCCTAAGTCATGTGATTTGAGTTGAATGATGGGATTAGATGGGATTTAGGCCTATTGTTTATATGTGGGCTGATTTAGGGTTGATGTGTAATGTCTATGTGATTGAGCATAGAAATTGATGTATGGTAGGATATTGATGTATGTTTCAGGATCTTGATTGGGTTGATTCGGTTTGGTGGTCGTGTGTGGTTAAATACTCTCGCGAGGCTTGGTTGTGAGTAGACTTCATTTATGATTATATCTTTTATGTCATCATATCACTTATATATTGTATGTTGAAAGCATGAATGTGTTCTAATGTTTTGAATGATGCATTGATTTGAGAAAACCTTATGACTTTGGTTGGGCCCGTCTATCTGGCTAATAGGGGGACTTAACCTTGTCATAGGAGGGTTTTAGGAAAGGAAGAGATTGGGGTCAACGGTACGGTGAAATAGACGTGCACTAGTAACCCAAAATAAACATGATTGGGATCAACGGTACGGTGAAATAGACGTATACTAGTAACCCAATGCATGTGGAATGTGGATCCAAATTGATAAGCTTTTACTTGCATCGAACTTATTATAAATGTTTGATATCTATATGTTATGAGCTTTTAAATCATGCTACACATTGACATGCATACATGATATTTATTGATGAGTATTGATAGCATATCTGAATTCTATTCACTGGGCACCGTTGGCTCAACCTCATTTTCTTCTTTCAGGTCCTTCTGTCCCGAATAAGGGCAAAGGAGTAGTTATATCTTGAGGGCCTTGCTTGCGAGAGAATCCAAAGCCTCGATGTGAGTTGTGAGGCATTTTGATTGAACTGTGTTTTAAATTATGAAGTATTATATTTTGGATTATGTAATTATAACACTTACCACATTATAGTATGGGTGAGTTGGGACTTGTTAGATAGACTATGTGGGCATATGACGGTTTTATTTGTACCCACAATTTTGGACTTTATGAGTATGTCAATTTTAATGGACTGTAGGGATTATGATTATTATTTATGGTTCATATTTTTATGGATTATCTCTTGTCTTGGATGATTAATACGGTGGGTAGTTTTGTTTAATACCTTTTGATATCATATCGTTGTTTGGGATAAGGCTTGTAGGGTCTCAACCACCTCACGGGAGTTGAGGAGTGGTCGGAGATGCCTACGCCGGGCGTCCCGTCTCGGCATTCCGCACGCCATTCCCTGAGGGGTTGGTGGTCCGGGGTGCGGGGCCGCCACATCTTCCATGACTTGCCTCTTCCACAAATTTTCACTTGATGGGATTATATTATGAATGAACCTCCAGAAGAATACTCTCACTTTTGGAGGAACATTAGCAGCCCATATTTTTGCCCAAAACTTCCTATTTGCTTCACCAAGTGAACTCTATCCACTATCTGAATCTACCAATGCCAACTGATACCCACTTTTGACCGTGTACTGCCCATTCTTTGTGAAGTGCCATATTAGAGCATCTGGAAGATTTCTTCTGCTCAAACGAGTTTTCATTATCTCTTCCACATCCATTGGAAGCAAATGATCACTTAGTCTCTCAATGTTCCATCTATGCTCCTATGTGATGAAAGATGCAATCGGACAATCAGTTTCTCTTTTTGGTGGCGAAATCAGCTTAAAAGAAGATGGACGAGGTAGCCAAGGGTCCTTGTGCATATTAATCGTCGAGCCATCACCCACCCTCCATCTAATCCTTTTTTTAATAGGTCGTGACTCCACAATACACTACGTAAGATTTGAGAAGCCTCATTTTTTCTCTCTGCCTCCCAAAATGATGTATTCGGAAAATATTTTCCTTTTAAGGTGCGGGCCAAAAGAGAGTTTGGGTTGCTATGGATTCTCCAGCCTTGTTTTGCTAAAATGGCTTTATTAAATGTTTCCATAGCTCTGAATCTCATTGCACCAAAATCTTTTGCTTTGCACAATTTACTCCAACTCTTCTAATGAATCATTTTCTGACCATCTGCGTCTCCCCACCAAAAAACGAGCAATTATTGAATTTAATTGCTTGCATAGAGATTTCAGAATTCTAAAACAACTCAAAGGGTACACTGACTGGGCCTGTGCAACAACTTTTATAAGCACTTCCTTGCCACTATCGAAGAACAACTTCAACTTCCAATGTTGAGTTATTTTCCACAGCTTCTATTTTACAAATTAAAACATCTTCATCGTGCTGCTATGTCTGAGGGAAGGAAGCCCAAGGTACGTAGGCCGGTGCACACAATTTTGAATACCAAGTCTTCCAATAAACCATCCTCAAACTTCCTCGTTGACATTTGGACCGAAAAATAATGAAGATTTGTTGAAATTATCTTTTGGCCCTATACATCCTCATAGTTTCTGAGTGTTGGATAGTATAGTTGTTTAGAGAATTAGCTCTGCACAATATCAAAGAATCATCAGCAAATAACAAATAAGACAACATAGGGCTGCCTTGTGCAAGTTTTGGGCCTTCCAACTGCCTCATTCTCTCAGCTTTCCTGAGAATGGCTAATAACCCTTCAGCACAAAGTAAGAAGAGGTATGGTGATAAAGGGTTACCTTATCTCAAGCCCCTAGATGGACGAATGCAACCATGTGCTTTCCCATTTATAATTATTCAGAAGGATACATATGAAACACAATTTAAAACAATGTTGGTCCATTGTTCAGGAAAACCTAATTTTAACATTATTGCTTTCAGATAGGCCCATTCAACCCTGTCATAGGATGTACTCGTGTCTAACTTAATTGCAACATAGCCCTTAGATCTAGTTCTCAAATTTTTTATGTGATAAAGATGTTCAGAGGCCATAATTATGTTATCTTAAATCAAACGACCTTTTAAGAAGGCACATTGGTTTTCAGATATTATCTATGAAAGTATGATCTTCATTCGGTTAGCAATCATTTTTGCCATTATTTTGTAACTCACATTGCACAAACTTATGGGCCTAAAATCATTAGGTGTGGCAGGCTTTTCGATTTTTGGAATCAAAGTTATGTATGTTTGATTAAATTTTGCAATATTATCATTTCCATTCAAACAACATAAGCAAGCATTACATAAAGACTCCCCTACAATGTCCCACTATTTTTTTAAAAAATTGGACGGTTAAGCCATCGGGCCGAGACTCTTGAGGGGAACCATTGAAAATAACGCATCTTTTACCTCCCTTGAGCAAAAAGGTGTCATCAGTTGCTGACTCATCTCATTTGTGATGCTTCTTTCAATCCCCTCCAAAGTTGCTTCAATTCTTTCAATCACTGGTTCATTTGAAGTACAGATGTAGGCGAAGTAATTGATCAATATCTGCCCAATTTTGTTCTCATCTTTTTCCCAATCCCCAGCTTCATTTCTCATCTTCCTGATTTCATTTGTTTTCTGTCTAGCTCAAGCTTTAGCATGAAAATATTTTGTGTTTTTATCCCCAAGTTTTAACCATGCCGTTTTCGCTCTCTGCCCCCAAAACGCTTATTCTTTCATTACAAGCTTTTCCAGTTTTGCTTCCAAAAATTTTATCACCTTCCACTCATTGGTGCCCATATTCCCTTCATAAAGCTCATTGAGATTCTTCCTGATTGGTCGATCCGTTTTGGCAGACCGCCATACTTTTCCTTGCCCCAGCTTATGAGATCGGTCATGCATCTTTCAGATTGAACCAAAACTTGATCATCAGCATTTATCACACTACAAGAGAACCAGGCTGCACGAATCACCTCTTTAGCTTCGTTGTCCCCAGCCCAAAAAGCTTCAAAATGTCTTTTTCTACCCTCGGAGACTGCGGAGCACATGTTCGCTCATGCTTAACCATGATCGGTCTATGGTCTGATGACATATAGTCCAAATACTATAAAAAGTTATCAAAAGAAATTAACAAGAAACCTTACAATCAAAACTTTAAATATTAATGTTTGGTCTACCTTGTAATTCATGCAAAAAGTATACATGAAAAAATGATTATAGGAGTTCACAAAAATATGTTCAGATAAATAAAACATTTTTTATATATATTAAATGAAATTAGTCATGCTTGATGAGGATTTTGTTTTTAGGATAAATTATGAAGAGTTAATTTGAGAAATGATCTTATCAACGGATACTCAATTATTTATTACATACAAAAAAAAAACAATTAATTTATTTGAAACAATTTGACAATTATTAGCATAGAATAACTAGTTTTTTTTTTTTTGAGCGCTGACACAAGGTCAGAGGATGTTGGCATTGGGGTAAGAGAAAATCGGGACTCTTCAGTAGGGCCAAAGAGGCGAGTGTAACAGCGAGGAGCATAAGAGGACCGGATGAGTACTATACGAACCAACTACCATGATCTCGCACTTTTTATTAGAAAGGAGAAAACTCTCACTTATTTGCAAGGGGAGGGAATTGAACTCTCGACTTTAAGTGAAGAGGTTCAGATGCACACCGTTAGAGCTAGCCAATATTTGCAACTAGAATAACCAATTTTATTGTCGAATAATTGGTCATCGGTGGCACCCTTTTGTCCCGAGTTGACCTTTATTCAAGAAAATTTCTCTTCCTCAGGATGATTATTGTCACTAGATTCTCCAACATGGCTCTTCTTTTATAATTTTTTTTTCTCTAAATTTTTTATTATTGTAAAGAAGTTTAAGAATAGTAATTTATTAAAATATCAATTTTTGGTCAACAAATGATTGATTAAAAACATTATCCTCTCTTAGTAGGGGTGGAAATTCAGGCCATTTGGCCCGGCCCAATCTCACCGGGCCTAGGAATAATCAGGTCGGATCAAATTAGGTCGGGCCAACATTAAAAAGCCTTTGGATTAGGCCTTAAAATTAGGCCTTTGGATCGGACTTTTGGACAACTAATGTAATCAAATACATATTTTAAAGTTAAATTAGTTACAATAAAATATAAATGAGAGAATGAGTGTTTTATAAAATGAGCAGTTGCAGGTTCAAGAACAAAAGAATATTGAATGATTTGAATTCAAAACATTGTTTAATCTAAAGTTGTTTTGGGCATGCGAGAGAATGAGAATCATCCAAGTGTTAGTGGAGAATATTTCAGTTAAGATAACCTAATAAAACTGTGCAAGGAATAAAAAAATCAAGCAAGTGAAAGTGCCCACTTTTTTTCGTCAGATTTCTGTCTTCGGCAATGATAGCACGTTATAGGCCCGTTCATTATGCACGATATTGGCCTATAACGGGCTATTGAAGCTCGATATACTGAAAATCGAGAGTTCCTGATTTTCTGAACTCATTGATAGCGCGTTATTGCCTTTTGTACAGAAAAATAGAATTTTGGCAATAGCTTGATAGCGGGTTATCATCAATGATAACGCGCTATAGGTTCCTGATTTTAGAAAAATCAATCTTTTGACATTCAAGAATCATTCCATATGAGATATGTCTTCGTTTTTCAAGCTTGATCTTTGTAGACTTTGATAGCTATTATTTGATGTGTTCTTGATGATTAGCTGTAGCACTTAGAGAAACAATACATGACACATCATGTGGTTTGTAATCATCAAAATACCAAGATACCGACGTGAGGAGCATTGGTCCAACAACTAGGTATGTGAATTATTTGTTTTATTTAATTTATCTTAAATATGTGTTAATTTATTCTAAATGAATGAGTTTATGTATATAGTTAAATAATATCTTTCTTTAATTCATAATTTTAGCTCAGCCCGGCCTTATTATAGTTTAGTTAAATTCATTATATATTTATATCTAGCCCTACTACATACTTTTAGAGAGTATACTTAATAAAGTATATTTGATAAATAAAATTTTAGAGAGTATAGTTACCAAAGTTGAAATGCATATATGTATTTTTAATTAATTATATGTACTCTTTTTTCGTATTATATATTTAATTGAACATATTCTTAATTATGTATATACAATACAAATATAAACACTTAATTATATATAAGTATATGACACTCTTTACTATTGTGTTTTTCTTATTATACACATTTTAAATAGTCTTAATTATGTTTTTTTTCTTTCATTTTGTAAACTCTTAGTTTTATATATATATATATATATATTATGTATAATGTATGTATATATAATCGAGCTCAATCTTCAGGGCCTTTAGACCGAATTAGTAGGTAGGGTCGGACCTAGTTATGTCATCCTAAACTCGTCCAATAAGTTTTTGAATTGGTCGGGCCGACCTATGTAATAATTGGGTCTAGGTTTAGATTGGATCATTTATAACCGGTTGAATCAAATCTACGCCTCGGGTCAAATTGTTACCCTTACCTCTTAGTTGGTTTGAATACAAGCTAAAAAGTGTCATTTCTTCTTAAAAAAAAAAAAAAGAAAAGAAAAACATAACGGCCCACGGGGCATTTAGGAAGAAGTCTCTACCTCTTCTCTCGCTATTTCTTCTTCGGCTTTTTTCTTCTTAAAAAATAATTAAAATCACATCCGACCATTTCAACTCCCCCTACCTGTAAAAGCACAAGTGTACGAGACAAGATAAAGCCCCGCTGGGTAGAGCTTTTTCAAAATATTTTTAGAAACAAAAGTAATTATAATTCCACTTTTGTTTATAATTCCCATTCCCACTCATCGACCAAAGGAAAACATCAATTTGTTTCATTAGTTAATTCAATTCAACACATAACTGTTCTTAGCCCATCTCGTCTTCTTCCAAAACTCCGCTGCCATGATCCTCCGCTGCCTCTCTCACAAATCCACTGCAACTAAATCTTCAATTCTCCCTTCTTCCTCTGCTTCAAACCTCCGCCATCTTAACCCTAACTCCTCCTCCTCATCAGCACACAACAACTCAAATCCCCACCAAGACGACGACGACGACGACGTACCCACTTCAAGCCAACCTGGTCTCAGTCTCAGTAGCCAGTACGACCTCGTCGTTAGAGCCAATTCCTACAACGAAATCCGCCAATGGTTGATTCACAACCCCGACCACGACCAAATCCACCTGGTCTCGCCCCCGCTCCGACCGAACCGCGACTCCGTCGAAGAGGCCCTCGGCCGAGTCCGACCCACCAAACTCACCCGTCTCGTCTCCTCCTATTTCGACCACAGCGAGCACACTTCCTATTTCCTCTGTTACCTCCTCCGCTCCCTCCACTCCGCCCGTTCCCTCTACAAACCTCTCCACCACCTCCTCTCCGTCTTCGACTCGCCGCCGCCGCCGCTAACTCAGCCCCAATGCGACCGCTTCTTCGACTTCTTCGTTGATTTCGATCTCAATTTCCACTGCCTCGACAACCCCTTCCCCCGCTCCGACTCCAATACCTTCCTCGAGATGCGGCATTGCTTCTCCCAGCTCAAGATACAGCTGGACCGCCGCCTTCGGCGAGCCCGGTCCAGCTCCCGGTTCCCACATTCCGCGATTAAAAGCGCAGCCCATTTCTTGCTTCCTTCAAAATTTGTTAAGAAGCGGCAGCATCGCCGTATTGCACAGCTTGATGCTGCTGCTGTCGGGGTTTGTATAGTTAATAATGAGTTGGATACAATTAGTCGGCTTGTTGCGAAATTGTATGATGCGGTAGAGAGTGATAAGAATTTTATTAAGTTTGGATTGGAGAGGGGTAGAAGGGATTTGTATCCAATACAAGAAGTGGCGAAGCAGTTGCGGAAGAACCATCCGAATCTTATTCGTCAGATGAATGATCTTGAAGAGCATGTGTGCATTTGCTTGGCTTCGGTGAACAGCACTAGGGCACGGCTATTGCAGGAGATGAATGTGCACGAAACATGTAATTCCTGACAGAAATGACTGTTTGTTAATTTACGTACAAGAACTAAAGTTATAAATGTTTTGAGAACTTTAGTGATTTGTCTAAATATATTAATCGCTTTCATTGTTGTTAACATTATTAAAAACCACATGACAAGTTAGAATATAATGAAAGTATTACAATTTAAAGCCCTATTTGATGCAATACTTATAATAAAAGGGAAAAAAAAAAAAAACAAATGTAACAATATAATGATATTAAGATAGAAAATCAAAATTAAAAAATAAGAAAAAAGAAAAAGATATGACTTTTATAATTATAATGAAAATATAAGTATAAACTAGAATTAAATGTTATGTTAATGTTGAAACTATACAATCACATAACTACAATGTTGTGTTTTTTTAAAGACACCTCAAATAATTATTTAGATTTGGATGGAATGTGATCAACTCTAGAATGGAATCTTTGGTTTCAGAAGAAAGAAGAATTAGAGTTAAAACAGTACTAACTTGTCCTTTATTTTTATTAGCCCTTTATAATTTCTTAAAAGGACTTTATTATTATACAACGAATCAAAAGAAGATTTTAAAGTAGTGTAAAAAAACGTAATAAAAAGAAATTGATGAGGAAACTTACAATCAAAACTTTAAGCATTAATGTTTGGTCTACCTTATAAATCATGCACAAAGTATACATGAAAAAATGATTATAGTTCACAAAAATATGGTCAGAAAAATAAAACACTTTTTAAATATATTAAATGAAATTAGACATGTTTGATGAGATTTTTTTTTAAATAATAATAATAATAAACTTATTTGATAATTATTAGCATAGAATAACTAATTTCATTATCGAATAACTGGTCAATGGTTGACCTCTCTTTTATTTGTTATATATATTTAAGATCTCTTTCAATTGACCATTCAGACCAGCCGCCCTTTTCTACTCTGCACCTCTTAATATCTATTCATTACCACTTACTCACCGTCACTAGATTCTCCATCATGCCTCTTCTTAAAAAATAAAAAATAAATAAAGAGAGAGAATTATTCATAGGTAAATAATGAACAGACAATCTCAAGTTTTAACTGATGAACAGAGAATCTCTAATGCAAGCTACTTTTTATTCATTTTCTAACCAAACAGATCATTATCTAAATAATAACGATGATAATGTGAACAATGAGAGAAGTCACACTACCAACTTCGCATCTGTATACTTGGTCTGAATACAACCTAAAACCGTGTCATTTCTTAAAATCACTTTCAACCATTTCAAAATTGAATTGGCCCAACATATATATGAACCACAGTTACTCTTCGACACAAAAAAAAAAAAAAAAAAAAAAAAAAAAAAATTATACCCATATTGATGTGGTGTATACTGATTAGAAAGTGTTTTCTTCTTTTTTTTTTTATCTCTCAGATGATATAGTGATACGGTGTATTGTTATATCAACTTAAATATATATATACAAGCTTTAATCTTCTCAAAAAAATATATATATTGTTTTTTTTTTTTAAAGAAGGAGAAGAAGAAAATTATGTTCAAATCTGAGATGAGATGTAATATCAAGCACATTTAATCTAAAAATAACATGCCATTTTTCCAAAAAATACATCCAAATATCCCAGTCCCACTCATTGACCAAAGAAAGCAACATTTTTTTTTGGCTCAAGTTTCGTTGTTAGTTAATTTCAATTCAACTCACACAAACCGTCCGTGGCTCATCTGAGTCTTCCCCCAAACGCCGCTGCCATGATCCTCCGCTGCCTCTCTATCAAATCCACTGCAACTAAGCCCTCAATTCTCCCTTCTTCATCCTCTGCTCCCAACCTCCACCATCTCAACCCTAACAATTCCTCATCATCAGCACACAACAACTCAAATCCCCACCACAACGACGACGACGACGACGACGAGGACGCACCCGGTTCAACACCACAACCTGATGATCTGAGTGTCAGTCGCGAGTACGATCTCGTCGTTCAAGCCAACTCCTACCACGAAATCCGCCAATGGCTCGTCATCCACAACCCCCCCGACCACCACCACCAAATCCACCTGGTATCACCGCCGCTCCGACCGAACCGCGGCTCCGTTGAAGAGGCCCTCGGCCGAGTCCGACCCAACAAACTCACCCGTCTCGTCTCCACCTACTTCGACCACAGCGAGCACACTTCCCATTTCCTCTCTTACCTCCTCCACTCCCTCCACTCCGCCCGTTCCCTCTACAAACCTCTCCACGACCTCCTCTCCGTCGTCGACTCGCCACCGCCGCCGCTATCTCAGCTCCAATGCGACCGCTTCTTTGACATCTTCGTCGCTTTCGATCTCGATTTCCGCCGCCTCAACAATCCCTTCCCCCGCTCCGACTCCGACACCTTCCTCGAGATGCGGCATTGCTTCTCCCAGCTGAAGAAGAAGCTGGACCGCCGCCTCCAGCGAGCCCGATCCAGCTCCCAATTCCCGCACTCTGCGATTAAGGGCTCCGCGGTTTGCCTCTATTTTTTGGTTAAAAGCCCTGCCCATGTCACGCTTCCTTCAAAATTTGTGAAGAAGCTGCATCGCCACATTGCACAGCTTGATGCCGCTGCTGTTGGGGCTTATGTTGTGAATAATGAGTTGGATACGATAAATCGGCTTGTTGCAAGGTTGTATTATGCCGTGGAGAGCGATAAGGATTTGATTAAGTTTGGATTGGAGAGGGGTAGAAGGGATGTGTATCCAATTCAAGAAGTGGTGAAGCAATTAAAAAAGAATCATCAGAATCTTATTAGTCAGATGAATGATCTTGAAGAGCATGTGTGCATTTGCTTGATTTCGGTTAACAGAGCTAGGATGCGGCTATTGCGGGAGATGCATCGGCCTGAAACATGTAATTACTGACCGAATTTGACTCTTTGTTAATTTATATAGAAGAAGAAGAAGAAGAAAAGTTGATTCCTTGTTGTTTGTAAATTTTGATTGTTGTTAGTGTTATATACTGTAGAGTAGGCATTTTTGCACGCTCAGAATCAAGGTACATTATAGATAGATAGATAGATAGATAGATATATGTATGTATAATGATTACAGAATGCTGAATCTGTAATTGTCTTATTAGCTCTGATTTTATGTTCTCTGCTTGTATTTTGCCAATTTAACAATTGATGAATAGTTCAAATATTTGAAGTAGAATAACTTGTAAATTATTGGTTGTATTTGTTTGATTTTTTGCATTGGATGAGAGAGGTTTGATTGGTTTTACATATATCCGGATGATAATGTAGGTATGTCTTAGGCTTGTACTGGCATTTATTTGTTTCTTAGTAATATCACTCAAGTAGTACCAAAGTTTAAAAAAGCACTAATCGAAGTAGTTTGCCTTTGGTGTAAACCTTATGTTTTTTAAGAGCAATGTATGAAAATTAAGAGAAGTCCACTAAGATTCTAAAATGAAGAAACATCATAAATAAGTAAAATAAGAACTAAAGTTATATAAGTTTTAAGAAATTGAGTGATTTGTCTAAATATATTAATCGCTTTCATTGTTGTTAACATTATTAAGAACTAAATGACCACATATTGATCGTCAATGTTGCCAAGGCGCCAAGGAGACGTCTAGTTGATTAGCCCCATCTAGGCAAGGTTGCGCCTAGGCCTATGCAATGCTAATAATATTTATTAAAAATTAGAAAAGCCATACGACATATTAGAATATAATGAAAGTATTACAATTTAAAGCCCTATTTGATGCAACACTTACGATAAAAGGGAAAACAATTGTAGCAATATAATGATAATAAGATAGAAAATCAGAATTAGAAAATAAGAAAAAAGAAAAAGAGACGACTTGTATGATGGAAATATTAGTATAAACTAGAATTAAAAGTGATGCCAATGTTGAAACTTGAAACTATACAATCACATAACTAACAATATGAAGAAAAAAGAACCTTAAGTTATATATTTACATTGATCCCTTAAAACCCCATTGCCTACCTTAAGAATGGCCTAGGAGATTTAGTTGTAACTAGCCTAGGCGATGGACTAGTCATGGCATAGGTGTGGCCTTAACAACACTGCATATCATCTTTCCAGTTTTCCAAATTTCAAGTTTTAAAGTATTAAAAACATAACCCCAAACAGAACTCAAATGAAATTAAAATAAAGAATATCATATTTTTAGTTTATCACACACAATGGATGAACATATCAAAATAAGCTATCTTGGAACATACATAATATATAGAAATAAGATACTTGGTACTTTGTTGTTAATGCAAGTTTTTCACTAGTTTTAGTTGACTGTGTGGCCATTAGAATAATTTCTTAGACACTTTAAATTGTGAGGTTAGTATTTATACTATTTTAACAATTTAAAGATATGTTACTAGTAGGGCACTTTTTGGAAGGCTAAGGGCCAAGGTGTAATAGGTTTTCAAGGGCAACGCCTCTAAGGCAAAAATTCACACCTCTTCAAGATAAATAATTTCATTTTTACCTATACAATGGAGAAATAATCCCTAAAAACTAGATTTTTTGTTATAACTATCCAAAAGCTATAACCAGAAATTTATTATTATTTTTTTTAAAATTTAAGAAATGAAATTTTGATGTGGAAAAGTGAGGCTTGAGCCTCATTGTGCTTCAAGGCTTTTTTCAAGCACCTCAAAGAATACACCTTGAGCGTGTATGAGTAATACAAAAGAGAAACTATACTTTGCTTTATGACCTAAAGTGATTAAAGTGAAACAATTACTTTACGACTTGAAGTGATCGGAACCTCGTTTTATTTTATTATCAAACTAGTTTTTTTTTTTTAAATTGAATGCTTTTATAATAATTATGTTATATGTAGAAATTCTTCCAAAGGCCCCAAGCTACATGCAACAGGCTCCTATTTGCAAAAGTCTTTCAGCTTAGTAGATGGCTGCTTCTTTTATTTTAGGGGGTTGAACAAAATATCCAGTCAGTTGGTTGCATATTTTGCGGAATTAGTCAAATCTTTCACCCATTCAATGTGACTGCAACACTACAATTCACTAGAATAGATTAATGGTCTGTTGCAACATCTATTGTCACATTCATGAATCATGGCCAACTGGTAATTTGATCTTGTAAGTGATTCAAGTTTGTTCCCCAATCAAGGGCAGCCTAAATAAAGGTTACATCTAGTGTAAAATAAGGCTCCTGCATTGTGGAGTTCGGAGAAGAGTCAATGTACCAACTTTATCCCCACTCGCGAAGAAGCTATTTCTAGATTTGAATCCTTGGTCACAATGGAGCAACCTTTACCATCATGCTAAGGCTTCTCCTTTAAAGAGCCTAAATTACTAAGGAGTTATTTCAAAATGATTTATTTTCATAACCAGTTTCCTAGAGTGAAAACAACCTGACTTCGGCTGATGCAAAGAAAGATTTAGTTCCCAGGTCAATGGCTTTTTAGCACTTAGAATATGAGTCATATGACCATGTAAGATGTTGATGCCTTCATAGACAAAAAAAGTACAGTGTATTAATAAGTGGAAGAATATCAAAAGTTAGTATCAAGCATGCTTTGATTCATTGTGAAGGAACATTGCAGGGTGTTCTAATCACCAAAAAAAAAAAAAAAGTAACATGGTCGACTGTAATTTAATTTCTTTGGAGCGAATGATTCTTAACTTTGGTTGGCAATATGTTGCTACGGCAAATCGTTCAAAGTATTTGAGTCTTTGTGAAGGAACACTGTACGCCATTCCAATCAAGAAAACAAAATTTGCTATTTATCTTTTTTAGCAATTGATTGATTCTTAACTTTGATTGGCAATATGTTGTTACGTCAAATCATTCAAAGCATTTTAGTCACTAGAGATGCTTTGTCAGTGGTACTTCCTTTCTTTTCTTTTCCGAGTAAATGTCATAAACAGCTCACAAAGTGGTTCCAATGTTACGCTATTTAAAAAGAAAAAGAAAAAAGAAGATAGTATAAAATGAAAGTTAAGCGCAACTATCAAAATGACGAACAAAAGATATGCTCCCTTGTTCTTTATATGCATTCACCTCAGTATGCACGTCAGAATGATTTTTGTGTCTCCTTTATCTTCTACCCTCTGTTCATTTTCCATCAAGAAGATGGATGTTCAGGAGAGGAAGTCCTTTACTTGTACAAATGAGTTTACAAGAATGCACTTTTGATTGTTGCTAACTCTCGAGCCCAACCAACCAACAAATGCTATTGTCCTTGATATGCTTCATCAATAAACAGTACCTACATGACCACAAATTTGATAATCTTAAATTAGTTCGTTTTGTGCACTCTAATAATATGAAAAGCACACAACTATCCCTTTAAGTGAAGAAAATAACTTTTGAGTAGCAACGTTGCATGGATTAGAAACCACAAACCTGTTCACAAGTTGGGCAAGTGTTGCTTCTTTCCATCCATTCAAGAATGCATGGCAGATGATAGTGATGCTTGCATTTGGTTAGCTTCTTTGGGTTCTCTTTGTCATAGTCTGCCATAAATGCAAGTTATCAGGGGAATGAAACATGGAGGCACTTGTCAATCCGGAAAAATAGTATCATCTGTTGTTATGATAATAAGAAAACAATCCATCTGAATTCATGGGAATGACTTAAAAGCTAATCATTTGATCAATTATTACTTTCTACAAATGTATCTGGGGCCCGTGTTTCTGATTCTTATGAATATTATTTGCCATTATGCATGAAAAGGAGTTGTAACTGAGTTGAGTAATACTTGAGTGTCTTGTCCTTTCTCAACTGAATTGATTCAAACAGAGACAAAAATGGGAAAGAATGATATTATGGTGTCAACTTTTGCAGTTAAATATTTAAAATGTTGTGTGTGTGTGTGTGTGTGTGTGTGTTTTCCCGGTTTTCTACTTCTTTGGTTTGTAGAGAGTTAGCTAAAGATACTTGTATCACTCAAATAGAAATCGGATCAAATCGACAAATTCAAACTAACAAATGTGAGAATGGTGACTGTGGAGTAAAATATGTTAACCAGAGATGCAATATCATTCAAAGAGAAATGTCAAGTCCACAAATGCAGGATTATCAATAGTAGAATAATGTCTGTGGTAGAGTAATCACATATTGGTATTTGATGATATTTATATTATTTCTTTATTTGACTACAATGAAATATATTCTCATGAATTTCTTAGGACAAAATATGGAGATACATCGATGGATATAAATGAAATGACTTTTATATCAGTTCAGAGTTGTAATTAGAAAATTTCTTCATATGTCAATTGACAAAAACATAGAGAAAGAATTTTATTCATCTTTCATCAATGTTCTTGAGTAGCAAGAAATTCATGCTAAAGTAAATAAAAAATATCAAAGTTTAAGATCTGAAAAATATAGATGATGAAAAAGTGTGTGTTGTTCTTGTGAATAAATTAGGCTTAAATAACTAGCCATACCCTTCATTCTTACTGATGCCAATTTCTCAGGCTTCCAAAATTTAAAATAGTTGCCTGAAAACTAACTTGTGGAGTCACAGACTTACCTACCTTTATTTAGGACGTTTAATTAGTTTTTCTTTAATCATTCTCTTTCGTCACTGCTTTTATGTTCTTTATGTTTTATCAAATATAATTTGAAGCTTATGTGGAGCTACTATAAGATGTTGTTTGTCACTATTGTCTAGGGTGGCCTGGCCTAGCGATTGATCTGACCTATTGATGATGAATGACCTAAGGTTGTCAAATACTAATTTTCTTTACATGAGCTTGTCGTGAAAATGTTGGCACTTTGCATTAGTACATGAAAGGATAACACAATAAGGACTTATTTGGTGCGCAAGATAGGATAAGATTATTTTTATGAGATTGGATTGGATAGGATAGGATTAAACAATTAAAAAAAAATGCAAAACCCATTACAATGGGATAAAAATAATCTCCCCCTTTTGGTCATCACTATTTTATTCCATTACAATGGGATAAAAATGAGGATGAGATTATTTTTTATCTCGTCCTGGTTGGCTGCCAAACACGGGATTGGGACTAAAAAAAGTTTTATCCCATCCAATCTCGCACATCAAACGAGCCCTAACAAACATTATTGATTCAAGGTTTCTAATTGATCTTATGGTTTGAATACTGGTCCTTACTCCTTACAACATCCCTTGGAATTGATTTGTTAGAAAACTATGTTTAAGTGTGGTAAACATGAATTTAGGGTATGCTTGCGGATTGGCGTATATGTGGAAAAGAGTTTTAAGAGGCTAGTTGAGTAAGAGGTTTTGTTGAATTGAGATTTTGATGACTTGGAAATTATCATTTACAAACGTTTGGCAAAGAGACTTTTTATAAGGGCACTCAAGGGCAATTTTGCAAGAAATTGTTTCACCATCAACTTCAAATATAGATACATGTACGTATAAAATGTTCTATGCTCTCATTGAAAACAGTATCACTTTTTTTGGGTATTTTTTTTTTATTTTTTAATTTGCATAAGAGATGAATCACCGTGATATTTAGAATAGGTAGATGGTACTTAATTCAACAGAATGGTCTTATGTCTACTGGTTTTAGATAGTGAGAGAGTTCTATGTGACAATTTGGTGTCAATGTCACAAATCATGGTCTTACACTGAAATATGACATATTTATCTTGATCTTTTTTTACTTTTATTTTCATTCTTTTTCTGTGTTCTCATAGGAAATTAGCTTTCGCGTTTAAACTAGGAATGTATATGCTTCTTTATATCATGATCTCTAGCTTGACTATTTCATCATAGGGACTAGTGAAGACATACCTTCAAGACAAATTGAACAAAAATCTTCCTCCTCAGATACAGGTAGAAGATCCAAGTCACATGTATATGCTTCTTTATATCATGATCTCTAGCTTGACTATTTCATCATAGGGACTAGTGAAGACATACCTTCAAGACAAATTGAACAAAAATCTTCCTCCTCAGATACAGGTAGAAGATCCAAGTCACTTTTCTTAGATTCTTCGCATCGATGATCTAGTTTTTCAAGAGTGCAACCTGGATATGGACTCTTCCCCCTTTCACTCTTCAGAATATTAAATGTTTCATATGTCTGATCTGCATTCGCCGCAGAGTTCACTGCACTAAGCTGTTGGCGTTGAGGTTGCACTGTGTGGTAGTTGTGTGGCCTCACCAAGCTTCTTTCAATCATCCTTTGAACATTCTCGTCATCTACACCAATAACCTTTTGATTAACCCGAATGGTACAAAATAATCATTCTGACATTAACAAAACCTGATCATGGCCATCAAAAGCTCATACCTTTCTCTGATAGCAATCTTGGGTTTCTTATTCCATTTGTAGACTGTCGAGGAATGATCATAAACAAAAACAAATGATCATATTCATCAAAGAAAAATGCCATAGAATTACTAAATCAAAGAACAGAAACAAGACCCCAAAGAAAACCCTCTAAAAATCTATAAACAAAAGAGTGAAATTCTTACTGGAGCTCTCATCCCAGTGGCTTGCAGGTCATGAGATGAAATCCATTCCTCTGACATGTGATATCCAGGCTTGGATCGATGTTTGTCATCTCGGGTCATTCGACAGCAAGAAGCGCCCATTTTCTTATATGGAAGATAGTAAATCCTTGCGTTCACAGGTCGTTTTCTGAAATATCAATCTAGGAACTCAGAAGTCTTTTCAAAACCATGATTACATATAAACTCCTTAGTCACACAAGAAAGGCTACCAACTATAATTCAATAGGGAAGGAGAAACCCACCCATGAAAGGTAGAACAGCTTTAACAGTTCTGTTACATTTTTTTATTTTTTTTCTCTACTTTTAGAAGAACCAGAAATAGAGGGAAAAAAGAAAAATTTTATATAGATACAGTTAAAGATCAAAAGTTGAAAAAACTTTTTCTTTCTTTTTAAGAAAACTTCAAAAAATCCTACTCACCTTTCTCTTCTTTCCCTCTTTATAAAAACGAAAAAGCTCTTCTTTTCTCTTCTATCAAAGATGAACAAAACAACCATTCAAAAGCAGCCCACAAGAATTCAACCTTCCATGGACTCTGATAATTCTCTCACACTGTTTTATGCTGTTATTTAATTCTCTCTGTTATTAGTTCATCAGGCAAATTGGCTTCATTAAAAGAACAAACAAAAGATGAAATCAGGAAGATCAAAGAGATAAAGAGAGAGAGAGAGAGAGAGAGAGAGAGAGAGAGAGAGAGAGAGAGAGAGAGAGTTGTATTACCTACCAGATGAAAGTTCTGTTCATCTTCTTCTTTGATTTGTATAAGTTTCTTTCTTTCTTGATTCTTTTGTATGTTTTATGAAAGATACATGCTGCTACATAGGTAGAGCTTTATATGTGCATTACGTCTTCATCAAGGGTTGCTGACCCATATGTTACTTGTGTTAATCCAAATCAAATACTTTCATCTTATCCATCCAATGATTCAATGATGCCCATGATATGGGCATGGATGTGATGCTTAATTGCTATCCAATGACTAGGAATCACCCATTTTGTTGATGTTTTGGCATCGAGGGATTTGATCAATGGGCCCACATGATAAGGATGCATAGTTCATACAGGTGATTATGTCATATATATTGCTATCCTTTTTCACGTTTCCTTGTACAAGTGCCACATCGGATTAGAGTTCCATGGACAACACGCATAGGAGCATAAAAAAATTAATAATAACAAGGGATTTCAATATCACGTTTTTTATTTTTTATTTTTCAATTTTTACAACTTACTTAAATTTCGGAATTATGGAAGATTGATACTTAAATAATGATAAGGATTACCCAAATATCATCTTAGTGGAATCATAATGATATACGAACAAATGAGCATTTGTGAAAACTTATTTTCGCATTATATATAATATTATAAATATAATCTTCAAGGATAAAGAAAAAAAAATGTTGTACATTTTATTTTTAAATTATTACTATAAAGAGATAGATGTAAGAGAATTTGACATTAATACAGTAAAACCTCTTTATAGTCATATTATTGGAATAAAGTTAAATTTATTACTATGAGTAAGTTATAACTTAAAAAAGTTGTATTTAAAAAAATTATTGTCTAGTTTCAAAAAATAATTTGCATAAATTTATTTAGTGTTGGGAAGTATTAAAAATATGAAAAGTCATTTTAAAAATCTAAAATTTTAAAAGTCAATATAATATATTTTTTGTAATATATAATTAATTATTACTATGTAGAGACAAGTTTTTTTAAGAAAGAATCTAAAAAAATTATAATTTATTACAATATGATAATTATTTTTATTTATAACTGGTTCAAGTTGGGACCGAAATTTTTTATGATTATGTAGAGCTTATTATTTTATAGAGTATCACTTGAGAGGGATTTTACTGTAAATTATCCTTTTAAATAGTTTTATTTGATATAACAAAAAAAAAATAACAATATATAATAGAATAGAATCATAATCATTTCTATCCTTTTTAATCAACCAATCATGCAAGTTTCTAAGTTCTAACGAAGTGGTAACGTCATATATATATATATATAACCAACAACAGTTATCAACTTAGGGACACGTATAAATGCTGATGTAAATGGACTTTCCTTGATTTATAATATATTTAATATTAACATTAATTTGCTTTGATTAATACTTCGTTTATTCAAATTTAAACTATATTCTTAAAAGAAAAAATGGATAAGAGAGTTATTTTTATAAGTTATAATCAAGATTCTGATAAGTGAATTAAATATCATGGTCTAATAATGAACCAAACCATTTTGATTAATTGACAATATTGGTTGATAATTCTTTCAAAGATTCCCTGTAAAATATTTTATTAATGCCTAATCAACGTCGAGTCCATTTTATCATTGTGACAATTCTTAATTCATGAGTTGTAGGAAGGGGCTTATGTCATCACAAACAAAGACTAAAGCAAGTGTAAGATTCAAAGCTATTGTTATCCGATACCAACATTGTCAGGATCCGTATCATTAGGCATCCTGACTAGCGTAAACTGATTATCTTTAATCTAAGTTATAATCAAGATTCTGATAAACTCAAGCATCTCCCCCGTAAATATGTCACTTTCCAATTTACCTATATGATTCATATTATTCACAATATAAATCCAACCACAAGACATATATACTAAGCATCAAAGCTAATTGTAAACCATATATTCCATCTCATGATACATAACCAAGTTCTCAAAATCCCCAACCAACTACGGTGATGATAATAACATATATATATATATATATCCAAATACAGTGATATATATAGATATTACAAAAAAAAAAAAAAAAGAGTTTGTAATCCTAAAGACAGTACATGACTCAATTTTCAAGGACTGAGACTTTACTCCAGCTTTCCTTTCCCTCTTTTATCAAAACCTGAAAAATAAGATGGAAATATGAACTTGCACAAGCTCAATGAATATAACTCAGAAATAGCTATACGTACACATTTAAATAAAATATGGTATAAATCATTTAAACAAATAATGCATTTTAAAATAGTCATATATGTGTGCACAAACACATGATCATTGAGAAATAATGCACAAATGAACCCTTTTTTGAAAAATAAACTACTCCCACCTTCCAAGATAGCCTGGCGATACTCACCTTTATGGCTATTGCAAACATTCTAGATTAACAATAATTTATCAACACGTTCTTCCAATAGAATAATAGAGTGTAAATTATGATTCTCAATTCTCCTACAGGTTCAGACCTTTTTTAGAGAATGCAAACAATTCGGAGTATATGTCACATATTCCAGTGAGACTCTTCCCTAGAACATCATCGTGATTCTGTAAAGAACTCATATCTCCAATTCGAAATTCCTTTTTATGCTTTAAAAACTCATGTAGATGCATTACCATATCAATAATTCTAAACAGCGGTGTACATAGGATACAAATTATAATGCTATATGTGAAGTCTAAAAATGTGAAAAATACTCGCAACAAATACCACCAATACAACAATCACCAACACCAGGCAATCCAATCTACTTAAGATCCCTAACTTGTCAAATACTCATCATATACTTCTATTACTATTACATACCTCACCATAACATAAAACCATATATCTTACAAATTTAAGACAATAAAATCAGTTATCTAAACCAATTTCATAGCATAGAATACTTTTTATCAAAACCAGCCCACAAGATTTCATTTTATAGTCTATACACACTCAATCGTTTTATAGCATTAAAATGAGATGGGGCCAGATGCATGCTATACTCCTAACTATGTACCAAAAGATACTGGTACACTAGTAGCATTCCGAGTAACTTCTCAACCTGAAGTTCTACTTGAAGAAGCGAGACCTACGGTAACTACTGAATCTTCTACAAGTGAGGAGTTGTTGTGCCCTGTTGAGTTTGTTGTAGCCCTATTGAGCTTGAACTCAATATGGGCATTTGTTTGTTTCCCATATTAGAAGTTAGGACTGCATCTTTAATTTATTAATATGGAATGATTTTTATATATGTGATGATCTAACACAACAAATAAAATGAGGAAAAAAATTAAGAAAGGTTCTTTGACCAACATTTTTGTATCAATGAAAACCTCAAAACACAATCAAAATATGTGTTGTATTAATTTATAATAATAATAATAATAATAGTAGAAAGAGATCTAATTAAGATAGATAGAGATAATTAAAGAACATATAACTACTTATAACATAATTGTCAACTTAACCCTTAATATAAGGAAGGAGTGAAAGGAAGAAGATTCAAAAATGTTATTTTCATTTAAAAAAAAAAAAAGTTTAACTACAAAAACAATTACACCTTTATATCTATTAAATATAAATCATAATCTAACTACAAAAAGTACAACTACACATATTTATCCATTAAATCATTTATTACACATTTTAAAATATATAAAACACTATTATTCAATTAATATGTATGTATAATTACATATATATAATTTCACCTTTTCAAAGTTTAAATAGCATTCCCTTGTGAATAATATTGTTCAATCCCTTTTTTTTTCTTCTTAAATTTCTCTTTAATTTTTAAATATTAACCATTTGCAAGTTTTAATGGTTTACTGAAATCTGATTTTCTTTCCCTCAACACAAGAATTTATTTATTTATTTATTTTTTTCTATTTTACACTTGTTCTTAACCAAACGCCACCAATTATATGCACTCATCATGGAGTTGAATATCTCATTATTTGTTATTAATTTTTCAAACGTTGAACCAAATACAATCCGAGCGTTTAAAAAAGTGAATTGACAGTTCCAGGTTAAATGGTTTTCCTTAGATCAAACGACAACAGATCCATAAAAAATAAAGCTATAAAGACGTGTATAAAAATAAACATGCTGTACTTCAATAAATTAAATAGCAATAACACAGGAGAAAAGCTATAAGAAAGCCCCCACGCTCTACACGCCGCTCGATGATGATCAAAGGGTGCGAGGTGGTTGCAATTTTAAGGCGATTCCACCTGTACCTGTAGGGACTCAAAACAAATCAAATAAAAATTCATGAATAACAAGAAGAAAGCTCTTAAAAACAACATGGAATGGGATGATCATGGACTCTGTTCTGTTCTTTGATTTTAGCCAGAGCAAACCCATTACTGATGCAGCTGTATAAAAGGAATTAAAAAAATTGCAGAAGAATCCCTAGAATATCCACTTATCCACAATACAAGCAAAGTAATCCATCTGAATGGAATAATAATAAAAAGAAGAAGGGAAAGAAAGATGTTCATGTTGGAAGTTTGACCAAAACAAATGTGCAATGTAGTTGTACAAAAAGATGAGCTAGTTTTACTCTATCTCCAGTAGTTGCGTAATCAGCCAATAATACATTAATTAGCACTAAAACTAATCAGCAAATATCTATATATATAATTCATGGTGAAGACTATCACCCGTCCTCTTTTCTGTCACTATGAGGATATGAATCTTCCCAGAAATGTCTTTAGAACTTTCATTGTCGTTCCTATCAGTAACATCCACAACACAGCACACAAAACACCAAGAAGAGAAAATAAAAATAACCCCCTATTTGTACTCACCCTCCTCTGAACACCATGATCTCCACCAGCTGCAACAACTTCTGTGTTGCTGTTGGTCGGAGCAATTCTCACTCTACCAAAGCTTGACATTCGCTCAAACGCCCGATTTATTAAAGCGTTCTCAGAAGCCAATGCAGGGGGAGTTGGGATTGATCCTAAGACCGTAGACACATAAGAACCGAGCCAAGAATCTGACTCGCCACCAGCCACATTGCCACCTTTGTTCTGCATTTCCGTACTAGGAGGTATACTTGTCGAAGGATTTATTACACCAATAGAGGCTGAGAAGGTCAAGAACGAGCTAAAATTAGCTGCCATTACAGTTGTAACGGTGCATTTACACATGGAAATAATTGGATCATATAAATGTACCTGATTGTGGTTGATCCATAGCCACCAAATTTGATTGAGCTGATTCAAAAACGTTGCATCTCTGATCATGCACCCATAATAGCTGACCCGAATTTTCATCTTCATTGTTCACTTGAGTTGGTGGCTGGTAATCCAACTGGCCCAAATTATCGTCCACTAGAAAACCAAGTTGGTCGATAGGACCAATGTCCCGAAGAAACATCACTGCATCTTGGTAAATGTCTGGCTCATCTAGTGCATCTATCTGGCCAAAGTGTGAAATTTCACCGGCGTTTGTCATAGTAGACAAACTAGTTGACAGATCAGAATTATCTTTTTTTTCTTCACAAAGATCATCTACTTCAAGAAAACCCACTTCATCAGCTCCATGAGTAGCTTGCTCATAGTTGTTATACAGATCAGATGTGACCTCAGGTGCTTCAGTAGACAATAAATGCGAGGCAGATGATTGTGTGGCATTCCAGCTAGTCTCTTCTTCCCATTGACTCCCCCAAGTATCCAATACTGTGCTTGGCTCAGAAGATACAGCTCCATCAAAAGGTGGCCCCGTTATAAGACTTTCAGGTTCTACTTCAACAGCAACCTATAAAAACATGGTAAAGAAAAACATTAGAGCTATTACTCAACAGAGTTCATGATAGGATGAATATACAGATCCACAAACACATAATATTTTAAGTGGTGTTTGTTAACTCCACTTGCAACCTCTAAAAACTGTAGAAGGTGATGGAAATTTTTTTTTTTTTCTACCTCTACTTTAACATCTACACGGATCCTCAAAAAATTGTTGTTGCTCATTCTATTAGAGCTTAAACCTCTACTACAAATAGAGATCCATTTGAAAGTAGAAATTGATGCTAAATAGAGTTAACAAACGCAACCATAAATGAGTTTCAGTTCTTTATTCACTACTATTTACTCTTTCAGCAAGAAAAAAAAAGAAGTGAAAATGTCTCCAAATTCAGAACAATTAACTGCTAAAATTCACAAAAAAAAAGGCTTGAAATTCATCAAGTTGGCCTACCTTAGGAGGTGGAGTTGCAAAAAGATTGCGGATTTGTCCACTCACTTCGGGCTCACCAACAAATTGCTTAAGAAGCTCATCAAGATCGTCAATCAGCGGCTCCTCCTCCAGATTAACCAGATTAACCAAAGCATCACCAAAAGAACTTCCACTTACATTAGGATCTGGCCCAGCAATCTCCTTGATTGGCCTCTCTGGCTCAATATACTCGCCATCATCGGCCCAATCCTCTTCTCGAAATGGGGCGCCATATTGCTCACCATTTTTTGGACCAGCTCCACTCTTCTTGTAAAGCTTGTAAAGAGCATAATAATCCTACAAACCACAAAACAAATCAAATCAATCAACAAATAAAAAGTTTCACCAATACATTACCAACAAAAACAAACTAACATGTTTAAAAGAAAAAAGAAAATTCAACAAAAATCATGAAATCAAACCTTTGCATTAGTGCATCTCTTTAGCTCCTCTTCATCCATGGTATATTCGTGCATCACCCAATTGGTGCGTTCACCACAGGGAGCTCTGCCCTTGTAGAAAACAAGGGTCTTTTTATTACCAACACACCGCGAATTCCACGTAATGTCGCGATCCTTCCCCGTCGCCTTCCAATACCCTTGCCTCGTCGCGCGATTGCTCCTCGCCCCATTCGGGTATTTCCGGTCTCTAGGGCTAAAAAAGAACCACTGCCTATCCCCATCCTTCAACGCCGATTGCCCTAATTTCAATCCAAATTCAAATTTAATAATCGCAAACACAAAAAAAAAGTCTATACCATTAACACAAACAATCAAAATCGCAAATTCTCATCAAATAACCCAATCCAACAAGATTAACAGCCAAAAGATCAAAATTTTTAGGGTCAACCCAATAAAATGATCAAATCAAAATTCTTAAACCAAAATGAAGTGCAATTAAGGTACCTGGTAATTCCTCGGGATCCCACTTGTAAACATCGACTTCGGCGATCACATTCAACTGGATTCGACGCCGGCAGATTTTCTTCTTCAGGTACAAAATGAGCTCTTCCTCCGTCGGATGGAACCGGAATCCCGGCGGCCATAACTTAGGGTTCCGGAAAATCCCATCTTCGTTAGAAGAATCAGGAACTATCATCTTTGAAAGATTTCGTCTTCACAAAACCCCTAAAAAATAAAAAAACAACGAATATTTTTTCAAGATTTCTTCCGATCTTTTCTTCGTACTCCGAATCAATCGAACAAACGCCGTTGCCGGACTTCCGATTAGTCCACCAGCTATCTCATTTCTCTCTCTCTCTCTCTCTCTCTCTCTCTCTCTCTCTCTGTGTTGCGGTCGCGCTTGTGAGCTTCCTCCGTATTCTTAAGGTTCGCAGTAAGAGGAAATCTGGGGATGATAGGGTCTCGGGTGTGGTATAACAAAGTAGATTCGGGGTTTGTTTTGGAGACACTTGTCTGGGAAGGCACGTGGTGGGGAGTGATGTTGAGAAGTTGTGTTTGGAGGGGACAACCGTGGAGCAGAGTGTTTGGTTTACGAAATCCGGACCCACTCAAATGAAGGGAAGAACGCCGTCATCTAACTATGGTTAGTTTGGGGGTTAAAGAGTTTTCATAACCCTGGTTGCTTCTTTCACACGTCACCGGAGTGTTTGGTTAAGTAACTTAAGTTAAACTACTTTTCACTACAGGACCGTTCGGTTTTGCTCACTGCACAGCCATGGGGGTGGTCTAGTCTATGGTGCTTAGTTTATAAATCTGATTAATTTAAAGATACCAACTCTATACAACATTTTTATATAAAAGGGTGGAGAAAGTCAACATCAATTATATTGATTTTTTTTTTTGTAATACTTTTACATGATTAATATGCTTATTTAGTTAGCCATTATAAGTCAGCTTATATAAATATTTATATTTTTTATTTGATTTTGTACCCTAAGCGTATCAATTGTGTTGATGGATCATCCTAGTTATAATATAATCTAATTGATAATTCATTTTAAAGCTGATAAACTTGCTTGAAGATCTATTCTCATGTTTTCTCTGTAGTAACTATATAAATTAGTAAATTCATTAGGATGTTAATAATGTTAAATATTTTTTAATTAATTTAATAAGTTTGTGTACCCTTTTAGTTTGATTTGAAGATTTTGCTTAACCAATGTTAATTCTTTAATTTTAGAGAGCAATTTAGGTGGTCTAACTAGTCAATTTATATAAATTTTTGAGTTAAAGAGACGTCTATAAATCTTTGCAGAACTTCGAAAGAACTAGTATCGACTCTAAAGTCAAGAGGACACTTTTAAAAGGCTAAAAAATCAGTAACAAAAAAAAATTGTCAATTTATGTGTCCACTAATTATTTTTTTAAAACTAAGTTTGCAACTTTTTTTTTAACAACACTAACTTTGCAATTATTAAATAACTAAACAACTCAAACATTTAACTAAGTTTTCCATATTATATTAGTAAGTCTTAATAGAATTTTATTAAAAAAATTGGGGAGAATAGTTCTTCTAAATATTATAGAAGCATTTGAATATGTAACCAAAAAAAAAAAAGAAAAAAAAGCCATTTGAATACAGTATTCCTAAATGGATATATTTTTTTATTTAGTAAATAAAACACTATATACAACATCAAGATAATGACATCAGAAACACATGGCATCATCCTTGTCCCAACACATCAGTTTCTCCATTCCAATTTCCACATTATACCCACAACATTGCTCTAATTTTTTGCCACGTAGAGTCACTGGAGGAGTGATGTTTCGATGCCGTAAAACAACTTTACTCCTCTTTGTTTGAGGCAATAAGATCGTTCCACGTGGAGAGAAAAGAAAAATGTTGACCATTGTAATTTATGATTCTCTATCTCGCACGATAAGGAAATGAAGTATCAAAGTGTGAACAAGAAGTGGTGTTTTCAAACCAAACCAGTCAACCTTTGCCATGAAAATTATAAGTTTCTGCGAAATGGGAAATGGTGGGGCCGTGCAGGGAAGACTTCTGGGTACTTTTTGACAATCAACCAGATGAGGGTCCAGATTCTGAGCAAGTGAGCCTTCTTTGTGGCTGTGGTGAACTACTGGGTGGGCTTCTTCTCATCTGGTTCGTGCCCATTCTTTTCCTGGCACCTTCCTCCTAAGAAATTTCCATCATCATCATCATCATCACATTTATATTTTTCTAACTATATCATACTCAAATTTTATAAAAGCTTCATCTTTATATTAAGTTAAAGTTTTTTTTTTTTTAAACTAAGTTGAGAATTCACTTGTAGGGCATACAATGACTTGTTCTTCTATGTTGCCATGCATCCTTTAAGTAGCTATAGATTCATTTCACAAATTAAGTATCTTCCCTTTAATTTTAATATCTTCTTTTGTTAAATAAAACTTTATAATAATATTAAAAAAGTATCTTGTGTACGTCACTATGGCTTTCTTTTTTACCACCTTGGTAACGACAAATGTATTAGGAAAAACAAATATTATTGTTATTATTATTAAACACTCAATCTAAATTTTCAATGAGGTGGGAAAGAAAATAAATGAATATTTCATATACAACTAGTAAATATATAATATCACATTTACATGTGTTTCTTCCCTAATGTAAATCAACCAGTAACATCTTATATATATATATATTATGTTCTTTGCCTGCCCCCTATACCATACTATCTTTACTAGTACTTAGAACAATCTAGCCCTTCCTTCCCAAGGGAAATAATGGTGGAAAATACTTCCATATGGTAATAGGTTCCATGAGGTTTTAGCCAATTTGGTATCTTTCTTAATCTAGTGGTAATGTGAATTCCATGAATAACAATCCAAGATCCATTAGGACTAAAAGATTAGACGATAATTTTTATGGGTAAGCTATAAATATTTGTTTGACACTAATACCACAACGGAAATTTTTTTGTTAAATTTTAACACCACAAAATTTATATTACCATAACTACGCGTTGAATTCTAGATATATAGTCTCAACCATTTAATTCACTTAAATTTTTAGTCTTTGAACTAATTTAAGTGTCTACTTTTCCAAGTATGGTATGTATATTGTTCGAAGTTTTGAGTTGATTCAAATATTTTTATCTTAAAAAAATAATGTACAATATTTAAAAAATATGTCACAAGCTTGGGAATCCAACGTACTTTATTAATGTCACTTTAATAGATATATTTAATTCTTTGTACAATTGTATTTTTTTAACCAGGTTAAAAAGCTTATTATGTAATAAATGTCTCAAATATGATTGTGGCATTGGGTGTTGCAATTTTAGTTTATTTAGCATTTCTCGTTCAAGAAACATACAAAATGGGTTTTAAAAAAGAAAAGAAGCATACAAAAGGTATTATTCATGTTTGTCATGTTGGCCTGATCTAGCTATATGAATCAAATTATGTCCATTATATATTTTTGTCATGTTGTGCTGACTCGTTTAAGTCAGGCGCTAAACTGAGGTATGCCATCAAATTGGGGTCAGGCCACGTTGTTGGGCGTGTTGAGCCGAATTGTCATCCCTAGCCATATTATAGTATTTGATACTCATTTAGGTCTGGGTACCTCATTTTTTTGCCCTTTTTTTTCTAAATAATGGATTTTAATAAGGCAATTGTACTTGTGAACAAGGATAGGTAGAAAGTCCTCATCCTCATGTATGTCATCTTCGTTCTTTCCTTAGTGATTCTGTAAAAAGAACACTTTAAGACAAACCTCGGAGCCCTGAATTAATTAAAGATAGGTTAAAATTTGGTGTAGAGTTTTCTTATATGACTAATGTTATTTGTACGTTGAAGTGTCAACGTCATTTTTTAACGCTAGTACTCAATTTCTTTTAAATATTTTGAGATTACATGTGTATTTAAGAATATTATGTAATACAGACACGTCTCTAAAATATACATTCAAAAAAAACTTGGGTGCCAACGTCAAAAAGGACATTGGCAGCAAATGTATATAATGCATTTTTCTACTTATATAAGTGATGATAATGATATGGTCAACTATGAACATTTTGCTTTTAGTCAATAAGGGCCCAACATAACTAATAACTATATGGGGGCCTTGATTCTTAATTATGGACCCAAACTTGGACCTCGGGCCTTGGCTCCCAGTTCATTCTATTTCTGTAATTTTTCTTATTTATCTTTTATTTTGTTTTATTTTATTTTTGTCATCTTATTTTTCTAATGAATAAATCATTTTTTAAAAAAAATTTGGACACAACATCCATATTTAGACCTGGTTCACTTTTAAAATTAGGCTGTCAATTTTGTCCATATTATAGAAATCTTATTTTTAATCAGTATAACTTGACCATAAATTATATTTGTTAGCAAAAATGATTAAATTTCATCTTGTACGTTTCATATATTGAATGTATAAAGTACTTATACTATAATATTAGTAATTAACATTGCAAAATATAATATATATTTTTCTATTAAAAATTAATCATTAGTACAAAATGAGTAGTCTTAAAGAAATTTTAAAGAAATACCAAACAACTTGATTATAAATGAATATATAGAGTGATTTTATTATTTTACTATTTAAAGCCAATAAATATATATGTTTCCACTTTCAATTCTCCCAATTGTATACAAAATATAATTTTTAAGATTGGGAACTTCCTTGAAATCTTAACATTGTTCATGATAATAAACACAAATAAATTCAGATGTTAAATTGTTAGAGGTAAAACAACCTAATTTTTTCAGACAGTAAAACTACGAGAAAGCTGTAAAAAAAAATGTCAAAAATAAAAACACGATTTAAACGAATCGAATCCGTCTCTTTTTTGTGTTGGATTATGTATTGGTGTGGTTTGAAAGTTTTTCCGAAGACGATGGTAAAATTTGTCATAGAGACGATCTTCATCTGAGTGACTTTTGAGTCGATTAGATCATACGGGATTGAGAACTCGTTGAGCATGGAGAGAGGTATGACGCCCACCCTACCAATGCACCCTCCTTGGTGGTGTGACCAAGTCATTAGTAAGAAAGAAAAGTGCTTCCTTAGTTTGTGTAGTCGTCTCATGTTATATCATGGTTGAAACTGTCTCTACAGGACTTTCTGCCATTAATTATTCCATGTTATTCCTACCCAACTACACAATAGACTGATGGGATCTAAATATTGCTGGAGCCTACACGTGTGGTGGCTAACTGGCCATGTACATACCTAGCCAAAAACATTAATAAAGAGCATATGAAACTCATGCATATACAACCAATTTTCATAAATTTTCGAGTTGTACGAGATGATACTGTATGAGTTCGAGCATTTCTTCTGAGTCAGATGGCTCCATGGACTGTCGCCGTGTGGACCATTGCCTGTTATAGAGAGAGTGGCCCAGTGGCCGGAGAAAAAGTAGCAAGCCAGCGGTGCTCGTGACAGCTCAGCTTCATTTGTGCCGTTACCGCACTTTCTGACGTCAAAAATCATAATGGCACGTGACAAAATAGTATCGGTCACACCGGTGTGAGTGTGACACTTATGGCAAATTATTAGTGTTGGTGAAGGGAATGGTAAGTCTCCGGTTGGGACCACCGAGCACCTCATGCCAAGAATAATATAATTATTTATTTATTTAGTTACTTGTTACTTTCTCAATTATTAATGGTATTGACGTGGGATATTGGAATATTCTTTGAACAGGTTGCAGGAAAACAGAGACGTACTAACTTGCCGTTGATCAAGTAGTTCCGTCCTAAGATCAAATTTTAGGTTTGAAGGATTTATAATTTTTTTTTAGGATCACTATACGCAAGTAGATTTAGTCTCATAATATATTTTAATCGGTCAGAAGATATTACATGCAGAGACATCAATGTTGACCCAATTGACTTTCTTAACCATACTATTAATATATGTATGTGTGACTTGTTCTAATTAAATTTTGACAAAAAAAAAAATTATGAAGAGAAATATAAATGATGGGTCAATGACATTCTAGGTCTATCTCGCCCATCGTCAATATTAATATTAACATGTGATCGTATACTTTGCCCAATTGCTTTATGAAATTATTTATTTGATATTAATAATAATGCATTCTATTGAGCGAGAAATTGACATGTGATAGGCGAGAAATTGGCACGTTGTACATTATTTTTGTTTTTTTAAGTCTATCACGTAGTGCTATTATTAGGTGCTCATGCGGAGCCACCGAATTCACGTGTAATCGGCTTGATTTGGTTTAATTTTTTTATAATTTAATTTTTAATGTAATTATTTTAAATATATATACTTATTATTTAATTATATTATGTTTAAATTCTAAATAAGTGGACTAATTTATAATTTTACTTAATTTGTCGTAAAGAAAATTAACAGAGAGAAGCATGAAAATATATAGAAGAGTAAAAATAAAAAGATATGCATGTTAAGCTATTTATACTAATTAAATAATAATTACATTTTAATAAATGAATTAATATTAATTTTTATTTTATGTGTCTAAAGTAGATGGTTTGATTAATTTGAAAGAGCCCTCTTTTAAAAAGTGAGAGTAACATGTTCTTGTAGTGGAGTTTAAAGCAAGTATGAAACATGTGGCCAAGAGCCACAGATACAAGCAAACGTAGTTACAAGTAAAGTGACCAGATAGTGGACGTACGCTTTTTTTTAATGCAATGAAAGCTTTCTAAAACATTAGAGATTTTTAAAGGTCAAAAATTGTAAGGTTTGATTTTAGGCTATGAAATTATCTTCAAGACTTTTAGGGGACAATTATGATTGCTTGTCAAATACTGTCTTTAAGTGGCAACAAGATATAAAAGTTATGTCATACCTTTACTTAGTAATGCATTATTAAGCTTTCTATTTGTAGATGGATTATTCTTTGTGCGGAAGAAATATTACTATCTTGTTATGAAAATGCTCATGACGGTAGTGTTTAAAGCAATACAAGTTATACTGCCAATAATTTTAACTTCTTATTGTAATAACATGTCAAGGCTTGCCATCCAGAGCCTAAATCATCCTTTTTTCTTTTTGTATCAAATTTTTAGCACCTGACAAGTAGTGTCCTTTCCTTTGGGAAAAGACTAATCATTTCAGATTCGAAGATTTACTGAACTCGTGATAAGTCCTTCAACCATACCTCGTAGTTCATTTTTCGAGCCAATGAACTAACCCCTTATTGGTTTCCTATATGCCTTCCATTGATGTTCATGCTTTATAGCCCTATTGGGTTTTGACTCCATTAGATTATGTGTCAAACATTAAAAAAAAAAAAAAAAAGAAGCAATGTCAAGGTTTAAAACTTTATACTAAGTAAAATCATAGAAATAGGACAAAAATGATGATTTACTTGCTTAATTATATCACATGTTTTTTTTTTGTTAAGAAAATATAATATTAATAATTAGTTATATAATTAACATCATCATCAAATCACATTTTTAAAAATGTATCAGGTTCGTTCTTAACCCATTAATAGCGCTTACCGCCCTAGGATTATTTGTTATTTTACTTTAGTGGCTTGCCTCAAAGTGTGAATCTAGCTGTTATTACATTATTATAGCACTATGGTATATTGAAGTATCTTCACCTATTTTTGTATTAACTTACACTAAATAGAATAGATTCACGGTCAGGTAAAAAAATTAGACCAAGAATCATTTTATCATAATATCACCCCAAACATGTTTTAAATCTAATATAAATTTTTAGAAAAGAAAAAGATAAAGAGAGAAAAAGTATTTGTCTTTTCTGTGGCAGTTGCTCTTTGCAAGACCATCTTGAATCATGTGTTTTATAATTGATGTTGGACTACATATATAGAGGTTTGCAAAGTATACCTGAACCTAATTGTCTTATTTTGCGAAGGCATTATTTTGAAAAATTAAGTTTGTAATATTGCAGTACAATCTTTTTTAATTATCTTTGTCTATATTATCTAAGGTCTACCTCTACTTTTATTATTACCATTTAGTGTTAATAGGTCATTTTTTTACTGGTACATCTAAAGGCTTACGTTGTATGTGTTCAAACTACCTTAATATGTTCTCTCTTATTTAATTCTCAAGTGTTGTGGGCATTTAACCTATAATAATGTATATTTTAAATATACAACAACAAAAATGTGTAATTTTATAAATAAGAATTATATTTTTAACTATGTAATAAGAACATATAACAATATATTTAACATAAATTAAGGTATTAACCTTGGTCGGTTTGGTTCGATTTAGTTTAATACAAATTTTAAATTTTCAACTCGCAACCTGAACCGAACATATGAAAAATTTAAACTGAATTTAATTTCACGATTTTGACCAGATTATTGACACCCCTGTAGAAACACTCCTTCATTTGACCCATCATATTTGAACTCTCCGGTTCAGAGTCTCACATATTTCTCATTCTTTATGTATAATGGATCTTAGGCACTTAAATCATTCGCTTCTTGGTATCTCTTGACCTATGATTCTCACTCTCTTTATTTGTATTTTTACTTCTATTAAAATTACATTTAACGTATTTAATATTAGTCTCCCTAATCTTGAACCGTTTTGATTCTAGAGTTTCTCTCTACACCTCTAGCATGATATTTACTTTAGATGTAGTTTCATTAATCAATACTATATCATTAATAAATAATATATACTATGAAATATCTTTGTGAATCTGTTTAGTTAATTCATTTATGATTAATGCAAAAAGGTTGAAGCTTAAGGCATAGTCTTGATGTAAACCCACTGTAATTGAATTTAGTTGTATTATATCATATAAATTGTATAGTTAGATTAAATTAGATTTGAGCTAGGTTCTTATAAAAAAACTTAAGCCAAAAACTTGAAACAAGATGAAATAAGGAAAACACTTACTAAAAAGCATGAATTATATATAAGAATATAATTGTTAATTCTTTTATCCTACAAAAAATATATATATTCTCAATTGTAGAGTCTTTCTATAATCACTTTTCTTTTACCATTACAAGTTTTTTAAACATTAATGCATTAATCTAGACAATAGTCACCAATACTACATAATATTCCATGTATTTTGGGGTCATGAATGTTACTTATTTTCACCTGAATCTGATATATATATATTTTTTAAAACATCAAAGACAACATGATGAACAAATATAATTAGACATAGAACATGAGAGTGTTTTATGCCCTTAAAAAGGCAAGCAATTATGTAATTACACTAAGGGGGTGTTTGGCACGCGGGATAATATGAGATTAGACTAAATATAATGTTTAAAGGTGATGTGAGATGAGATAAAAATAATTTCACCTTACCGTTTTATCCCTTTCCAGATAAATAAAATAATTATACCAAAATGGTGAAATTATTTTATCTCCGCCTTTTTTTTTTTCATCATCATCATCATCATCTTCTTCTTCCTCCTGCATCTTTCTTCATTAAAAAAAAAAAAAAATTCAAATGTAGCTGGTTTTGCAAATTGTAAAATCATTTAGTTTTTTTTATTTTTTTATTTTATAGGTTTAATGTAATTTAAAAAAAAGTTTAAAAAAATATTTATTTATTTTTTTATTCTAATATCAAGTATACTATCAAACACAAAATTATTTTAATTTTAATCTTATCTTATTTTATTCTATTCTATCCTTTTCAATCAAATTCTATCCAATTTAATTTAATTCTATAAAAATAATTTTATCCTATTTCGTACTATAAACGGCTCTCAATTCTCATGTAATTTTTATTATTGACAAAAAGAATATCACACCAAAAAACAAAAAAAGAATATATAGAAAGCAAAGGGGCTGAAAATTGATAGAGATATAAGCCAAATATGGTTAATTGTGGGCCCGAGATAATGTGACACAGTGCAGGAACACCTGGCACCGGTCGATACTCCCCCCCTCCCCCGGCCCACACAAACCAACCTCATCGCTTCTCAAGTCATGTGCTGCTTTTAAGTTTATTTCATTCATTATCTTTTTTTGTTTTTTTAATCACCAAAAACTTAATAATTAAAAAAAAGGCAAAAAAATGACTCGTTAGTCGCTACCGTATGCGATGCGCTATTCCCAGTTGATGCAGAGGTAACGGTAAAAGCGGTGTCCTGGAAGTCGCAGTTTCACGTTTCCGTCTAGTCGTTCTAGAGATGTCCGTCAACGTGCCGCTAGCCTCACGCGTTCCCTGCGCCCCACTGCCGACGACCTCTCTTCACTCCACTCGAGGTTTCGATCTTTAGAACCACACGCCGTTATAACGGGCTCGTTACTGCACCTTGCTTTTTCATTCTAGAAATTCAAGTCATAAATGATTTGAGAGAGCAGGAAATCTCGATTTAAGATTGCCAGCTAAGATTCTAAACTAACATATATGTATATATAATACACTAGTAACCATGTACATGTATTAGATATAAAAATCATAGAATATTAATAAAACTCAAAAAACTAAATTATTTTTTTATTTAAAATAAAAACATAGGCAATAAAAATAAGTGATAAATATTAAAAAGGTAATTTTTTTGGCCTTAATACTAATTTATATTTTAGCAATAAAATATAGGAAAAGTCATTTTAATTAAAAAAAATTATATTTAAAATTATTAAATTAGGCATTACATACATTAAGATTCGTAATACATAGATATTTGGTTATTATGATGGTATAATTGCATGTATAGTTTGTAGAATAATATTTTCTTAATAAAAAATATAAATATAATTTATGAAAAATTAATTAAAAAAAATCATTTTTAAAAAAAATGATACTTTTATTTCATGTAATTTTAGATCACCTTGTACCTTATTCATTTAATTGTAATTCAGAGCAATACATAATTGTCGAGGCTGGATTAAACATTGATTATAACATTTCTATACTATTATAATAAGAATATATACTTGTAAGAGTTTACTCTATTACTATTTTCATCAAACTTTCAAAAACAATCCTCTAAGCTTATATTTATCATTCATTTAAAAATTAATTACAGGGTTAATATGATAATTTACATAATCCCACTCCCTCCACTTCTCCTATTTCTAAGTTATTTTACATTAAATTAATCTTTCTTTTTTTTTTTTTTTTATCTTTGGCAATTCCAATATTTTACTATTTTTAATTATAATTCTATTTATAAACAAAAGACATTTTTAGTACTTCTATTAAAATTAAAATTAAAATTAAAATTACATTTAACTTATTTAATATTAGTCTCCCTAATCTTGAACCGTTTTGATTGTAGAGTTTCTCTCTAAACCTCTAGCATGATATTTACTTTAGATGTAGTTTCATTAATCAATACTATATCATCAATAAATAATATATACTATGAAATATCTTCTTAAATCTGTTTAGTTAATTCATTTATGATTAATGCAAAAAGGTTGAAGCTTAAGGCATAGTCTTGATGGAAACCTACTGTAATTGAATTTACATTGTTGTATTATATCATATAAATTGTATAGTTAGATTAAATTAGATTTGAGCTAGGTTCTTATAAAAAAACTTAAGCCAAAAACTTGAAACAAGATGAATTAAGGAAAACACTTACTAAAAAGCATGAATTATATATAAGAATATAATTGTTAATTCTTTTATCCTACAAAAAATATATATTCTCAATTGTAGAGTCTTTCTATAATCACTTTTCTTTTACCATTACAAGTTTTTTTAACATTAGTGTATTAATCTAGACTCTAGTCACCAATACTACATAATATTCCATATATTTTGGGGTCATGAATGTTACTTATTTTCACCTGAATCTGATTTTTTTTTTTTTTAAACATCAAAGACAACATGATGAACAAATATAATTAGACATAGACCATGAGAGTGTTTTATGCCCTTAAAAAGGCAAGCAATTGTGTAATTACACTAAGGGGATGTTTGGCACGAGGGATAACATGAGATTAGACTAAATATAATATTTAGAGGTGAGGTGAGATAAGATAAAAATAATTCCACCTCACCGTTCTATCCTTTTCCAGATAAATAAAACAATTCCACCAAAATGGTGAAATTATTTTATCTCAGCCTTTTTTATTTTTTTCATTATCATCTTCTTCTTCTTCCTCCTGCATCTTTCTTCATTAATTTTTTTTTCAAATGTAGCTGGTTTTGTAAATTGTAAAATCATTTAGTTTTTTTATTTTATTTATTTTATAGGTTTAATGTAATTAAAAAAAAAGTTTAAAAAAATATTTAATTTTCTTTTTTATTTTAATCCAAAGTATACCATCAATCACAAAATTACTTTAATTTTAATCTTATCTTATTTGATTCTATTCTATCATTTTCAATCAAATTCCATCAAATTCAATATAATTCTATAAAAATAATCTTATTCTATTTCGTGCGCTAAACGGGTCTCAATCCTCATGTAATTTTTATTATTAAAAAAAAGAATATCACACCAAAAAACAAAAAAAGAATATTATTAAAAAAAAGAATATCACACCAAAAAACAAAAAAAGAATATATAGAAAGCAAAGGGGCTGAAAATTGATAGACATATAAGCCAAATATCGTTAATTGTGGGCCCGAGATAATGTGACACAGTGCAGGAGCACCTGGCACCGTTCGATACTCCCCCCTCCCCCGGCCCACACAAACCAACCTCATCGCTTCTCAAGTCACGTGCTGCTGCTTTTAAGTTTATTTCATTCATTATCTTTTTTTTTTTTTTTAATCACCAAAAATTTAATAATTAAAAAAAAGGCCAAAAAATGACTCGTTAGTCGCTACCGTATGCGATGCGCTATTCCCAGTTGATGCAGAGGTAACGGTAAAAGCGGTGTCCTGGAAGTCGCAGTTTCACGTTTCCGTCTAGTCGTTCTAGAGATGTCCGTCAACGTGCCGCTAGCCTCACGCGTTCCGTGCGCCCCACTGCCGACGACCTCTCTTCACTCCACTCGAGGTTTCGATCTTTAGAATCACACGCCGTTATAACGGGCTCGTTACTGCGCCTTGCTTTTTCATTCTAGAAATTCAAGTCATAAATGATTTGAGAGAGCAGGAAATCTCGATTTAAGATTGCCAGCTAAGATTCTAAACTAACATATATGTATATATAATACACTAGTAACCATGTACATGTATTAGATATAAAAATCATAGAATATTAATAAAACTCACAAAATTAAATTATTTTTTTATTTAAAATAAAAACATAGGTAATAAAAATAAGTGATAAATATTAAAAAGGTAGTTTTTTTTGGCCTTAATACTAATTTATATTTTAGCAATATAATATAGGAAAAGTCATTTTAATTAAAAAAATTATATTTAAAATTATTGGATTATGCATTAAGATTCGGAATACATAGATATTCCGTTATTATGATGGTATGATCGCATGTATAGTTTATAGAATAATATTTTCTTAATAAAAAATATAAATATAATTTATGAAAAATTAATTAAAAAAAAAATCCGTCAAGTGCAGATAGCGGGATGACGTTGAATCACCGTTAAAAGATCCATTTGACTACTACCACAACGAATATGCCGTTTGGAATCAGGACGGCTAAGGTGGACGGTACTCCTTACTAGCCCTAGGGAGGAAAGAAATCACAGCCTAAATCAATTCAAAGTTTCAATCCTCTCTTACAACCAGAGAAAAGCAAGAAGAAGAAGAAGAAGAATGATATAATAAGGAAAAAGAAAGGAAAGAGAGGAAGAGAGAAATTTAATAGGAAGTTTCTTTTCCCAACGATTGGATCTTCCTCTCGCAATATTTTCAATTCCATCTTACACAGTCGTGAGAGCGAAGAACGATTAGAAAAAGGGAAAAGAAAGGCTCTCTTCCTCTCTATACTAACCGCGTGATTTGAGTTAGAAGACGAAGAAGAAAAAAAGGAAGAGAGAGAGAGAGAGGAATATAAGGAGAAGGACACGAGGAGAGAGCAAGGAATCAATGCGTGAAACCTCAAATCATTAGTTCTCAAGAAACACGAAGGCGAAGAGCGAAATCAGAACAAAAAAAAAAAAAAAAAATAGCGAAAAAGAGAAAGTGGACACCAATCTGATCAAGTGCTTTTCTTGTTCTACTACTTCATTTATTGAATTCCGAGTTTTGTGTTTTTCTCTTCTTGTTGTTGTTAATCTTATCTCCTTTTCGTGTGTTTTTTGAGGGATTGCAGAAGAGTATGGACAGCGAGAAGAAATCGTCTTCTGTGTCAGATGTTGGTGCGTGGGCGATGAATGTTATTAGCTCCGTTGGCATTATTATGGCCAACAAGGAGCTCATGTCCTCTAATGGTTTCAGTTTCAACTTCGGTCAGTATCTCTCTTTGTCTTTCTTTCTATGCGTATATTTCAATTGATTGCCGTTCCAGTTCTGTCAGATCTGAGATCTGTACGTTCTCATCTTCTCTGAAATTGATTGAATCTTCTTTTGTGTCGATGTTCTTATTCGGATTCGACTTATCTCCTTATATTGCTTTTATTCGGCTAATTGGAAACGATGCGACCTTGATTTACTGTTTTTCACGCTCGGATTTGTTGGATCTTCTCGCATGCAGGTTTTCTAGTTTCTTAGAATATTAGATCGAGCGTGGTATCAGTGTCTGCGTGCAGTATTCTTTCTTTTATGGTGCAATTTCAGTGCATTACTGAATCACGCTTGCACTCGGCCTTCTATCTTCAGTTCTGCTCGTGATTGATGCTCTGCGATTTTTTGTTTTCTATGAACTTATTCAATTTTATGGATTTGTGCTCTAAACATCCTCGAAATGTTTATATTTTATTTTTAAAAATTTTAGTTTCGAAATATGATGAACTTGGATGATCTAAGCCAGAGCAATCTTGGTACTATTGAAGGAGCTCTTCTACACTTCTTTATTGTTACCTAATTGCTGTTTTCCAATAAATAAACTTCTCATACATTTTATCAATCATGTCCTTAATTTTAGCAGATTGGACTCTCATCTGTCTTGTTTGCTTGCTTATTCCCAAACTTAGTAATTCATGCCTTTATTATATGCCATTTGTTTAAGTTGTGGCAGTTGAAATTGGAATTCGCAGATGAACCTTTTTGACCAGGTTGACTAATTCTTTATACCAATTGGTTATGGTATATGCGTTCTTTATGAATTTCCTACTGATTGGAATTTCGTGGCTCATTTATTTATGTCCCTTGTCTGTCTTATGTTATTATTAGTTGCAAAGTGCTTTTAGTCCCATATATCTTTGTGGTTATTTAAACATAATTTGGATCCACAGGAAAATCCTTATTGCACTGTTGTTGAAATCCGTCAGTGTTGGTAGTCACGACTTTGTCATTACTTGTGCTGATTCATGTGTAATATTACCATTCAGATTTTACAGTTTGGTATTTGATGAGTATCGCTCTCAGTGGTTGGAATTAGAGTTTGAGGTGCATTCAAACTTCTTCCAACTCAATAAAAGTTCCTTTTCTTATCCAACTATTTTAACTTAGATTGGGCTGATCAGCATTTGATTTCTTCATTTTTGTTAGAGATGGTAATCTTAAGCTATTTATACTTAATTGTGTTTCTGTATATTTAATATGGTGTTTTGCTTGTACAGCCACAACTTTAACTGGATTCCACTTTGCTGTGACTGCATTGGTCGGTCTTGTCTCTAATTCTGCTGGCTATTCTGCATCAAAGCATGTACCTTTGTGGGAGCTTCTCTGGTTCTCAATTGTTGCCAATACATCAATCACAGGAATGAATTTGAGCCTTATGCTAAATTCTGTTGGATTTTATCAGGTGTGTATCACGTTATGTACTTGATAATTTCCATTTTGCCAAACTGTTGCTTTGCCTATGTCTAATGTTTGTTGCATTTGAAACACAGATTTCTAAGCTGAGCATGATTCCAGTGGTTTGTGTGATGGAATGGATCCTCCATAGCAAACATTACTCAAAGGAGGTGAAGATGTCTGTGCTTGTTGTTTTTATGGGTGTTGGCGTTTGCACCGTAACAGATGTAAAAGTTAATGCGAAGGGTTTCATTTGTGCATGTGTGGCAGTGCTTTCGACATCCTTGCAGCAAATAGTGAGTATTTTACTTAAACTTTGTTTCTTTTCATGACTTCTTGGCCTTATATTGTGACCTGGAGGTCAGTGGTTTGAATATGGAAATATCCTCTCTAATGTGGACGTAAGTTTGCTTGCATTGTCCCCGCAATGGTGGGAGCCTCGTGCCCTGGGGACACCCCTTTTAAATTGTGTCCTTATTAATAATACTCTGTGTGTGTCAAAGTAGTGGCAGTTTGTCCTATGCCAAGTTTTAATTTCATATCATTTGGTTCCAGGACTTGAATTAAATTTTGAATGATCTGCTGCAACTCAATCCAAGCTGGGTAGAGTCAGAGTAACATTTGGTAAAAAAATTGTCAATAGCTTATTGAGGATTTGAGGTTCAATCAACCTGAAACTAGGTCTTTTGACTTTAGTCATGTCAGTACTAAGATTAAAAATTGGCTTAGTTTTAAAATTATAGTTTCATTCATTTCTTGTTTACAATAGGCATGTACTGGGATTGTGTAAAAATTGAAAAACCAAGCCCTTAACAGAGTCATTAGTGTGGTTGATTCGGTTTTCATTTCGAAAATTTTACAAACCATTTCATTCAGTGTGGTTTATGGCACTTTTCTACATTAATTGAAACTGAACCAACAAATTGGGTAAAAACGTAAGAATTTGTTTTAGTTTACAATAGGTATGTACTGGGATTGTGTAAAAATTGAAAAACCAAGCCCTTAACAGAGTCATTAGTGTGGTTGATTCAGTTTTCATTTCGAAAATTTGACAAACTATTTCATTCAGTGTGGTTTATAGCTATTACTTTTCTACATTAATTGAAACCGAACCAACAAATTGGGTAAAAAGGTAAGAATTTGTTTTTGTTTACAATAGGTATGTACTGGGATTGTGTAAAAATTGAAAAGCCAAGCCCTTAACAGAGTCATTAGTGTGGTTGATTCGGTTTTCATTTCAAAAATTTTACAAATCATTTCATTCAGTGTGGTTTATGGTTATTTCTACATTAATTGAAACCGAACCAACAAATTGGGTAAAAAGGTAAGAATTTGTTTTTGTTTTATCATTTGATCCAATAAAGAAATTTGAAGTATGATAATTTTTTTTATACTTCATTCTGAATCAAGATGAATTGTCTCAAACCAAATCTTTTTTTTCTTCTTTTTGTCATTTTGGTTTAATTTTATTCTGCGGTTTGGTTTGTAAGTATAGAAAAGAAGCCGTCTATGTTTCAGTTGTAGTTTTGGCTGAAGATAACCAAATTGAACTGAGCATTCCCCAAGCACATGATGGCTTTGGCTGTATTTTCATTTGTTGTTTTGGCAATTTTCTTGCAGAGTATTTGTTATCTTTAATGTACTTATGTGCCTTATGGCTGTTTATTTGCTCAAATTGTGCCCATTAAAAGTTTCTTATATTACTTGAACAGTTCTTTAACTCTGATGGTTGCATTACATGCTTAAGCCTTCCAATTGCTACTTTGTTTGCCTTCTGGAACCCCTGATTCAATGCCCAATTCAAGCACCCTGTAATTTACACTTCTCTCTTGCAAAAATTTCTTTGCTGTATTCTTAAGCTTTTGAGTTTTATAATATTTGATAACCAACCCCCTTTTTTTCCTGGCTGTGATTTGCTACTTTGTTTGCCTTCTGGAACCCCTGATTCAATGCCCAATTCAAACACCCTGTAATTTACACTTCTCTCTTGCAAAAAATTCTTTGCTGTATTCTTAAGCTTTTGAGTTTTAAAATATTTGATAACCAACCCCTTTTTTTTCCTGGCTATGATTTGATAGCTATTTTTTATATTTGTTCTCTCTCTGGATGGATCTGCGTTATTCTGCAGCTTTGGGCTGATCCTTTAGCAACTTATTTTAAGAAAAAAATTATGAAATGTTTAATGAATCAAACTTGACTAAATATGTGGGTTTTGTTTTCCTTTCCTCTTTTGGAGCTGAGCTCACCAGGCAAGCAAATTACTTACCTGAGTATCAGTTTTGGCCTTTCTATTTTGGAACTATCAGTGAAGATAGATCACTCAATTAATAATATTTTTCTAGAATAGGTATCTATCAATTTTTTTAAAGACAATGAAAACTTTAACTAAAAGTGGTGAAGAGTGAATTGATGGGAAAATGACAAACAAAAGAATCCTCCTTCATGTGTGGTTATCTGATAGCATGGATGGCCTTGCGTTTTTAGTTACATACATGCTCCTAATACTATAGTAGCAGGTTTTCAAGGGTGTGAGGAAGAATACTTTCTTCTTTAAAGGTTATTGTGGGATTTGAGTTTTAGGGAGAGATTATTTGATTTGAGAAATTTCGATTGTTTGGATTATTCAAGCTATTCTATGGCTTGGAATTGGTTTTCCTTGGTTTTAGTTTACCTCTCGTAGTTTGTTATGAAAATAAGGCATATTTAGTTCTGTTTTTGAGAGAGAGAGAGAGAGGTACAGGAAACCTTTTTCAAATATCCAGCTCTTGGTAAATTAGGGTCATTATGATTGTCAAAATGCTGTAATGCTCATTTTGTAGTAATCATTATTAAATGCACCTCTGGTTATGCCATGTTTTGAAGGGGAGCTATATTGTTGTGTGATATTCATGGTGGTTTGTGAATTATCGAGGGCGACTTCTCATCTTGATCAATTTTGATGACTGTGATAATACACGTGTTTCAAACCTCCGTACCTGTAGAATACAACTATCTTTGCTCTCTCAACCACCCCCTCTCCCCTTAAAATAAAAGAAAAAGAAATGATGAAAACAAAAGAAAGATGAAAAAATTATGATGAGTTGGTTAAATGTTGAATGGGGTACAGGGTGCCAACATTTCAATAATGTGAATTATGACTGATCCTTTCTTGTCTGGTTTTTATTTTAGTGTATTAATGTGGAAACTCTTGTTTTGAGGAATCCTATGGAAGGGTTTACCTTCAAAAGATGTTTCCTCGATTTCATGGGGTTGAAAAAGGGAATAAATAGCGTCTGGTCAGGCCTTGTATAACTACCTAGGGTTGTATGGATTGTAAGGGTACAATAATTTCAGGCCCAAGATAGTTGTATTTCCTGGACTCATTATCTCTGCATTCTGTTTTTCAGTTCGATGAATTTCTAATGGAGAAAATTGTTTTTGTTTTTTCCTCCCTTTATCTATTTCTATTTCTTTCTATGGCTAAATCTGGTATGGGTAGATAATTTGATTAGTCTTGATTGAAGTTCATTATTATTGCACTAGGACTTGTTTCTTGTCCTTCTATATCATGCGAGGGCGGTTCCATCTGAAGTCATTTTCTTCAAAGTACATAATCTTTTATCACAGATGCTTTATTATTTCGTGGCATGAAGATTATGGATTTTTGTTGCATGTGGTGGTAATCGGCAAAATATATCACATCTATTTTTTGGTTCAGCTATTTGAAACGTCATATATTTTCAAAGTATATCAAAGCACCAAGGATCAAAAATTTGATTTCGACTTGACTTCGGTCACTTGAAAATTGGAATTATTTCGGATAAGTTTAATTCTATACGGAGAATTTTTGTAAAAATTCGCTAAATTAGAGAACTTTAGAGAATTTTTGCATATATGCTTAAATATCTAGATTTATTGTAGTATAAGCTAAAAACTAATATAAATAGACACTTTTAATACATAAAAAATACCAATAGCACTACCTAACAAAATCAATCTTGTTAAGTGGGTTGATAAATTTGAAATGGTGGCTTTTGGGCTTAATTCTTTTTCTTTGTTTTGATATTTAATTTTGTGGTGGCTTGCTTCTTGACTATATATTTAGCTAGTTTGAATTTCACCATACTTAATTTATTAGTTTATTATTTAAATGTGTTGTTTTTTTTTATCTTATTTTATAAGAGTTAACTAAAAGAAGATGGCTTTGAGAACTCTTTAAATTTATTTTTAAGTTTTTTTCTTATTTCAACTTTATTTATTTATTTGCTTCTTTTCTTCTCTTTTTGGTAAAGCATATCTCATAAACTACATAATTTGTTAGCTTTTTAAATTATTTTTTAAAATTTATATTGCTATGTTGGTTGATGAAGTTGAAAATAATACATAATTATTGACATTTTTTTGTTTTTTAGTGATGAAATAACATTTTTTTACTTCTCTGTCGAATTTTATCGATTTTTTTTGTCTAATTTTTACATTTTTGAATTGAAAAATATAAATTTTATTGAAGCTTATCGAATTATTTCGGTAAATTTTTGCATTTTTTATTTTACATCCACTTCGCACTTTGGTGGTAAAAAAAAGGAAAAAAATTCGTGGGAGTTCGCCGAATTTTGGGGAATTTTTGAACCATGCAAAACACTTTTAAGAAGCTGGATGTGTCCGACAGGCTACACCTTCCCAATGAAGGAAGCGAAGTGAGATTGTAAAGTCTGGCTTGCTGGCTTGATGAAAATAGTAAAGCTTTTGAGGGTGTGGAGTGATCCCTTTTTTTTGTTTTTTTGAGAGGAAACAGGATATAATATAGTAAATCTCAAAAAGAATACAGCCTAAAGAGATGGCGTACCAGAAATACTTTAACTAAACAAGAACTGCTAAATGGACTGCAGACAAATAGCCCAATTCCTGCTCCACTCCCAAATAGAGTAACTTATGTATGTGCTAACTAACCAATTGATTGAGGTGGTCTGAGAATGCAATATTATACGTCCTTGATGGATGAGTCCTTTTGTTGTGATTTGTATTGTTTGTATTTCATTTATAGAGGTGTGCAGACTGCAAAATGCTCTTAAATTAAGGACTGATCAGTGTATGTATAGGCTCATTTACAGCCTCTCTAGGAGTCCATGCCAAACAGTGTTTAGTGTTTTGTAGCCCAATTGTTACATCCTATATTTCTATAGATTCATTATTTTCTCCAAATGATCTTATCTGTTCTAGTCATACGTGTAATGCTTGTCGCTGCTAGTTTTGTCTTGTTAATTTTGTTAACATTCTGTAAATGAGTCTAAAGTAAGGCATACGTAATGACCTGCGTACAAATGTGTGTGCACTTGCATGGTCTTACCTTGTACATGTTAGGTTGGTGACCACTAAATTTCTTCCATAGATGTGATTCAGGATAGATACTTGCATTCTTAGTTGACAAAACAATTTGGATTTTCTGTCATTCCTCCAATTGTTACTGCCACATTTTCTCATATGGCACGATAGAACAAAGCCCGTATCTGTGAATCATTGGTGATTGTTAAATTTTTGTCATATGCAGTCAATTGGTTCCTTACAGAAGAAGTATTCTATCGGTTCTTTTGAATTACTCAGCAAAACAGCTCCAATACAAGCTCTTTCTCTTCTGATGTTTGGCCCATTCATAGATTATTACCTTAATGGTATATTCATATCAAACTATAAGTTGACTGGGAGTGCAATTGTAAGTTCTCTCTCTCCCTCTCTCACAAATTCAATGAATCTGTGTCAATCTGAAGGGAAATACATCACATCAAATTTTTAATGCATGTTTCTGACGTGCAGTTCTTCATACTCCTCTCCTGTTCTCTAGCGGTCTTCTGCAATATTAGCCAGTATCTATGTATTGGACGCTTCTCAGCAACTTCCTTCCAGGTGTTAGGACATATGAAAACAGTGTGCGTCCTCACATTGGGTTGGTTGCTGTTTGATTCAGAGTTGACAATAAAGAACATACTGGGGATGTTACTTGCAGTCGTCGGCATGATTATTTACAGTTGGGCAGTGGAGCTTGAGAAGCAGACTAATGCCAAGCTCCTCCCCCATGCAAAAGACAGCATGACAGAAGAAGAGATTAAACTGTTGAAGGAGGGGGTGGAGAACACACCATTGAAGGATGTTGAGATGGGTGCATCTAAAACTTAGTTTCAGGCTTCAGCTCTTCTTTCACCATAGGTGTTTTCTTCAAGTTCATCTTCATCCTTGCACATTTGCCTTCTGCATTGCTTATATTTAGCAGAGAGATTTAAGAAGAGAAGGATGGAGCCATCCAATGCTGCTGAGCCCAGTCTCTGTTGTGTAGAAGCCGTACCAATCAGTTCTTTGAAGCATTCTTTTTTGTGCAGAGCAGTCTCAGATAGTGAATTAGAGGGGCATGGAGAGGTGTAGAACTAAGCATGATGTGTGTTGTTTAGATAGGATTGGATATGCGGCGCTCTTCATTCCTCTCTCATCATCATCGTCTGCTTTGTCCTCATTGATGCCTTTCCAGTATTATTTATATTCGTTAACTTATTGAAATTGTTTTCAGCTTGGAGTGACTTATATTTCTTGTTTTCTATTTCTGCTAGAATTGCCTGTCTTCCCTGAAGAATCTCCATTAGTTCTGAATCTTCCTTTTTAATGGCCTGGCCTTAAATCAACTTATCTCTGTCACCTACCCATTAGTTAAAAGCACAAGAAAAAGTCTCCTAACAACAGCACTGCCATTTTCATTAGTGTCCAAATTTTTGTTCATTTCGCTTTACAAATCAAGCAATTTGGTAGGTACTTTATCCTGCCTACATCAAAAAGCTATTTCCTGTATATTCACTTTAATTCCAACAACAATCCATTAACTTTGATGCAAACACGCATCTCAATCTAATACCCAATCTGTAAGTGAAGAGCCTTGAACTATTCCAGCCGCATGAACCCAAGACCTGCCAGCAAACCTAATAACCTCCCAAACCTTATTCATCTCCTTATATGTATTATTGAATATTCTATTACTTTGTTCAAGCCAATAAATATGCTAAAGAGTGGCAAACGAAGCAATGATAGCCACCTCCTTCTGATCGACGCCTAGATACAATAGCCACATGAGAAGTTGACATGCAATCCTTGATGAAGCATCACCCCCCGAAAAGCTAACCAATTTATTCCAAATCCACTTTGCCAAAAGGGCAGTGGTACGGATCCTCTTCAGCCTGAAAATATATAACAAAATAATGTGGAGACAAATACATGGTAGAGAGTCGTATTTGTAATAAGTCCAATGTATTTAATTTTTTATGAGCCAATAGTCATCCAAATACTTTAACTTTCGGATGGAGAAAGAGGCCGTATAAAAGAGTTATAGCTAGAAGAAAAGAAAAATGAACATGAAAAAGCTAGTTGAATTTAAATTATTAAATCAATTAACTAGGTTTTCTTTACAATCTTAACTTGTTTTTTCTTTAGTTTTAAATATATATGATGATAAAGATATTTTGTTACAACATATGCTTAATAGTAATAAGTTCATTCTTGTCTTATACACACGAAAGAAATAGATTCGTTGCCACTATTCTATTAATTAATACAAAAACTATCATTTTTTTATTTGTTTATTAGAAAGCGATACTAGAATAATCATTATAACAAGCAATGTCCAAACAAGTAAAATCAAATGCATGCTTCATTTAATATTAAAGGGAGTTAGCAAATGCCTCATCTACTTGCTGTTTTGCATCACTTCATACGAATTGATACAAAAATGATGAGCTATATATATATATATATATATAATTTTTGTGATAAGAATTTTAAGGTACATAGAAAGAACACGTATATATGGAAGAGGTAGACCATATATATATATATATATATATATATATATATATATCCTTGGACACCCTCCTCCATCTCTACACATTATCAAAGAAATTCTTGTTAGGTTATCAACACACATTGATTTGATTTGATTCAGAGACTCAAAACCACAATTTTATTAAATGTTCATGCAAGTGGAAGAAACAATCTAAGATATATTCATGGTTTTGAAGAATCCCATTTTCATATAATTAATTAAATAAACATGTCGGTATAGTAGTTAATTAAATTAATATTTTTAGCTACCGCCCTTTTTAATTTCTTATTACATCTTCTTGCTGAAAATTGGAAAATCCATCTAAGATTTCACCTTTTGCTTATTTTTATTTAATTAATCTTATAAATTTTTTTAATTTTAAAAATTAGTTTCAATTAATGAAAATAGTTTGAGAAGCTATTCATAATGTGCTGATTTTTATTTAAATTTCCATTTGAATCCTTTATAGTTTACTTATTTTTTTTATTTAAAAATTGTAATTTCAAAAAATATAGGGGTAGGATGGGCATTTAATAATCAGGGTGACATGTTTACCTTCCCCAAACAAAAAAGATATTCTCCAGTTTAATAAAAACAAAAAAAAAGATATTCATTTATTTTTATTTTTATTTTTTTCTTTTTAATTTATTTTGTGTGTGCCCTCAGGTTGCTGAGACCCTACAGTTCATGCGTGGGAAAAGACCACACGAGAGTCCGCGTGCTAAATGCTCCCCTAATGGCCTTATCTACCCAACCATACAAAAAAATTTATATGCAAGTGTTTTATTTGTTACCAAAAAAATTAAAATAAAAAAATCAAACGTGCCAATACTGAAAAATTTATAGATACACAGTAAAATTTATAAGTTAAGTGAGAGAATTATTTAGATAAATAATTTGGGCACTTTGAATTAAAAAAAAAAACAATATTTTTCATGATAGTGGAAATATGATTTTTTTTTTTTTTTTTTTGCTGCATCATTGAATATTTACCAAAACAGTACTAGATAATGTACCAAAATGTCTGAAATTGAATAGACATGGAAAAATGAAAAAAACAAAAATGGATTAATGCAATTGCTATAGCTGGGTTGTACACAGCTTGTGTTGGTTCCGAAATTATTGACAACGACCCTCCTGAACACACCACAACGTGTGGTCTTGCATGATTACGTCTACATCATCTCATTGAGTGAGTTCATCAAGATTATGAAAAGAATATTCCTAATTATAATTATGCTATTTAATTAATTATCATTAGTACCTATAAAAATATGTTCATAACAACTAACTTAATTAGGGTTGTTTACCTATATCCGACGGAAGTATTACCAACGCCCTTAAGGTGGATTAGTGGGTATTGGTGAACGTAAGTTGGCCCATACCTGACACCATCTTAGGTCCTCCACACAAAAAAAAAAAAAAAAAAAAAAAAAAAAAAAAAAAAAAAGACTTTGGGTTGGTCCTGTTAGTCTACTAATATATAGATTATAAAATTACATAATTTACTATATATATATATAGCATGTTATAAAATTCTTTTTAAGTCTAATATAAATAATATTTTATATTATTTACATCATAATATTTTGAATAACTTAATCATGATAAATGTCTATAACAAAAATAATAAACAAAGCAATAACTATTATTATTTATTAGTCCAATAGGTTCACGTTTGTTTAGTTTGACATAACACAAACTAGCTAGATCAGGTTAATTACAAATTTCTAAACTTAAACCAACACAATTTGACACATAAATCCAACCCTACCTAAAAAGTTTCTGTTGGTAAGGCTAGTCGGTAGGATGAACACCCATAAAGTCAACTAACTCAATAAGAACTTTTTATGTATAAACTCTATCCACTTAACTATTCAACTCAATTTAACTAAATCTCTTTCTAACTACATCGATCAATATATATATGAATTCATTTCCTTTGCTCCGCTTGATTAAGGGTTAACTTCATTTTCTATGTAAAGAACGTCTTAGTTCTTTACATAGGATAATTTAATAAATTTTTTTTATTATTATAATTGATCTGATAAAATTTTACGTTCATAATAATGCATCTTTTATTAAGTTCATTTTCGAAGAACATCCTAGTTCTTTACGTAGTATAATTTAATAATTTTTTTTTATTATTATAATTAATCTGACAAAATTTTACATTCATAATAAAGCATCAGGGTTGAAATATATGCCACCCATCTTTACATAAGTGCCTACTTTGCTTTATTAATGAATCTTAAAGTCGACAGTCAGAGTGTCGGAAAAAAAAAAAAAAAATTCATAAGAAGAAGATCACCGGCCGGCCCTCTTGCGTGACCATAAGGTACTGCTGGTGTTTATTAATTAATTTGAGCCTCCCCACAAAAAACGCGTTTTTAATACCTCTCTTGACTTTTTTCTAAAGAGGAGGCCTTCTTATTATGATCAGTTAGGAACTCATTGTCAATTCCATCTCCTCCCGGCCTCTTCTTCACACTTCCATAGTTCCATGCATACACTCTTCTAATAACAACTACTTCGATCTTTTTGTTATGCAGATCATCGACAATCTAACAATTCAATTAAAATTGTCTCTTAAGCATGCTTGGTATACCCAAATTTGATTATATATCTTTCTTTCTTGTGGATTTTCTGTCCCTCTCACTTGCGTATTTTAATAAGTACAAGCAACTTAAAATAAATAACTATTTTCCAAAGACTATACCCTTTATACAAAAATATTGTATGTGCATGTGTACCTACGTTATACTACGTGAATTATACGTATTATTTATTGATAAAATCTTAGTGAAAATCTTATTGGTAATGTTCTAACATATAGTTAAAAGAGTGTTGATATTGTCTTTTTCAATAAAATAAAAAAATAAAAAATATAATTTTTTTTTAATTTTAAATATCCTCTCAACCTAGGTAGTAACCCACAGGTGGTGCTAAAAAATGAGCAATCACTATGGGCCTTTAAGGCATCTAAAGCACTCGTAGCCTATGGTGATTGCTCATTTTTGAGCATCACTGTGAGTTACTACCTAGGTTAAGAGGATATTCATAAAAAAGAAAATTGAGTGTGTGTGAGTGAGTGAGAGTGCGTGTGTTAAAAAACCTATAATTGGGAGGGGTAAAATTGACATGTTTAAAAATTAAATTTAATTAAATTACAATAATACATTTAAAACCACTAAAATAATAGTTTAAAATTAGAGTAATTTTAAATGTACCTCCCAAAAATACTCACTCTACTTACTTACTCTACTTACTTACTATGTATCATTGTTGAAAATTTGTTCAGTTGGTGGCTAGAGTAAATATTTTTTGTGAGTACATTTAAAATTATCCTAAAACTAAAACTTTTGAAGTATATAGTTTTGAAAAAAATACTAATTAAAAATGGTCTCAAAGTGAGTTTTGAAACTTTTAGCATTTGTAGTAATATAAAAAAGAGTAGCCCGGAACTTCCACCTATGTGGGGTCTCGAAGAAAGGTCAAACTATTTTAAGTACCGAAAATATTTTAAAAACACACTTTTCAAGTATATTTTGTTAACATTGTCCTAAATAGTTGTTACGCATCAACACATAATTTAAGGCGATCTAACAATTCTTTAAAGACAATATCAATAAAGTGTGTTGCTAAACATTACTCTTTTAAGTATATAGTACACAAGCCTTACCTTACTTTATATAAAGCTGTTTCCATGATTCAAAGGGTAGATCTCACCTGGTGATCAGACAGCGACAATTTCTACTATTGATCAGCCAAGGCTACCTTGAGCACTGCACAGACATTCATAATATGTAAAATAACTTATGGTAATTTCAGTTTGTAAGTTGATTTTACGGGAGCCCGTAAGATGGATCAGGGTGGTCAGCAGCTAGCGCAAGGCAAGCTGCCAGCACCAGTGCCAGCCTAGGTAGTTTGTACAATTTGAATTTTCTATTGACAAGGACAAGTAAAAAGCTAAGCTAAGCTAGCTAATTATATTATTAGCACACACATATATAAATTCAGGAGAAAAAGGACCGTGTGTACGAAGTACTGTTGAATTATTGAAAACTGCCGCGTTTGTGGTGGGAGCATCTCCTGCCCGTTATAACTTCTACTACTACTACTCGTCTACTGCAAGGTAATTTAACGGGATTCCCTCTATCATCCAAGCAACTTCCTCCCAACTTCTCATTCTCTCTATACATTATATATACCAACTTTGCTATCCCCAGCCTCATTCATATCCAAAACCCACAACAAAAAAAGGCAAAAATCATTGCAAAACCACCAACTTCATCAATTAGTCCAACATTAAGTATGAAGAACAACAGCAGCAGCAGCAGAGGCGGGATGGCAGTTCTGAAGAAGATCTTCTGCTGTGGAACAAAGAGCTTCCCTACAGACCTACCAGAAGGCCATGTTAGAGTATACGTTGGAAAAGATGTTATGAACCCTTGCAAATTTGAGGTTGAAGCTAATTACCTGAACCATCCTCTATTCGAGAACTTGCTTGAGCTCTCCGTCGAAGAATTCGGGTATTCTTACAACGGAGCGCTGAGGATAGCGTGTGAAACGGAGCTTTTTCGGTACTTGCTCGATTTGCTTCAGAGCAGGAATCCATTGGCACATTACATGGATTTGCAGGATCTGATTTCCAAGTTCTATAACATTACTAATACCCATCAAAGTGAAGCAAGTTAAATGTGTGTCTTGTGATCACCATTGGAAGGTACTAATTTGTAGCAGCAAATTATGGAAAGAGTTGTATAGATATGCGGCAAAGCTGCTTCATCAAGTGAGAGTGCTAACTAAGATGTACTGGAAGCCCCTGAATATGTGATTGTATAATTCTTAGGTTAATTTTGAGCCAAGATACATATTTTCACCTTGGTACTACTTAGGTTAATTTGGAGAATATGTTATTGTATAGTTTTTTTTTTTGTAAGGAGTCCCGTTTAATTTTGTTTTGTGAAGAGCAATTAATGTTCAAGAGGGAGTTTAATCAATCATTCCCAGTTCACAAATTCTTTTCTAGTATTTTATCGAACTCAATATTTGATTTAATGGGTAGAAAATAAACTTAAAAAATAAGTACTAAAAATCTCGTGACAAAAAAAAAATACTACAAATGTGCATGAATAGTATATAGTTGACTTAAGTTAACTTGAGTTGAATTGAGTTTGAATTTTTGTACATGACACGGCACATTTTTTTTTGTTTACTTGTTTCTTGCTCCTTGAAAGTGTCCTTCTACCCTTTGGGGCGAAACTAATCCTTTCAAAATTCGAAGTTTTACAAAGGTTTATAGGCGTCCACCTAGAATTTGGTGGAGACAAAGCTCGAACCTGTGATTGAGTCTCTTAACCTGTCTCGGGGTTCACCTTCCGTGCCAGTAGGATACTTTGATGATAGCTATACTACAGGTAAAGATATTAGGATCCAAAGATCCAATTTCATGAAGTGTGGACGGATATTCACGTGAATATAACCTTTTATGGATAAGGGTAGCAAACAGTTTCCGGAGCTCAAGGTTTGATTTTATATATACATACATATATATTTGAACGCCAATGGGTCATCAAAGGGAAGCTACAAAATACATGTGCAACCCCCTGATCTGATCCTACAACCTGGACACAATGTACTATGCAAATACACAAAGAGGTCACCATCTAACCATTTTTCTAAAGTTCAAAATTAATACTTTTAAGCTTTGAGGTTATTTCTTACTTTAAAAATTTGTTAAAAAGATAATATAATAATTTAAATATTTTAAACAATTTCTTTTGCGTTTGATATTTTCTATCAATTCTTTATTTTATCCTTTTCAAACCTTACATTTTATTTTTTCACTCTCTTTCCACTTTAAAAAATATTAGTATTATTAGTTATAAGCAACGTCAATTTATTTTTCCTATAAAAAAACCGTCAATTTATTTTATAAAAGAAATTATCAACACCACAATTTAAAACTTTATTTTTAATTAAAAACTGAATGTTTTAGTTAATAAATAATAAATATCACGTGCATCAAAAAAATATTTTTTCTCTGATTTTGCAATAAAATGTATCTTCCCACAAGGAAAAATTATTGCATGCACTGTAGCGGACGCACTAGTTTATGTATGTGCATATGTGAAAATATTACTTTTTTATTTTTTAAAATTTTTTTTTATACGGTGATGTATAACAATATAAAAAATATATACGTTCTTAAAATCCAAATTAAATCAACGGTGGATTGGTTCAATAGTCATTAGTTGCAAGAGCACTAACTCTAAAGGTTTCGAATTCGAGTTATTATGTATCACTTATTGGCTAACGATGACTTTAAGTATTTATTACAGTGCTTTAGAGAGATTAGTTCAGACCGTTGATCTTAAAATAATAATAATAATAATGATAATAAAAAGTAATCCAAGCAATATGAAGCAGCATAGTTTCAAGCTAAGTAGCGACAAAGATGATATGCCTTAATTTAAAGCTGAACCGACTCTAGGTATACCATAAGTTCAATGATGGAAGTTGTCACCTGAACCCCTAACTTAAACCTACTATGTCTGGAATTTTTTGCCACCCCAACGTATGGATTACAACATATGTAACACATGCATGAGTCACTCGTTACGAAAATTTAGTTTGTTAAGTTGGTAGGACATACAAGTATGATAGAATTTCATTTGGCCGGCAAGTGTACTACAAAAAAAATGTTACACAATAGAACACGAAAATGAGCACAAAAAAAAAAAAAATAAAAAATAAAGGAAGCTATTCAATTGTACTTAGTACACTAAAGCATTCAATTAATTAGCAGCTTGAATAATAAAAAGATTCTAAGCAAAATAATATTTAGTAGATATTTTTGTTACGTATGCATAATTCATCTAGAGCGCATAGTAATTACTATGATGGGCAAAAATCTTCAAACACTATATTATATATTTATATATAAGAAATCATGTTCATATGCTGTAAAGAAATATGAGGAATGTAGGCACATATATTTTCATTTAAAAAATATGACAAAAGGGTAAAAGTTTATTAATAATCACCAATTATATATATCATATCAATCAACTAATTAATTAAATCAATTGATATGGAAGATATATATATATATAGTAGTTATAATTTATTATTTTACTTTGATATATATGTATAAAGATGACTACACAACACTTGATTAATTTCTAGGTGTGAAATTTAATATGAAGTACAACTACTAAATCTCATTTTAGATTTAAGGTTTATTTATTGTAGGGCAATAGATGAACACTACATCAATGTCATCACTTGTCATCATTAATAAAGCTTATGTGTTCGTCATTAACTCAAAATCAGTACGTGTGGAAGCTATTTAATTTATCAAAATTTGCCAAGTAATGGTTTAATTGGTGCCGCTAATGAGGAAATTAAAAGATATCTAAGTACATATTTTTACCAAATTTATTTGATTTTTTAAACTCTTTAATTATAAGTCATTGATATTATCATTTTAAGTTAGATTAATGGCCCTTAATGAACAAATATAGTACATCCATTAATATATCATCACTTCCTCTCCATTTTAATAATTAAGTTTGATTTAGCATGTGTTTATTGTGTGGAAATACATGGTGTAACTTATTTATCTTTGGTATTAGAAAATAAAATTCAAGAGATCTATATTAATTTCCTTTTCCCCAAAAAAGAACATTTTCTTTCAAAAATATCCTACATATTATTTTTAAACAGTTCTAGAGCTACTATGAAAATAACTAGCATATATGCACTTGCATTGCATGTAATTAATTTCACTATTTATAAATAAAATGTTAAGTTTTATAAATTATTGGTACTATTATTATTTTTGTTAAAAATACTTATTTTAATAAAACTTAAGGTTAAAATTACCTTATTTATTTAAATTAACATATGAATGAATAAGATAAAATGCTATAGTTAAAAAAGAGTAAAATTGTAAAATACTCCCTTGAATTTTTTTTTTTGTAAAATACTAATTTAAATGCAAAAAAGTGAATAAAGAAGAAGAAGTTTTTGAAGTAGTAGTATGAATGTTGAATTATTATCTTGCCCATTATGTCACTAAATTTCATTTTAAAATGAAAAAATAACAACAAAGCTACCTAAGGTACTTTAAGAATTATTGCAAAAATGAGCATAACACCTTGAATTAAAAACATTTTACATTATAAATAGTATAGATAAAGGTAGTACGCTACACCCAAAGTTGGTAGCCTCGTCGATTGCAGAATGAGGTATAGGCTGTGGTTGAGGGACGAGGTCTTAGTTTCGAATTTAAATTCGTGCCCACTTCTATGTGTCCACTCTGGGAAGAGACTGCCCAATGTCGCTTACCGTTCCCGACTTCAGAATAGTCTCGCCCTCGCAAAGGGGTTAGTAGAGATACTGGGGCCGGGTCAAAGACCAAAAAATAAAATAAAAGGTAGTACACTACATTACTCTTTTATAGTTCAAACTAGCGTCCATTTAACTTAATCTAACATTTGTTTGTTCCATTTTTTCATTAAGTTTTGTAACCACACCTCTCATGTCCAATTCTCATGACACATGCCTCATCTCAAGTCCCTTAATTACTCATTAATCAACCACTCATGAATACATAATGTATAACGTTTCTGTTAATATTTTTCTTTATAAAATGTTATGTGGTTCTTTACTTATAAAATATTATATAGTTTTTTTTTTTTGAACGACAAACTATTATATAGTTCTTGATAAAGAAAATACTTCTGCCTTAAAATTAATTAACAAAACCCATCTCCTCAGTGACATATGTGGAACTGATCTGATCAAGATCCATGAAAAGGATGACATGTATGTATTTGAAAAATCAAAGGTCCTTAATTTTATCGCATTATTAATTAATGTATATGATAGCTAGTGTGAATGATAGGACCACTAACATATATATATATATATATATATAGAAGAGTGATGAAAAATTGAAAAAATGGAAACCCATTTAATTTTCAACTTTCAAAATTCCTTGCTGCAATGTCCCTATGCATGTGACGCTTACGGGCTGCCGCAACCCTTTTGAATTATTCCCAAAGAAATCACATGATGTTTTCCTTAAAAAATGGAAAAAAAAATTTAAAAAAAATGACATATTTAATTATATGTTATGTTTTCTCCATTAATTCCCTCTTGACTTATGTAATGCATCATCTGATCTGATAAAATAAAATAAAAATGATGCAATGTGATCTCTCTTCCTAATTACTATATAATTAAATTATTGCTGGAAACCGGCGTCCAAATTGCAATTATATATATATAGTCTTTGAAGTATTAAGATCATTAAATTTAGTCAATAGACTGAGCAATTTAAAGTATATGTATAGACTAGTAATAGTAATGCATGAACTATACACACACATATATAGACTATTATAAGCTATAGTGTAGAAATTAAAATTGCCTTTTAATTATATTCATCTTATGGTGCTTTATTATTTTATTCTATAGAATAAAACTGAGTAAATATTTTATAGCAATAATAAAGATAAATTTCTTTCGACAAATAATATTAAATATATATTTAGTCTAATAGAAGCTCTACTTTTTTTTTTTAATTAGAATTAACTCGGAATATAATGATTACTTACTTATAGAGGTAACGAAACATGTAAGATGATTAATTAAATTAAATAAGGGTCAACCAAATTAATAATTATTATGGGCTTGATTAATGACTTGATATATATTGAATTAAAAAAACATAATCTATTGACTAACAACGTGGCACATGTACGTTGAAATGATTTTGATGATTAAGCAAATCGTTCCAAGGATAATTATACCAATAAAAAAAAATAAAAGTGAGGGAACTACATGACCCATCACGGCCCATTTGACATGGAGCCGCGGTCACCGCCTTCTAGCATCATGGTCCTTTAAATTTGGATTCATTTATTCGCCCCTACCTCTCTTACGCGCTATCTTAGCTGTGTCTTGACTTTTGCATTAACAAGCCCTTCTCTTGTTCACACTAAGCCCCTCCCCACCTCTGCACTCCACTCTCCACTCCATGTATTTAGTTTAATATATGTGTATATATCTTTATTTTTTTTATTAATTTTATTGGGTTTTTTTTTTTACTTAATAATTATTTTAAATGAAACAAAAGGAATGTGTTAGTTCAGCTAGGCTCAGCTAAGCTATTGGCTCTGCTCGGCTTGACTTGATTTGGCCAAGCCTATATAGTAAAAATTAATGAAAGATCAATAATATTTAATATACAAAAATTTTGTTTGATTCCCAAGGTATCCATTCATGTGAAGATCCGTAAGCACAAAAAATAAGGCAATAGTTCTATAATTAGTATTTTTATTGGATGATATTTGTATTATAATCCAAGTCTAAGTCTTGAAAAAAAAAAAAAAAAATCTAGGCAATCTTTTTTATTATTTATTAAATAATCGAAGTTGTTTCCTTATGATCACCTAGAAGTCACTCAGGAGGTCAAATTAGGAAATAATGACCCTATTTCTTACCATTTTTTTTTTTTTTGCTTTTAACTTTTAGCTTTTTCAATAAGAATAATATTATATGTACGCTAGGTCTAGTGCCAATACACCTTTTTTTTTGGATGTTTTGGAGATGCTGTGTAATACAAGCACATCTCTATAACATCTAAAGGAGCTGAGTACCAGCGTCAGAAAATAGTGTTGTATAATAATTTTTTGAATAAGCTACTTAAAACATTTGGCTTAACCTTTTAGTAGTGCAATATAATAATAGTATTTTTTACTTAAAGATGATAATTTTACCCTCTAAGAATTCATGAATTAATATACACATCTTTTTTATATAAAAAATGAGAGGTTATATTTTCCATTTAAACTTCAAATACAAAAAGCACAAAAAAAAAAAAAAAAAAAACCAAAACAACTTCTCCAACAGTTGAAAACTGCTTATTCACCATAGTTTTTCATCAATCAAATGTTCCTAAACATTACAAAATACTGCATTTGGCGCAATTGCAAATGCACTTAGATCATGAAGTGTTCATCATTTTGAATTTTTTATTCAAAAGGGAACTATATATATAATCAAAATAAAATATATATATATATATATATATATATATATATATATATATATATATAGTATATGTATACAAATGATATATGTATTCAAGTTATATAAATATATATGTATACGTATCTCACATGAATCATGTAAAAGTATAGTTACTCATTCATGTGAGAGCATAGTTACCCATCATGTGAGTTAGTGATATTTTGATGTAAATTTCTTCCTTTAAATATGAAAAAAATTATGAAGAGAAGTTGTAAGAAATGATGTAGAGAAAATGATAAGAGAAAGATGAATGAAAAAAAGACGAAGAAATGTGTTGTAAAAGTGTTGAAGAAATAATATAAAATAAAGAATGAAATCTAATATTTTTCTTCTTTGAATATTTTGATTAAGTTTTCAACAATAATGAATATACATAGTTAAGATATATAGCTAGAGGGAATAAGTCACAGGAGTACGGATGAATAATTGAAAGAGCCGTGTACCAACTATATAGCTAGCTAGCAATAGAGCATCTTCAATTCAATATCTCTTCTCCTATTGGCTATTTGGCTTTCACTCACACCCAATAAGCAACTTCCTTTTTCCCAATTCATTAAATATTATTAGTTCTTGGCACCTCCACGCAGTACCCCACCTTTTATCTACGTACGTACCTTAGTATTATATAACTATATATATATACATCAACCCTATTAGCCCTTCATCACAATTCAACATCAACAACAACAAGAAGAAGAAGCAAAGCAATACACGAAGCAAAGCAATACACGAAGCAAACTAAAGCAAAGCAAAAGAGAGCTAGCAGAGGATTCATTACCACTAGTACTAAGAAGATGAAGAAGAGCAGCAGCAACAGCAGCATGTCTGGGGTTCTGAAGAAGATATTGTGCTGTGGAATGAAGGGTTTTCCAAATTCAGATCACCTGCCGGAAGGGCATGTTAGAGTGTATGTTGGGAAGGAAGTGCCCTGCAAGTTTGAGCTTGAAGCCAATTACCTTAACCATCCTCTCTTTGAGAACTTGCTTCAGCTCTCTGTGGAGGAATTTGGGTATTCTTACAATGGTGCATTGAGGATAGCTTGCGAGATCGATCTGTTTCAGTATCTTGTAGAGCTATTGAAGACGAGAAATCCGTCGGCTCATTACATGGAGTTGCCAGATCTGATTTCCAAGTTCTATGATAGTCGCAAAGGCCCTCATCACAACTAGTTTTTATCTTTTTTTTTTTTCTCATATATACAATTGATATTGAAGGCCTTGTGGAATTTCATCACACATCTGGCCTTTGGTGGTTTTTCTTTTTTCCTTTTCTTGTTCTCCTCCATTTAGAATAGTAGTGGTGGGTTAATTTCTTTCTAACTCATATTATAAATGTTCATACAAAATTAAGATTCAATTCTTTGATCATATTCACTCCACAATTGGAGTGATTCAAAAATATATATAAATTGTATCATTTGATTGTTAAGTTCTTATATACTTTAGTCTTTTCCAAGAAATTAGAGTGATTTTTTTTTTTTTTGTTGTAATTGGTGATTCAATTACTTACTCTTATATATATTAGGAATTAATATAGGCAATGGGAGGATTGGTACCTGGAATTTCCTATCATTCTCTAGCTAGCTTGTGTTCAGTATTAATTTATTGCTATAATGATATCTTGATCCACCTTATAACAGAAAGAAAATGAAAAAACTTGTAAGCTAACTATATATATATATATATATATATATATATATTAATATATGTGTTAAACCCAATTTAAGATCAATCTCTCATTATTGTCAAATTTGCACAAAAATAATACGCTATTTAGTGATAAATTATGAATAATAATTTGTATATATAGACAATCAACTTACAAGAAAATTCTCTCCTTTGATATATTAGATCAATTATAACATTCCCATTAGTATATAAATAGATAAGTTGCGGAATAATGTTCATTATAATTTGGTTTTATAGTACTTAGAGACCAAGACTAAGAGCCTCGGTCGGGTTCGTGCCCTCAGGGTTGTTCTCACCTTAGAGAGGGGCCACCTTTACCACACACAGTCCCTGATTCCAGACTAGTCTCCCTTCGCAAAAAAGTTAGGAGAACAATGGGGTCATAAAAAAAAAAAAAAAAGCCTTTAATAATGTAGCAATAGATTTTGATCCCCATTTAAGAAAGGGCTATAATTATACTCAAACTGCTACAGTTGGAAGTATGTGACTTTTTGACTTGGCAAAAATATATAAGGATTTAATTAAATAATTCTTCTTACGGTTATTTGGGCCCTAAGGACATGGCCATGCAAACGAGGAGGATTGGGTTGCTTCTTATGTAATATCATAGAACCAGTATGCAATGTGGGTCAGGGTTGATTAAACTAATTTGTATTATAATCACTACAGGACTTTTGTTGTTTTTTTTTTTTATAGGAGTTATTATTATTAAAAATAAGTTTACTAATTTAAAATCTAATTAATAGTTTTATAACGTTTGGTACATTAATTAATTTCACCAAAACACAAAAATGCCAATCAGTTATATATATATATTGTGTTCAAACTTTTTTTGTGTTCAAACTTTTTTTTTTTTTTTTTGACAAAAAAACTCTCTCTTGACAAATAACATTTACAATGTCGTTGAAAAATAGTTTTAATTCTTTTTTCAGAAAAAATAGTTACAAAGATCATTTGGACATATATACATATGCTAGATGTAACATGTTATTATTTAATATATAGTTATACCAAATTACATGTATAACATTGGCGTTGCAACGAAAAACTTAATATGAAATATATATTCAGCATTTTCTTAACCCTCCTATTTTCTCACCTATTGAAGCCAGAAAATTTATAAATTATTCTCATATAAAAAAAATTAGTATATATGTACGAAAACACCTTCTCATGTGTAACAAGTCTGACCAAATTCTTGTGAGCAAATTTACTCGAGAAATTATTTATAAAAAAAAACTATATATATATAAAATAAAAAAAAAACATAGGTATTTTGCGAGTAAAATAAAGATGCATGCATGTATCATATGGTCTCTTCCATTAAACTTGGCGACTTTCTCGCCCATTTTCTGGCATTGAGAATTCCATAATATATAACGGAGCTCTACAGCCACTACATTCCTGTACGTAGATAGAGCAGTAGAGATAGCTCTTTGTATCGGGCGAAGATCAGAGCCGTGGATTTTGCGTTCTAAGGATTCGTTATGGAGAGTCACGTGAATGGCACGCTAGCTATTTTGTGAGGTTTTTGGATCAGTAGGCTACTTTGACAAAGGCACAAGGAAAGCACGTGGCCAACCTGTCTCTAACATGGTAGCCAGCCACCACCACCCACGCCACCTTCTTCTTCTCTCTTTTTTATTTTTTTTATTCATTTATTTATTTATTTCAACAGCCCTTCTAGTACTTCTTCGTCGCCACGTCAAAAGCCTAGCTTTTAGCCCTTTTCTTAAGTGTATTTAGTGTATGTTCATTATCAAAACCACATGTGATTCAATATATGTAAAAGAATTTATGATCAAAACCATATACGATTCAATATTATGTAAAATAATTAATTATTTTGAATTATATGAGACTTTTCTAAAGGTCCAGAGACAAGGTAGTCAAGATCGAGATCCTAAATAATATTGTAGAGGGGTTCTTGAGGATCGGATTGTAAGTCTTGAGATTTTACAAATTGATCAAATTGCATTTTTAATATACATAAAAGATGTTAAATAAAAGTAAACTAACACATTATAATACATAAATTAATTTAAAATATTGAGAATGAAGCACAAAAGGTAGATTCCAAGTCTACAAAATATTGACAAAGAGATCAAATTTCAAATCTTGCATCTTATGCACCATTTATGAAGTCAGTTTCACATAAGTGTGAAGGTAATATATTAAATTGCATGTATTTTAAGTGTCCGACTCATATATCACAAATAATTATCAATGTATAAAGCATAAAGTACAATAATATGATCCAAATTTCAATGTTTTTACAAAATATATCATATATATGAAAAATTACAAGATTTGGTGTCATAGTTGAATGCCAAACAATGGAAGAGAAGATCGAGAAAAAAAAATGAAAAAAATGAATCGACCAGAATCCTGATCCTAACGATCTTACAATTTAGATCGCAATCCTGGCCCGAGTTACTCAATGAAATGATCTTGCACCAATTCAGTTCGTTTTACAAGATATGAATCGTAGGATCTTATCCTACGATCCGAATCTCGGTCCTGACAACCATGGACACAAAATAATCTTACACACAATAATTTATAAAAAAATAACAAAATAAAGACCTATAGAGGCTCCTACACCAGACAACCATGGACACAAAATAATCTTACACACAATAATTTATAAAAAAATAACAAAATAAAAACCTATAGAGGCTCCAACACATAAGGGTCGCATAAAATAAGGTATGGAAGGGTACGAGTATAGACAATGCGCCATATTAATGAACATATAACTTGTTCGTACGCAACCGGATTTGAAAAATGGACAACACATGTTCGTCCGCATCTGTATATTTCAAAAATCAGGTAGGCCAATTTTGTCCGTACCCGTATGCTTTTTCATAAAAATGGTAATGGAGTATGTTATTTTTAAAGAAAAAAAAGATGTCATGTCGATAGTGATGAGCAACAAAGTGGGAAAAAAAAAGATAACAAGAAGAAATAAAAATTCAAGAAGAAATATAAATACAAAAAAAAAATTGAACCTATTTAGGACATAGAAAAATTAAAATAAGTATAAATTTTACCTCTTGCTTAAAGTGGGAACTGAGTACCTGATTTTTAAAGCTTATGTTTGGACCTGACCTGTTTATTAAAAGATTTTTGTTTATACCCACTTTAAAGCGGATGAGACAAAAGGGAATAAACGAGTTTGGGTCCATTTTGTCATCCATACCGGGACAACAACACGTGGACGTCTAATAAAAGTCTATATAACCTCAAATTATTTTCAAAACACATATCTAAAAGTTTAAGCTAAATCCCTGCTTAAGCCCTAACTAGCTCATGCTTGTAGTTTGACGAGGCCATGAGTTAATTCTACCACTTAATTTATTAAAAAAAAAATCCCTAGATCTCGTTGTTCTGATGCTTGGTTCACGTGGGATCCTTACAAAATCTGGTAATTATATTTTCTTTATTCTCTTCATTTTGTAAAAGAGTAAATAATTTAGATCTTAAAAATAAGGGTTACTCCTTAACTTATGTAGCCAGAAGCAAAAGAGATTATATATGAATTTTTTCTTTTTTTTTTAAACAGGGAATAATCACTATAAGAAATAAAGAATTAGCTGCAAAATTTGGTAGAATTTTTTATTTTATTTTATTTTGGCTAAAAGTTTATAAACGACTCCACTAATTTGTAGTATCAATAATTAATGATTCTATATATCTCATAACATTAAAAAAAATCACACAACTAGTTTTTATCTTCTTCTTTTTTTTTTTTATATACAATTGATATTGAAGGCCTTGTGGAATTTAATCACACAACTAGTTTTTATCTTTTTTTTAAAGACTTCTCTTGAAAATATGCCAAGTTTTCTTTGACATTTGATAAGAGAATTGTGATAGAACCGAATGGTTAAAGATCAGACACTGGACTTTTGCTCCTTAAGGGAGTGTTGGTTGGCTGCCGTGACAAATGCCAGGGACAAGAGTTTGAGATCGTCCATGTACATAGTGCCCATGTTTTATTTAGCTTTTTGGTTATATATTTAAGAATTTGATCTCTGCACTGGGCTACCCTTTTTATTGAAGAATTTGATCTAAACTAAAGTTTTCTTTTTCATTTCTGGAGTATTTCTCCTATGTGAGCTGAAGAGATATCATGTACTGAAGCAAAAGCTAAGCTGCTTTGGTCATTTTTTTGTTTGTTTGTTTGTTCATGAAATCTCAGACAATCAGTGAATGATACTCAGATGTATTGTTGAGCAGTTCTCAAACCTCAATATTCTGATCAACTGCAACCTTGAATGCCAATCTTCGCTGAACATAAATGGGTTAATTAATCTCAAGTATTGAATAACCTAAGTTGCATCTCTGAACTATATGTCCTAACCAGCAAAATCTTTGAATGAGGGAATTGTAGGGCTTTTCCCTATCTCCTAACATGCCTACAGGGAAAGGGAGAGTTATGTCTATAAGCCTCTTTTGAGACCTCAAACCACCATTGGAGCTCTGAAGAAACCTACTTTTCTTGAAAAATAAGGTCAACATAAAGTGACAAGTACTACCCATAATGGATTTTGGTCCCATAATCAGCTTAATATTGGCGACGTTCTCCAAGGAAGATTTCCATACATCACTCTCCTTCCTCACGGCTGCCCTTTGTGCCAACAGGATGCGGAATCATCAGATCATTTATGTTTTAGATGCGCATTTTCCTCCAAATTGTGGGGGAGGAATGGCATGGGAGATTGGGCAACAGGTTTACGGTTCCCATTTCTTGCGAGGAGTGTCTGGCTTTGGAAAATGCTCATGGGTTGCAAGGTGATGGTGTTAAGATTATGAGGGTAGTTTTGTTAGCAACACTATGGTTGGTGTGGTTAGAGTGTAATAGGCGTGTTTTTGAGGATGTTTCTAAGGACTGCGATAGTCTTTGGAATGAGATTCTTGTTAAGGCTAGCTCTTGACTTATTGCTTTTAATCTTAGTAGGGGGTACTTCATTAGTGAATGGATTAGAAATTGGGCTTGCTGCTTGTAGGTGCTTGGTTTTTGTTTGCTGTTTTCTTTATTTTTTTTTAGCTTTCGCAGCTATGTTGTCTTGTAATTGAGTACTCCTGGTACTCATTGCTCTGTTTTTGCTTATTAAGTATCACCCAAGAGTTTCGCCTTTTTATTTAGTCCCACATCAAGAACCAAGGGAAATGGGTATAAATGAGAAGAACATAAATACATGTTTTCGCAATTATCCGATTGATACCGTTTTTGGCCTTTTGGCTAAGATCAAATATAATATCTATTTTTATCAATTTAATATTTGATACGTGGGGCATTGGATTTCATGTATCGCCCACACGTTGCGCTATTGCAAACCTCAAAAGAAAAATCTTTTTTGAACTCTTGTTGAAGAAAAAGTTCACCAATGGTTGTTGCTACTTATCTTACAAGAAACACAACACTCTCCCTATCCCAGCTATTGCAAGGCTTTCAGGCCAATCTCTTTGTTCTCCTACTGCCCTTCAACATACCTGTATTGTATAAAAGTGCAGAAATTTAGAGCTGTGAGAAGATTAGATTACAATGCTAATAACCAATTGGTGCACCCACATGGACTACATTTAGGTGCAGCACCTATACAAAGAAAAAATGAAAAAAAACACTATCTCTAAACTCCCTCTTTGAGTTTGTCTAAGTGGGTTTCTCCCTCTTTGAGTTTGTCTAAGTGGGTTTCTTAGGGGTTGAAATTATGTGTAAGGGAGAATAGGGAATCTCAAAGCTACAAATGAAAAATGAAAAAAAGGGTCTCAGGGTTACAGTTTTAGGAAGAAGGGCCATGGCATTGGTGGGAAGTGATGGGTACTCCCCTTTCGTTTATTTAGAGCCGTGAGAAGATTAGATTACAATGGTAATAACCAACTGGGTTTCTCCCTCTTTGAGTTTGTCTAAGTGGGTTTCTTAGGGGTTGAAATTATGTGTAAGGGAGAATAGGGAATCTCAAAGCTACAAATGAAAAATGAAAAGAGGGGTCTCAGGGTTACAGTTTTAGGAAGAAGGGCCATGGCATTGGTGGGAAGTGATGGGTACTCCCCTTTCGTTTATTTAGAGCCGTGAGAAGATTAGATTACAATGGTAATAACCAACTGGTGCACCCACATGGACTACATGTAGGTGCAGCACCTATACACCCATTTAGGATTTAGGAGATGCCACTCTCTTCCTTCATTGGGAATTAATCGGTGTGCATAAGCTCGTCTGGATATCCCAAGTAACAAAAAAAAAGAAGAAAAAAAACTATCTCTAAACGTCCTCTTTGAGTTTGTCTCAGTGGGTTTCTTAGATGTTGAAATTATGTGGAAGGAAGAATAGAGGAATCTCAAAGCTACAAATGAAAAATGAAAAAAAAGGTCTCAGGGTTACAGTTTTAGGTAGAAGGGCCATTGCATTGGTGGGAAGTGTGGGTACTCCCTTTTTTTTTTTTTTTTTCAAATACGCAGGTTAAACTTACCTGATAATGTTACAGTTACAGAGGGAGAATGGTTTTTTTTTTGAACAAAGAACTGAATATTAAATGGAAATTAATCTTCTCATTCTTCATTTTGTGATAGAGTCTTTGGTCATTTATATAATTAACATGAGGTAATCTCATCCATTTATACTCAAATACAAGCACGATCTGTTTTCTAGTACTCTAGTTATATATTCAACTTCATTGGTTTTAATATCCTTATGGTATTAATAATTTTTTTTTTTTTGGCGAGAAGAAATGTATATTTATCTATATTAAAAGTAGAGGAAAAACAATAAAAACTGTACGCAGTTGCACTAGAGATACAACTCACAACCCGAAAACTAGTCAACACCCAACCTCCCGAGAGACAATTCAGATTGCCTAGAGCCAAACAAAGCCCAAAGCTACCCCTAGCGAACTATCCCCTCAATCCATACAAGAAGCCCAATTTACAAACCAATTGGAAATCGAGTATCCTTTTGACCAAGGGGAACCGAGAGCTACCAAGGGGAACCGAGAGCTAGCTAACAAACGAACATCTTCCCACAACAAAGCTTCTACATTGGCTGTGTTGTTGGAGATCCTCCCATTGCGCTCGATCCATAACGACCACATGGTTACAAAAGAAACTATCAACCCAATCTCCTTATTCGATCTGTTTAGGCTCCCATTATGACTGAGAGAGATCCCTTCAATCACATTACCTGGCTGTAATAGTTTATTGCCCGAAAATGTCTTCCATAAGTCCCAAATCTGTTTGGCATACTTGCAACTAAAAAGGAGATGATCCATAGTCTCACCCTCCTGCAAGCATAGAGAACAACAATGTGGAGATAGATACATAGTAGGGTAGCGCCTCTGCAAAACATTGCAGGTGTTGGCCTTGTTATGAGCAACAAACCACCCAAACACCTTTACACTGGACGAAACATGCACCTTCCATACACATGAGGCGAGGGGAAACGTTGGTATTGTGGGGTTATCAATAAGAATATAAAACGTTGATTTATATCAGTAAGACCTTGATGTGCTAGGAGACCAAAAAAGTGAATCTTGGCTATCACTCAGATTGATTTGTTCTAATCTAAGGAGAAGGATGGTCAATTCCGTATGAGCACTTCTAGCATGGCCCCTAGAGAGATGAAGATTCCAACCTAAAGATTATGTGTCATGAGGATGTGAATTAGGATGAAATGATATTATAGGGCACTGATGCAGGGAAGAATTGTACAAGAGTAGGAGGAATAAGTTTGCTAAGGGCTCAGAATCCAACCATCTATCATCCCAAAATCTGAACGTGCGGCCATTTCCCACCCGATACTGAAGATGTTGGTAAAATATTGTGGAGAGGGAAAAAAAAATCTCCAAGGGCTCTAAAATGACGATCTTGCTGCTGCTGCACCATCACTTAACTAGTGCTGGTCCCCTCCATGTATGGCATCAATCACCTGCGCCCATAAAGCTTGGCGGTCAAAAGCAAATCTCCACAACCACTTTGCACACAAAGCCATATTGCTTTGCGCAATGTTGCCTAACCCTAGGCCACCTTTCTCCACTGGTCTCTGAACCACTTCTCATCTAACAAGGCAATTCTTGTGTAACGACCCACTTTCGCATATAATGTCGTGATGACGTAAAATGCCCGATTATAGGTCTTGTGTATGTATTTGGTATGTATAATACTCGTATTTTGTGTGTTTTGTGCATGTATTTGATTTATTGTTTGATAATTAATTATTTGTGTGTCAAATGGACTTGGGGATTTTAGAACTGAGTCCGGACCGCGTCTTTACATAAAAATCGACTTGCTATACGCGAAATTCCGATGTGTATTGAGCGCGTAGTAACGAAATGAAAAATGAGTGTTTTTGGCAAAAAGGAGGACGCTCATGCGCAGGGGAGGACGTTCATGCGCAAATGGGAGGGCACTGATCCAGTTTTTGGGGGGTTCTTTTTTTTTTTTTTTTTATGAAAAATGGCCAAAAATTAGTATTTTAAATGGGAAAAAGTTGCTACTAATCCTATTTGAGTTGGGAACGAATTGGAGAAGGAAGAATGGAGGAAAACTAAGGTTTCAAGATTAAATCTTTACCATTTATACCCCAAAGTAAGTGATTTTCTCCATTTCTCTCCATGAAATCACCATTGAAGGGGAGAGTATGCTTTCTAATGGTGTAATTTTCTCCATAGGCCACGATATTGGGTATTCCTAACCTAGGGTTGGTTGGTATTTTGCTATTTCAAGCTTATTTATGGTAGAAACAACCTTCATTAACTTATATCTATATCCAATGTGCATTTGGAAGCACTTTATCACGTGTTTTGGTGGAGTTCAGTGTAATGGCCCTAAACCTAAAAAATGAACTTAGGGTTTTCTATTCAAGTTGCCACTCAATTATGTTGAATAAATGACTGATTCTAAGTGATTGAAGGTCCAATTCACTGATTTTGAATGGTAGAAAGCCTAGGTGTAGCGTAAAATTGGCCTAGGGCTTGATTTTGAAATTTTGCCCAAAATTGGGGCTTTTGACCTAAATCAAGTCAATTGATTAAAGTGACTTGAAACTTGTCTAATTGAAACTTGTTTATAATGGTTAGAATAGTGTTAGAATTGCATGAGTTAGTTCAATTTGACCATGTAGAGATTTATCTAATTTGGGGCTTTTGAGGCATTTAGATTGGAATTGGTCAATTGAATGGTGTTAAGTGTTTCTAATCCAAATTGGCGTGGATTAGATGTGATTTGGGTTAATAATTATGTATTTAGACATAATTGACTGAAATTGATCATTTGTGTATGAAATTGATTCATTTCAGGTGTATGTGAGTCATTGGCCAATTGAAATGTAAATGATGTGTGAAATTGGCTAGTGAATTGGTTGCGAGTATTTCTCACCTTTGTTTTAAAGACTTGTCTTGAAAATATGCCAAGTTTTCTTTGACAGTTGATAAGAGAATTGTGATAGAACCGAATGGTTAAAGATCAGACGCTGGACTTTTGTTCCTTATTGCTGTTGCACCATCACTTAACCAGTGCTGGTCCACTCCATGTATGGTATCAATCACCTGCGCCCATAAAGCTTGGCGGTCAAAAGTAAATCTCCACAACCACTTCGCATACAAAGCCATATTCCTTTGCGCAATGTTGCCTAACCCTAGGCCACCTTTCTCCACTGGTCTTTGAACCACTTCTCATCTAACAAGGCAATTCTTGTGTAACGACCCACTTTCGTATATAATGCCGTGATAACGTAAAATGCTCGACTCTAAGTCTTGTGTTTGTATTTGATGTGTATAATACTCGTATTTTGTGTGTTTTTTGCATGTAATTGATGTTTTTGTTTGACTTGCATCTTGTATATGTATTTTATGCATGGACTTGGGAATTTTAGAATTGAGTTCGGAACGCGTCTTTACATATAAATCGACTAGCTATATGAGAAATTCCGATGTGTATTGAGTGCGTAGTAGCGAAATGAAAAATGAGTGTGTTCGACATAAAAGAGGACGTTCATGCGCAAGTGGGAGGGCACTGATCCGATTTTTTGGGGTGTTTTTTTTTTTTTTTTTTTTTATAAGAAAAATGGCCAAAAATCAGTATTTTAAAAGGGAAAAAGTTGCTACTATTCCTATTTGAGTTGGGAACGAATTGGAGAAGGAAGAATGGAGGAAAACAAACTAAGGTTTCAAGATGAAATCTTTACTATTTATAGCCCAAAGTAAGTGATTTTCTCCATTTCTTTCCATGAAATCACAATTGAAGGTGAGAGTAAGCTTTTTAATGATGTAATTTTCTCCATAGGCCACGGTTTTGGGTATTCATAACCTAGGGTTGGTTGGTATTTTGCTATTTCGAGCTTATTTATGGTAGAAACAACAATCATTAACTTAGATCTATACCCAGTGTGCATTTTGCAAGCACTTACCACGTTTTTTGGTGGAGTTGAGTGTAATGGCCCTAAACCTAGAAAATGAACTTAGGGTTTTCCATTCAAGTTGCCACTCAATTATGTTGAATAAATGACTGATTCTAAGTGATTGAAGGTCCAATTCACTGATTTTGAATGGTGAAAAGCCTAGGTGTAGTGTAAAATTGGCATAGGGCTTGATTTCGGGATTTTGCCCAAAATTGGGGCTTTTGACCTAAATCAAGTCAATTGATTAAAGTGGCTTAAAACTTGTCTAATTGAAACTTGTTTACAATGGTTAGGCTAGTGTTAGAATTGCATGAGTTAGTTCAATTTGACCATGTAGAGATTTATCTAATTTGGGGCTTTTGAGGCATTTAGATTGGAATTGGCAATTGAATGATGTTAAGTGTTTCTAATTCAAATTGGTGTGGATTAGATGTGATTTGGGTTAATAATTATGTATTTAGACATAATTGACTGAAATTGATCATTTGTGTATGAAATTGATTCATTTCAGGTGTATGTGAGTCAATTGGCCAATTGAAATGTAAATGATGTGTGAAATTGGCTAGTGAATTGGTTGACTATTTCTCACCTTTGTTTTCCATTATGACATTTTATTTATATAAATTGGTTTATGCAATGGTATGCATCTTATATATATATGTGCATTGTGATTTAAGAGCATGAGCATGGAATATATGCATTGATATTGCCTTGGGTGTTTTGGATTAAATACCTTGGCATTGTTGTTTTTCTATTTACTTATTTTTCGAAAAAATGTGCTGCCGGAATACTTGGATTGATGTTCCGTGGAAAGGACTTCCGAATCACTGAGGAATGTAAGAGTAGAAAGATTAGGAGGATTAGTGTCAGATAATGCGCCAGTCGGAACCTATTGGCCAATAGGGGAAGTAAAGACGTGTTATTTTGACATATCCTTTTGGTAAAGAGTCTGCATATTTGATTCTTATGGAAATGATGCATAATTCATGTGTTTAGTTTAAACACATGTATAATATGATTTTTCTTGATGCATTTGGTTTATGAATGATATTTTCAATGTCATACGTGTTTTTTTATAAATGCATATATGAGAATATATTGTGAGAACTTACTCATTGAGTTAGTTGAGCTCATCCCATTTTTCCCTACTTTTCTCAGGTTCAAATCAGAAAGGAAAAGGCAAGGCTTAAAGCTTGCGGTCTTCCTTTTCTTCTTTTTTGGATGTATGTTTTGATTTGTATATTTTTGGAAAAACTGGGGACTAGTGTAATTGTTTTGTTTCATCTTTGATATGTATATAAATATCACAAATTCTCATGTATATAAAATATAGATAGTTGTGGTTTGTTTGGTTTTGAGGATGACTTGGGATGTGATAAGTCATGTGAGAAAGCAAAATGATTGGGTTTGATATGAATGGTGTTGATTATTTGATTATATGTCTTTGTGTGATTGGATGTGATTATCAGTATATTTTGTGGAACCTCAGATTTATGGGGAGGTTCTGTCGAAAATTTTAGTGATTGTGTGGTATTGTTTTAAAAGAAAGAGGCTGATATTGTGGCGACCCCGCGCCCCGGACCACCAACCTCGCAGGGAATGACATGCGGAATGCCGGGGCGGGACGCCCGGCGTAGGCATCTCCGACCACTCCTCAACTCCCGTGAGGTGGTTGAGACACTACGAGCCTTATCCTAAACAACGATATGATATCAAAAGGTATTAAACAAAACTACCCACCGTATTAATCATCCAAGACAAGAGATAATCCAAAAAAATAAATCATAAATAATAATCATAATCCTTACAGTCCATTAAAATTGACATACTCATAACGTCCAAAATTGTTGGTACAAATAAAACCGTCATATGCCCACATAGTCTATCTAACAAGTCCCAACTCACCCATACTACAATGTGGTAAGTGTTATAATTACATAATCCAAAATATAGTACTTCATAATTTAAAACACAATTCAATCAAAATGCCTCTCAACACACATCGAGGCTTTGGATTCTCTCGCAGGCAAGGCCCTCAAGATATAACTACTCCTTTGCCCTTATTCGGGACAAAAGGACCTGAAAAAGGAAAATGAGGGTGAGCCAACGGTGCCCAGTGAATAGAATTCAGATATGCTATCAATACTCATCAATAAATATCATGTATGCATGTCAATGTGTAGCATGATTTAAAAGCTCATAACATATAGATATTAAACATTTATAATAAGTTCGATGCAAGTAAAAGCTTATCAATTTGGATCCACATTCCACATGCATTGGGTTACTAGTATACGTCTATTTCACCGTACCATTGATCCCAATCATGTTTATTTTGGGTTACTAGTGCACGTCTATTTCACCGTACCGTTGACCCCAATCTCTTCCTTTCCTAAAACCTTCCTATGACAAGGTTAAGTCTCCCTATTAGCCAGATAGATGGGCCTAACCAAAGTCATAAGGTTTTCTCAAATCAATGCATCATTCAAAACATTAGAACACATTCATGCTTTCAACGTACAATATATAAGTGATATGATGACATAAAAGATATAATCATAAATGAAGTCTACTCACAACCAAGCCTCGCGAGAGTACTTAACCACACACGATCACCAAACCGAATCAACCCAAATCAAGATCCTGAAACATTCATCAATATCCTACCATACATCAATTTCTATGCTCAATCACATAGACATTACACATCAACCCTAAATCAGCCCACATATAAACAATAGGTCTAAATCCCATCTAATCTCATCATTCAACTCAAATCACATGACTTAGGCCTTTAATGCATAGTTCTCATACATAAACCATTCTATTAATAAAAAATACTGATTTTCAATTCCTTTTGGCATAAACATGCCCAAATTGGGTCACTTGATCACAAGTAGGCCTAACCCATGATATGGTCACAACCACCAAATCAGTAGCATAATCAACCCTAATCATGCTTAATTAAACATAAGTTGCATCAATTCAATGATTCTAGGCCAAAAGCATCAAAAGCCCTAAAATATGAAATTTTCCATACTTAGGCCATATTGTCGATTTACACTAGGTCACCATGTTCAGCCATGTATATCACTGATTTTGCATCATGGGTTCATCAACAATGGCAACTAGGTCAACATAGTTGACATGCAAGCTATTTGGAAAAGTCTAAGTTCATATTTCAAATGTAGGTCTAATACAAACAACCCTACCAATTCTTTACATGTATTATTCTGTTCAGATGTATCAATCTACCAACAGAAATATGTAATCACAAAATCAACCGTACAGATTGAAGTATGTGAAGAAACAAGCCTTCTGTCCAAATATCAGCCCAATCGAACGGTGGACCGAAAAGATATGTATCTTTGATGAACAAGTATCTAATCAGACAGTTTCTCCTTTCCTGCTGCAATTACCCAAACTCAGATGGCTATATCACACAAAATACTAAACGTATAAACATCTCAACGGTAGATTGAGAAGATCTATAAGTTTGAGCAAAACGGTGCGAGAAATCCAGACTTTCCGACCAGCATTGTTTGAGAGGTTAGATCTTTGACGCGAAACCTCTGATCAAGATCTCCACCGACCAGAATGAAGAACCATAAGCTACGAACGCGCTGACAAAGCTTGAGCTCAATCTGACCGTATATTCCAAAGATTCACCTCTTTGATGAAAATGTCGCAGGGATCTTCCTCCTGCAACTCTCTCCTTCTTTCTCTTCTTCTTTCCTTTCTCTTCTTTTCTTTCTCTTCTTCTTTTCTTTCTCTCCACTCACCTCTTTCTAGCACTTCCTTGATTCCCTCCTCCACTCACCTCACTTTCTAGCACATTCTTGGATTCTTTCCTCCACTCACCTCATTCTCTAGCACATTCTTGGATTCTCTCCTCCACTCACCTCATTTGCTAGCACATTCTTGGATTCTCTCCTCCACTCACCTCATTTGCTAACACATTCTTGGATTCTAGAAGTGGGCATGAGACACTTGTCCACTTTCATGCACCAACCTTCACATGTGTTGGTCTCATACTACCCATACCAACCACATGTATTTTAAATGTCCAATCCATTTAATACACCAAATTTTCAATTTCATTTATCCTTTTATTCAATCAATCCTAACCCATATCAATTCATGGTTTAATGAGCCCATGCATAAATCATAACATATGCATTATACTTTAATTTAACATGACTCATATACAATTTATGATACATATATTTATATACATTATCAAGCATTAACTATACAAACATTAAACAATCATCAAACAAACACCAAACATATCAAGACAACACAAAGAGTTTGGGCAAAAATGCAATTGGGTTATGGGCTAAATGAAATAATTTTCGGGGCGTCACAGATATAGTATCGTATACGTCTAGGTAAGGCATATATGGTATTTTGTGCCAGCCGTGACGTCACCCGAAGAGGGGTTGCGACAAATTTGGTATCAGAGACTATGTTTAGGATACCTATGGTTAGATTATAAAAAACTTTAAGAAAGATAAAAGCCTTATAATGTTACGTGTGATTGTATGGGTTGTCACACCCCGCCCGGACGCGCCTAAATCGGCGGTACACTCACGGACGAGGCACGCATTTGGAACAATAATAATGGTAACAACAGAGTGCGCAACGGAAATATATGTCACACAGTACAAATCTGATTACATTTAATTCAGAATATAATTTGTACATAAAATGGTCAAGGGTATATACTCCCCAAAATCCTCAATGAATCATACAAAGGGTACAAAATATGGGCTCCATAACCTGCACCCAGTCCACCCTAATTTTCTGTGAAAGATTGGATAATAATGGAGTGAGCTTAATGCGCTCAGTGGGTAAATAGTTCGTGAGTATAAAAATTAATAAAGCATACTTCAATATCAAATATCTTAAATACACATGTGAGCATCATAATCAATCAATATGTATGTATTCATGACACCGTCTCAAAATGGTTTGATGAACGCACATCGCCTGAGTTCACGTATAGGTGTCCTTTCCCGGACGTAGCCAGGTTTTCACTATACGTCCCTCCTCAGGAACGATGCTATGGATTCACGTACTGATGTCCCTCCCCGGGTGTAGCCGGATTCTCATGTACGTCCCTCTCCAGAGAAATGTAATGAATAACGAGCAATGCTCCTAACTATTCTATGAGTCATGAACCATATACGTCCCTAGGTGGTGATATGTATGATGCCAATGCATGAATTGGTCTAGTCTACTAATCTAGTCTTTTCTTAACATTTAGACTGACTTTGGCAACGTCTAGTGACCCTTATCAGAGTCGGTATCACGACGTGCATGGTTAGGACATTCAGTATTACATGTATACGTTGATATCTTTCAATAAGACCAACTAGATCAGTCCCCAGTTAAGAGGTGAGACACTAGGTCTGCTTAAATAACCAATCGCATAGAGCAGCCCGCTGCCTCCCGTTCACTATTTAAAGTTACTGAGGACAAGATCGAGTCTAGTTGAGTCAGATTGACCACAAATCCGACATTATAACAGTATAATACGTGAATTCCAAGTGTACAGGCATAAGTGCGGCATTATAAACATTATATGACATAATGCAGTGTAAATGAACAGTAGACATAATAATAATTGAATGTAAACTTTAATAAAAGTTATAAAACACGCAAACCTATGTTTCGTTCCCCACCTTCAGCTAAGAACTTCTTCTTTTTCAGATCTGGCACTTTCCTCCGGACAGAACTTCGTCGTACTGCACTGAGAGTCTTGGATAGAGAGTCTCAAAAGACTAAAAACTCAATATGAGTGAAAAGAGGAGGAAAAATCACAATTTGGAGTGAATTTGGTGTGAAAAATAAAGAGGGGAGGGTTGGTTTATATAGAGTTTTTGGCGCCTGGAAGTCCAGGCGGGCTGCTTGGACTTCTAGGCATGTGCCATGTGCGTGGACTTCCAGGCATGTGCTTTATCCTAAAAAAATTATTATTATTATTATTATTATTTTTGTGAAATACAAGGTATTACACTCTACTCCCTTTAAGGGATTTCGCCCCCGAAATCAATTCAAGTAGTTATGATGGTTATCTGCTTGAGATCCACTGCCGGCGTCATCTCTTGCGAGTTCAGGATAGTACTAGTATGGTCCCTGAATTGCACTGTGGCCGGTGGAATCCTCATCATCATAAAACCATGGAGAGCAAATAGAATCAGACTCATCCTCTGAAGATTCCTACATTTGCATAACAGATGGTGGTGGAGGGCGATGGTTACATCGTAAGAGGGGAGGGTTGGTTTATATAGAGTTTTTGGTGCCTGGAAGTCCGGGCTGCATGGACTTCCAGGCATGTGCGATGTTCCATGTGCCTGGACTTCTAGGCATGTGCCATGTGGTGATGGAGTTGGTGATGCAAAGTAGTAGTGACTTGACTTTGCTTCTTGAGAAGTAGTTACAAGTTGCCAAGGAGGCCACTGCGTGTGTGCATCACGATATCCATGGATGTTAGTTTCAAACATCGGTGTAGTTATTCAAGTGAAACAATATATTAAGATAATTGTAACAATGTTTCATCATTTTATTGATAAGTGAAAATAGGACAATGTATCGCATCATCAGTTGGTACTAGAAAATAATTCAGGATATTTCTGTTTAATAGTTGCTTCTAGTTCCCATGTTGCTTCCTCTACGCCGTGGTGATCCCAGAGTACTTTCACAAGTGGTATGCTACGTCGTCGTAATTCTTGAGTTTTTCTATCTAAAATCTATATCGCTTTCTCCTGATACGTATTTCCTTCCTCAACCCGAACCTCGACGAAAGGGATGATATGCGAAGGATCAGGACGATACTTGCGAAGCATAGATACGTGAAAAACGTCATGAACCTTAGGCATGGATGATGGAAAGGACAGACGATAAGCAAGTTTGCTAATAAGTTCAAAGATCTGAAATGAACTGATATACCGCGGGGAGAGCTTGCCTTTGATCCCAAAGCTTTTGACACCTCTTGTGGGCTGGACTTTCAGAAAAACAAAGTCCCCCTTATCAAATTCTAGAGGTTGTCTCCGCTTGTCAGCATAGCTCTTCTGTCGACTTTGTGCAACACGAAGTCGTTCCTTTACTAGTGTGATCTTCTCAGAAGTCTCTTAAACTAGTTTAAGGCCTAACTGCGGTCGATCTGCCATATCTAACCAGCATACCGGAGATTTGTAAGGCCAACCATAGAGAGCCTCTTATGGTACCATGCTGATACTAGTTTGGTAGCTGTTGTTGTATGCAAACTCAGCTAGATGCAAATACTTTGCCCATCCGTCATTAAAGTCCAAAATGCAGCATTGTAACATGTTTTCTAAGATTTGGATAAGCCGCTCTGACTGCCCATCAATCTGAGGGTGGAAGGTTATGCTCATAGTGATCTTAGAACCCATTATATTCTGAAAACTTTTCCAAAAGTTTGATGTGAATCGAGGGTCTCGATCAGAGACGATCGTGAGTGGTATGCCATGAAGGCGTACGATCTCTCTTTCATATAGTTCTGCAAGTTTGGCGGGATTATCCGTGAACTTTTCTGGCAAGAAGTGTGCAAACTTTGTAAGTCTGTCAATGATAACCCAGATAGCATCTTGCCCTTTATTATTTCGATGCAAGGTCGTAACAAAATCCATTGCGATGTTCTCCCACTTCCATTCTCCAATAGGTAACGGCTGGAGAAGTCCTGTGGAAAGTCTTCGTTCTACCTTAACTTTCTGGAAAACGAGACATCGAGCAACAAAGTCTGCAATTGCCGTCTTCATTCCAGAAAATCAGAATTGTCGCTTGACATCCTTGTACATCTTGTCACCCTCAGGATGCATAGCATACCTCGAACAGTACATCTTAGTAAGCACGTCTTTTCGAACCTCAGGATCGTTCGGTAGACAGAGACATTTTTTATCGAAAATGGCTCCATCTTTAGAGACTGACCAATGAGGAAGATCTTGTCCGCTGAGTAGAAGTTCTCGTTTCTCCATTAACATAGGGTCATTGGCTTGAGTAGCTAAAATCTTTCGAACGAGCTCAGAGGTGGCTGATAATTGAGAGAGTCGTGGTCGTGGTCCCTCTACGTTCAGCTGTAGGTTAAAGTGATCCATCTCTGTAGCCAACTTCTCCATTTCATAGTTAAGAGTGCAAGCAACATAAGATTTTCTACTCAGGGCATCAGCCTCAACATTAGCCTTTCCGGGATGGTACTGGAGTTGAAAGTCATAATCTTTCAAGAATTCCAACCATCATCTCTGTCGGAGGTTTAGGTCTCTCTGAGTGTATATGAACTTAAGACTTTTGTGATCCGAGAAGACCTCAAACCGTTCACCGTATAGGTAATGACGCCATAACATCAGTGCAAACACAACAGCTGCAAGTTCCAAGTCATGTGTTAGGTAATTACCCTCGTGAATCTTTAGTTGCCTCGAGGCATATGCAACAACTTGGCCTTCTTGCATTAGTACGACACCTAAGCCTTGGAGAGAGGCGTCAGTGTATAATGAAAATTCAATTACATTTCTTGGAGTGATAAGTACAGGTGCCGTCGTGAGGCGTTTCTTCAATTCTTGAAATGATGCTTCGCAGGCGAGATTCCAGATGAATCGCACGTCTTTTCGAGTGAGCTTGGTCATAGGTTCAGCAATCTTTGAGAAGTCCTTGATGAAACGTCTGTAATAGCCAGCCAACCCATGAAAACTCCTAATCTGAGTAACAGTGGTAGGCTGTTTCCAGTTTAAAACGGCTTCAACCTTAGAAGGATCTACCTCAATGTCACGTCATGGGTTGCACAGCGTTCCCCCTACCCAGGTGCGGGCGCACCCCCTCGGGGCGAACGCCTAGCCATTATGGATCCATAATATTGTCCCATCTCGGCCAGCCACGCCACACAAGGACGCCGGTCACCGAGATCATTTATCCCCTTGCACAATCCACAGCACAGGGAGGACCTCCCCCAAGTTCGAACTCGCAACCTCTTCCTCATAAAGTTAGATTTCGCAACTTGAGTATCCATTGAGCCAATCATAAGGCCTTTTTGTCACACCCTGGGTTGCACTGCGTGCCCCTACCCAGGTGTGGGCGCACCCCCTCGGGGCGAACGCCTAGCCATTATGGATCCCATAATATTGTCACATCTCGGCCAGCCACGCCACACAAGGACGCCGGTCACCGAGATCATTTATCCCCCTGCACAATCCACAGCACAGGGAGGGCCTCCCCCAAGTTCGAACTCGCAACCTCTTCCTCATAAGGTTAGATTTCGCAACTTGAGTATCCATTGAGCCAATTGGCTCAATGGATACTCAATGGATACTCAAGTTGCGAAATCTAACCTTATGAGGAAGAGGTTGCGAGTTCGAACTTGGGGGAGGCCCTCCCTGTGCTGTGGATTGTGCAGGGGGATAAATGATCTCGGTGACCGGCGTCCTTGTGTGGCGTGGCTGGCCGAGATGTGATAATATTATGGGATCCATAATGGCTAGGCGTTCACCCCGAGGGGGTGCGCCCACACCTGGGTAGGGGGCACGCTGTGCAACCCAGGGTGTGACACTCAATGTCATTGCCTGAAACCTCATGGCCTAGGAATTGAACTCTCTTCTCCCAAAATTCGCATTTACTCAACTTTGCATATAGTTGGTGGCTTCTCAAGGTCTGGAGGACTATTTTCAAATGTATTTTATGGTCTTCCTCGGTTGAGGAATATATCAAGATGTCGTCCACAAAAACCACCACAAATCGATCTAAGTATAACCTGAATATGCGATTCATCAAATCCATGAATTCAGCAGGTGCATTTGTTAGACCGAACGACATAATTAAGAACTCGTAATGACCGTACCGAGTTCTGAACGCCGTCTTGGTGATGTCCGACTCTCGGATCCGAAGTTGGTGATAACCAAACCGTAAATCAATCTTAGAGAAGTATTTGGCTTCTCTAAGTTGGTCGGACGAGTCATCGATCCTAGGCAATGGATATCTGTTCTTGATGGTGACATTATTCAACTTGCTAATCAATGCAAAGTCGTAACGAACCATCCTTTCTGCGAACAAATAGAATTGGAGCGCCCAAGGGTGATGAACTCTTTTGGATGAAGCCATTACTCTCCAATTCCTTTAGTTGTTTGTCTAATTCGACTAGCTCGACATTAGACATTCTGTATGGTGGAATTGAGATAGGCCCTGTCCCAGGTATGAGGTTGATCTCAAAATCGAATTCTCTAACTGGAGGTAGACCAGGAAGGTCATTTAGAAAAATTGTTGGGAATTCAGATATGACTGGAACATTGTGTACTTCGAGAGGGTATAGTGCTGGTGATTCATTTTCGTCACCAAGGAATAACGCTCGAAGTTGAGATTTGAGAAGTGCAACTGTTGATTTGTGTATCCAGTTCCTTGTTCCGTGAATCTTGACAAACTCTCCTGTAGGCAAGGTTAACTGAACTTGCTTCTTCAGACAGTCGATCTTTGCATTCAGTGGTGCGAGCCAGTCCATGCCGAGGATAATGTCGAAGTCTTCAATATCCATCACAAAAAGATCTGCATATATTATTTGTTCTGACATTCGAAGTTCACATCGAGAACACTGCAAATTCACGTCAGTACTAGATCCAAACGGTGATGTGACATGGAGTGTGATGTTTGTGAGTTCAGGATGTAGGCCTAAATGTCTTACCAATGCTGATGATATAAAAGAATGCGTAGCACCTGAATCAAACAAAACATGCACCATTGTATTGAACAAAGGAAAGGTACCTTCAACTACATTGTTGTCTGGGAGGGGTTATTAAGCGATGGCATATGCTCTACCCTAGTTCTGCCTGGGTTGGGCATTAGCAGCAGGTGGTGCTTGTTGGACCGGAATAGCAGGAACAAGTTGCTGAAGGTGCGGAAAGGCATTTCTTACGTGGCCCTGCTGGCCGCAGTTGAAACAAGTAGGCCTATACTGCTGATTGTGTTGCTGGCCATGCTGATTTTTCTGCTGGGCTTGCTGATTGTGGTGTCGACTACCACCTCTGCCATTGCCGTTTTGACGGCCACCCCTTCCAAAATGACCTTCGCGGCCATGATTACGAAAATCCTGATGGTTAGGGTTAGAAGGTTCAGTCGCAGGTGTTGTGGCCTCATTCTTCGAAACAGGGGCTGGGAGGGCTGGGTTTTGATTGTAGTAGGGCTTCTTCTTGTTGCCCTGCTGCGAGCCTTGTTGGAAAAACGTTGCAGGCCGTTTGCCCTTATTCATTCTCTGTTCTTGTAAGATCTTCTCTTGTTCAAAGATCATGGCCAACCTTCTTGTAAATCTTGAGATCCAAGATCGACAAGGCTTGTCGAATGTCATGTCGAAGGCCATTATAAAATTTCTCAGTCTTATCTCGCTCCGTTGAGATGGTAGAGATAAAGTAGACTGATAATTCTTTGAATTTTCCAACCTATTCTCTAACAGTCATGGTGCCCTGGTATAACTTAGCGAATTCCTGGCGCTTCTGCTTCGTCACCGAGCTGGGAAAATACTCAGCAATAAATATTGACTCAAACTGTTGCCAAGTCATATCTGTTATGTTGACCCTTGGGTCTTCTTTCATTGTCATCCACCATGTGTTTGCCCCACCAACAAGTTGGTAGGTCGCTAGTGGAATTTTTTGAGTCTCATCGACTCTCATTGCATCAAGAGCCTTCTTTGACTCATCCAACCACTTTTGCACCTCATCAGCATCAATGGTGCCATCGAAAGTAAAAGGTTGTAGCCGCTTGTATTTAGTAATTTGATCGGTTTGAGCTTCCGACCCAAATTTTACAGGTGCTTGAACCGTGGCAACCTGACTGGTCGCGGTCTCACGAACTGCAGTTTGAACAGTGGCTTTGATTGCTTCAATAAATCCGGCGAAAAAGGTTTCCATGCTTGAAGGCATAGTAAAGGGTGCGGGTGGGGATGATATTGCCTGTCCAGATGGAGTGGCAGTGTCGGGTGTGGCCTGTGCTGTTGTCAGAGGTGGCGGTTCCTGAATCTAAGGAGGTGCCTCAACTGCTGGACGAATAGTACGTGGTCTTCCTCTCTTCCTTGTTTGTATTTTCTCACTGGCAAGGAGAAAATAAAACCAAGATTAAGAAACTCTAGTCAAGTATAATGTTATAGTATGCTCAGCAACAATTTCGAGAGTACTGCAATATTAAAATCACCTATTTTTTTTAAGTATAGTGTAAGGTGTTTGTTGAGGAATCAAAGAATCTTATATAACTCATATGTTTGGCAGGGTGTAAAAAACAAGGTTAGAATGTTTATATAATAAGTACAAAACTTTGCAAGTATTTTAAATGATTTGGTTTTGGTCTTGGTGAACATACTTATATATTTCATTAAAAATCCATACGAGTCATAAGAATTCTAAGATTTGCCTCGGTAAATATCCTGATCTAAAGTTCTATCGCAATCTTATGTATTCAAACTCTTACTCTTAGTCTTTTCGATTATTAGCCAAGTTTATGTGTCCCGTACCACATGACTTTGGTAATAAGGGTGTTAACCAAGTTAAGTTGTATGAACACGGTCTCTAAAAACATTGGCTGAATAGAAGTTCACTAATAGTATCGTCCAAATTTACTCGTCCCATACCGTGTAAACTTAGTGATAATATTAGTAATGCAACTTTCTCCAAATGTTTCTTTTTACACAAGGTCATGGGTTTTCTTACTTCCACATTTTATTTAGTATCCTCCAATTTTGTTATGTCCCATACCATTCCAAAGTTAGTGATACAAAAGAAAGAATAGTTGTAAGTCGGCCCACCAAAGATAGTCTTTAAACAAAACATTTCATTCATGTATATAAAAAAAAGTTACAATGCCAGTAATCAATTTTGATTTCCCTGCCTACTTCCGCTCCTTCTAGATTTCCTACTAGGTACAAAACGACTACTAACAGAAGGTTGAGAGTTTGCTCGCTCTGCTTCAGAGTTTTGCATATGTGTTAATATATAATTTTGAGTCGCTCTCATTTCTGCCATATTGGATTCCATTTTATTTAACCTTTCAAAAAGGTTAGTCGATTGGCCATTGGTGGTTGATGGCTCGATTGTCCCATAGGTGGAGGGTAGGCCATAGGCATTGGGGGAAAATATTGGTTGTACGTGTGATTCATAGGTGAAAGGTAATTGTTTTGATTATACGGGGATCCCCTAACTGGAACCCCTTGTATATCTAGATCTGTATGAGGTGAAAATTTTGAAATAGTGGGCTCATTGGGATGTTCTGCCCTCCAAAATTTGGTGCTTCTCTGACGGGAATCTTGCGGCGACTTTTTCGAAGGCAACGTCCATGCTTGTCCCTCATTCTCTCGGCATTTCCTATCGTTGTGCCGAATACTTCCTCGTCAGTTATTCCTCCCCTTGGAACATATATCTTGAAGATAGAAGATGTTGTAACTGGCTCAACGATTTGTGTCGAAGTCCCATCAAAAGTGTCGATGTTTACTTCGCGTAACATCCTCATGATCAAGACTCCGTAACCGAGGAATTCCTTTCTCAAAGGGTTTTGAATCACCCTCAACATTTGTTGGATGATGATGTGTGGTAGGGAGACCTTTATTCCCTTCTCTATGCAATATAGTACAAGGAGTTGGGCCCTTGACATAGTGCCATTAGGCCTCCTTCCTGGCAAGATGTTGCCGAACACGATCTTTCCAAGGCCGGTAAGAGAAGATTTAAGATAATTGTTTGGGAGGTTGGTGAACGTCAATTGAGTGTATGGCTCCTTGGTGAGGGAATTGAATAATTGTTCATTAGACTCCGTAATCTCTGTAATTGTCTGCCGTTCATGTGGATCAATAATTTTTTCCTCAATCGGAATCTTCATAAGTCGAGCGATGATTTCGACGTTGATAGGAATTTTTATCCCCATAACTGTTGTCTCCAATACAGGATTGATTCCTTCTTGTGAAATTCCCACGTAATTCATGGCTTCGTAGAAGGATCTCACCAAGTTGTAAGAGACGTGGCCCTCAACCGTTGTTATGGTTAACCAACCCACAGTTGCGAGTTTGTTGTGAAGGATTGGGTGAAGGCGGAGATCTCTATTGTCGATGCACCTCATAGTCATAACCTCCCTTTTGGACAATTCCTTGAGTCTAGTGGTAATTGGCTCCCTGCTAGTGGAAGTTGCTCATTCACTTGAGGCCATTCTTTGCTGAAAGGAAAATAAATTTGTGAAAGACACAAAATATATTCCTAACATTTTTAAGATTTATGCCTTGTCAGTTGGATAAGATTTTATATTTTTCTCTTGGTGTTTATGCCATCATGTAATCAAAATTTTTCATTAGCAATATGATATATATATATATATATATGTAATCATAGCTGTATATATAGTTTTTACAAATCACCTATATATATATTTGAAATTTAAACTATATCTAAATCATATACAGTTTTCTTAGATATATATTTAATACAAATCTTAACTATATATATAATTCATATATATATATATATATATATATATATATATATATAGTTCTATATATATCTAATAACATTTTTCAATTTTTTTTTTGTTTTTTTCAATAATATGATATATATATATATATATCTCATATACACTAAGGTATATAACTATACATATAGTTTTTAATAAATCATGACTATATGTATATTTAAATTAAACTATATAAAAAATCATATAGTTCTCTAGATATATATTTAATACAATCTCACTATATATAATTGACATATATATATAGTTCTAGAGATATATATATATAATAAAATTTTTCATTCAAAATTTTTCATTATCAACATAGTATATATATATCTCCTATATGCATAGATATATAGATATATATATTTAATCATAACAATATATATAGTTTTCATTAATCACAACTATATATATATTTCTTAGATATATATTTAATACAAATCTTAACTATATATAATTCACATATATATATATATATATATATATATATATAGTTCTAAAGATATATATATCTAATGAAATTTTTCTTCCCCTAATTTGGTGAACTTGGGCGGTCCGAGGACCGTATGCTCTAATACCATTAAATATCACACCCCGCCCGGACGCGCCTAAATGGGCGGTACACTCGCGGACGGGGCGCACATTTGGAACAATAACAATGGTAACAACAGAGTGCACAGCGGAAATATATGTCACACAGTACAAATCTGATTTCATTTAATTCAGAATATAATTTGTACATAAAATGGTCAAGGGAACATACTCCCCAAAATCCCCAATGAATCATACAAATGGTACAAAATGTGGGCCCCATAACCTGCACCCAGTCCACCCTAATTTTCTGTGAAAAATTGGATAATAATTGAGTGAGCTTAACGCGCTCAGTGGGTAAATAGCTCGTGAGTATAACAATTAATAAAACATACTTCAATATCAAATATCTTAAATACACATGTGAGCATCATAATCAATCAATATGTATGTGTTCATGACACTGTCTCGTAATGGTTTGATGAACGTACATTGCTTGAGTTCACGTATAAGTGTCCTTCACCGGGCGTAGCCAGGTTCTCACTATACGTCCCTCCTCAGGAACGATGCTATGGATTCACGTACTGATGTCCCTCCCCAGGTGTAGCCGGGTTTTCATGTACGTCCCTCTCCAGAGAAATGTAATTAATAGCGAGCAATGTTGTCACTCCCCGGCCGCAGCCGCGAACGCGGGCGCACCACCACGACCTCAGCCGTGTGGCGAACGCTTAGCCATTATGGATCCATAATATTGTCCCATCTCGGCCAGCCACGCCACACAAGGACGCCGGTCACCGAGATCATTTATCCCCCTGCACAATCCACAGCACAGGGAGGGCCTCCCCCAAGTTCGAACTCACAACCTCTTCCTCATAAGGTTAGATTGTGCAGGGGGATAAATGATCTCGGTGACCGGCGTCCTTGTGTGGCGTGGTTGGCCGAGATGGGACAATATTATGGATTCATAATGGCTAGGCGTTCGCCACACGGCTGAGGTCGTGGTGGTGCGCCCGCGGCCGGGGCGTGACAAAAATGCCTTATGTACATAAGACCTTTTTGTCACGCCCTGGGTTGCACAGCGTGCCCCCTACCCAGACGCGGGCGCACTCCCACTGTAGCGGGAGCGAACGCCTAGCCATTATGGATCCATAATATTGTCCCATCTCGGCCAGCCACGCCACACAAGGACGCCGGTCACCGAGATCATTTATCCCCCTGCACAATCCACAGCACAGGGAGGGCCTCCCCCAAGTTTGAACTCGCAACCTCTTCCTCATAAGGTTAGATTTCGCAACTTGAGTACCCATTGAGCCAGTTCGAACTTGGGGGAGACCCTCCCTGTGCTGTGGATTGTGCAGGGGGATAAATGATCTCAGTGATCGACGTCCTTGTGTGGCGTGACTGGCCGAGATGGGACAATATTATGGATCTATAATGGCTAGGCGTTCGCCACACGGCTGAGGTTGTGGTGGTGCGCCCGCGTTCGCGGCTGCGGCCGGGGCGTGACAAAAAGGCCTTATGTACATAAGGCCTTTTTGTCACGCCCTGGGTTGCACAGCGTGCCCCCTACCCAGACGCGGGCGCACTCCCACCGCAGCGGGAGCGAACGCCTAGCCATTATGGATCCATAATATTGTCCCATCTCGGCCAGCCACGCCACACAAGGACGCCGGTCACCGATATCATTTATCCCCCTGCACAATCCACAGCACAGGGAGGGCCTCCCCCAAGTTCGAACTCGCAACCTCTTCCTCATAAGGTTAGATTTCGCAACTTGAGTATCCATTGAGCCATTGTGCTGTGGATTGTGCAGGGGGATATATGATCTCTGTGACCGGCGTCCTTGTGTGGCGTGGCTGGCCGAGATGGGACAATATTATGGATCCATAATGGCTAGGCGTTCGCTCCCGCTGCGGTGGGAGTGCGCCCGCGTCTTGGTAGGGGGCACGCTGTGCAACCCAGGGCGTGACAAATGCTCGTAACTATTCTATGAGTCATGAACCATATACGTCCCTAGGTTGTGATATGTATGATGCCAATGCATGAATTGGTCTAGCCTACTGATCTGGTCTTTTCTTGACATTTAGACTGACTTTGGCAACGTCTAGTGACCCTTATCAGAGTCGGTATCACGACGTGCATGGTTAGGACATTCACTATTACATGTATACGCTGATAGCTTTCAATAAGACCAACTAGATCAGTCCCCAGTTGAGAGGTGAGACACTAGGTCTGCTTAAATAACCAATCGCCTAGAGTAGCCCGCTGCCTCCCGTTCACTATTTAAAGTTACTGAGGACAAGACCGAGTCTAGTTGAGTCAGATTGACCACAAATTCGGTATTATAACAATATAATACGTGAATTCCAAGTTCTTATCCTACGATCCGAATCGGTTCTAACAACCATAGACACAAAATAATATAACCCACAATAATTTTTTTTAATAAATAAAAAAATAAAGACCTATGGAGGCTCCAATACATAAGGGTGGCATAAAATAAGGTATGGACGGGTACGAGTATAGACAATGAGTCATACTAACGAACATATAACATGTTCGTACGCAACCCGATTTGAAAAATGGACAACGCATGTTCGTCCTCATCTGTATATTTTAAAAATCAGGTTGATTTTGTCCGTACCCGTATGCTTTTTCATAGAAATGGTAGTGGAGTATGTTATTTTCAAAGAAAAAAAGAGATGCCATGTCGATAGTGATGAGCAATAAAGTGGGAAATAAAAATTTAAGAAGAAATATAAGTACAAAAAAATATTAAACCTATTTAGGACATAGAAAATTGAGAATAAGTGTAAATTTTACCTCTTGTTTAAAGTGGGAACTAGTACCCGATTTTTAAAGCTTATACCTGTTTTTTAAAAGATTTTTGTTTAAACCCGCTTTAAAGCGGACTAGACAAAAGTTAACAAACGGGTTTGGGTCCGTTTTGTCATTCCTACCGGGGCAACAACATGTGGACGTCTAATAAAAGCCTATATAACCTTAAATTATTTCGAAAACACATATCTAAAAGTTTAATCTAAATCCCCACTTAAGCCCCAGCTAGATCATTCTTGTAGTTTGACGAGTTAAATTTAAACTGAGGCCATGAGTTAATTCTACCACTTAACTTATTAAAAAAAAAATGAAAAAAAAAATAAAATTCCCTAGATCTCCTTGTTCTAATGCTTGGTTCACGTGGGATTTTTACAAAATCTGGTAATTATTTTTTTTGGCTAAAAGTTTATAAACGACTCCCCTAATTTGTAGTATCAATAATTAATGATTCTATATATCTCATAACATTAAAAAAAAAAAAATGTTTTGATTGATTAATTTAAAAGAAGAAGAAAATAAGGAAAAATATCTTTAATTCAATACTCTTTATTTATTTATTTATTTTGTGTGTGTTTGTGTTGGATCAGAACCACTGAAATAAGATTAGAGTTATTTTTTTAGTATTCATAAACTCAACCCCTGCATATTAAGAAACAATTAATAATAATGTTTCACCCATATATCTATAGCTATGAATGTGGTAGAAATTGTGCAAAAAGTCCAAGCCCAAGGGCATACAATTGATCAAACTAGGTATGAAAATAAGATTTAAGGAAACATACTTAGCTAGCTCATGAGAGACCTTGTCTTGGGATATGCTGGAACCAAACATCATTGTCCATAGGCACCAAAGTTGTTATGTCATGTAGGATAGGCTGTGTCTTGGCACTCTATATGTATCTAGTTTGCTTCAAAGATAATTTATGAGTAAAAAAGACGCAGTAATAAAGCTCTACATGCCAAGCAAGGTTGGAGATTGTTAAAGAAAAGGCAAGGCAAAAGAGATGGTGGCAGTCTGTTGGAGTTTGCACAACTCCAGGAACCGCCTAATTCATAGAGGTTGCTCTTCGACATCTAATCATTCAGTGGAGTCAGCTTTGAGTTATCTCCATGATTTTAGGACGAAACACACAACTAGTGCGCCAAGAATTCCTCGTGATTCTTGTAAATGGGATCCTCCAGAAGGCTGTCTTTTGAAATTGGATTGGGATTGTAGTTATCATTAGAAATAGTAGGGGCTTTCCTGTGGCTGCTCTTGCTATGAGGATGAATGGGCGTTTTCCAGTTAAAGCAGCAGAAGCCTTGGCATTGAAGGAAGGGCTGAAATTTGCTATTTAAATGTGGTCTCAATGTTGATCATGTTGAAGGAGATTCTGCACATGTTTTCCAAGCTTTAAAGTCTCAGGAGCATGGGCTTGATGAGTTTAACGTTATAATAGATGATTGCAGAGATGCTTTGAAGGCTTTCCCAAATGCCAATTTGACTGCTATTGTTAGAGAACAGAACGAGACAGCACATAGATTGGGTCAATATGCTATGGGAGTTAGCTCCCAAACTTCTTGGGTGAATGTAATTCCCCATGTTCTCTCTCATGTAATTTTTAAAGACTCTCCATCCCTTTCAATGTAATCTAGTGTTTCCCTTTCAAAATATATATATATATATATAAAGTTTAAGGGAGACCAGGAATATATTATCGAAACGAGAGAATTAGTCCCACAATGGTAGAAGAAGAGAGAATAAGTACGGGAGAAGTTAGGATATAAACAAGTCATTGGAATGATGAAAGATATCTTTGCGCTTGGGGCAATGACGCAGCTAGTGAGGTAATAACCGAGGCGCGTCAATTGCTGGTTGAAAACTATTTCCAAACCCCCTCTTTGGCCTGAGCTTGACTCAGTGCCAATGAGAATTTCTGGAAGGGCTCCCTCTAACCCAGGGTAAAGCTCTACAATTCCCCAATTAAAAAGGGTTTTTTTTTAATTTATTTATAGGCTCTCTACTGTTACTAGCATTGAAAATAGTTAAAAGAAAAAGTGTTTATTCAGAGTCTGACTTGTGTGGAGAAGGACGAATAGAGAACATGGTTGGGAAATATAGCCTAAAAAGAAAAATTTTAAAAATAATATTTTATTATTATTATTTTTATAAATTTTAAAAAATTAATTTTAGATTTTAATTAACCAAACGATACAAAAAAGTGGGTTCAAATCATAAACCACAAAGGATTCTTGGGGGGGTTGCATAATTGGAAGAATGATGGGTTACCAGTTACCACCCCCTCTTTCATATAAACAGGTTAAAACCAAGGAAAATAGCCGCTAAACTAAATACATTAAAGTTGTTGAGTAGAATGGCTTGATTCTTGAGCAAAGAACTGAATAGGAATGGAAATCATCATGAGGTACGCTTCTATTAATTGTACTCTCATACAAGCATGGTTTATGTATCACTACTCTACTTAGTTATACATCTTGAAAGTTTATTACTTCAGCTAGATATTGATAGTCAATAGATGTGTTTTCCATCTGATAATTACATTCTCGTTCATTTAGTTTAATCCCATTATGTGCACATAAAAAAGAGTTTCGAGCATAAGGTCAAGTGACAAGTACCGCTGCGGAGTTTCGTCTTTTTATTTAGTCCCACATCGAGAACAAGGGAAGGGAGTATATTTGGAACGTGGGGCCCAGCTTCACATGATATTAAATTAAAATTTTTTTTGGGGGTAGAGCCCACCACAGTACCTTGCTATTGGGGCTCTCTTGTGTTGCATTGGCTTGATACACCCCTCCCAAAGCTAAAATCAAATTATTTTTACTTGCGGAAAGGAGATGATAACTTTTATAGTTTCCGTTTTGTATTTTCGCTCTTGTTGTGAGTTAGTACAATTCATAACTGATGACTAATTTGTTTAATCATCTTTGTAGAAGGTACCATAATACTTTGAAAAGATGTTGACGTATATATACACATGTATTTTTATAAGAGAGATGTGGCTCTGTCAGGGGGTAGGAAGGAAAGATATGATAGTTAACAATACAAGTAATGCCCATAATAATGTCTCATTTGCCCAACAACTTACAAAAAATGTCTAGGGAACAAATATAGTTTTGACACAATCAACTTCGTATTTGTAATAATACTTGGGTAATTTTAATCATTGAACTCTGTAACTTTGGCATACTCAGGTATTTTAACCTGTTGGTACCCATCACTCTCCCACCTATGCCAATTACTAATAGCCCGGTAAATATCTTTTTAAAGACTTCTCTTGAAAATATGATAAGTTTTCTTTGACAATTGATAAGAGAATTGTGATAGAACCGAATGGTTAAAGATCGGGCACTGGACTTTTGCTCCTTCAGAGACTGTGTTGGTTGGCTGTTCTGACAAATGCCAGGGACAGGAGTTTGAGGTCGTCCATGTATTGCACCCATGTTTTATTGAGCTTTTTGGTTATATATTTAAGAATTTGATCTAAACTCAAGTTTTCTTTTTCATTTCTGGGGTATTTCTCCTATGCGCGCTGAAGAGATATCATGTACTGAAGCAAAAGCTAAGCTGCTTTGGTCAGTGAATGATACTCTGATGTATTGTTAAGCAGTTCTCAAACCTGATCAACTGCAACCTTGAATGCCAATCTTCGCTGAACATAAATGGGTTAATTAATTTCAAGTATTGAATAACCTAAGTTGCACCTCTGAACTATATGTCCTAACCAGCAAAATCTTTGAATGAGGGAATTGTAGGGTTTTTCCTTATCTCCTAACATGCCTACAGGGAAAGGGAGAGTTATGTCTATAAGCCTCTTTTGTGACCTCAAACCACCATTGAAGCTATGAAGAAACCTACTTTTCTTGAAAAATAAGGTCAACATAAAGTGACAAGTACTACCCATAATGGATTTTTGTCCCATAATGAGCTTAATATTGGCGACATTCTCCAACGAAGATTTCTATACATCAGTCTCCTTCCTCACGGCTGCCCTTTGTGCATACAGGATGTTGAATCATCAGATCATTTATTTTTTAGATGTGCATTTTCCTCCAAACTGTGGGGGAGGAATGGCTTGGGAGATTGGGCAACAGGTTTACGGTTCTCATTTCTTGCGAGTGTCTGGCTTTGGAAAATGCTCATGGGTTGCAAGGTGATGGTGTTAAGATTATGAGGGTAGCTTCGTTGGCAACACTATGGTTAGTATGGTTGGAGAGTAATAGGCGTTTTTGAGGATGTTTCCCAGGACTGCGATAGTCTTCAGAATGATATTCTTGTTACAGCTAGCTCTTAACTTATTGAATGGATTAGAAATTGAGCTTGCTGCTGTAGGTGCTTGGTTTTTGTTTGCTGTTTTCTTTTTTCTGCTTCTGCAGCTATGTTATCTTGTAATTGAGCACTCCCGGTACTCATTGCTCTGTTTTTGCTTATTAATATATATGTTGTTCATCCTAAAAAAATAAAAAAAAAAAGTACCGCCCGAGAGTTTTGCCTTTTTATTTAGTCCCACATCGAGAAACAAGGGAAGTGGGTATAAATGAGAAGAACAAAAATACACGTATTCGCAACTATCCAATTTATACCTTTATAGGCCTTTTAGTTAAGAACAAGTATAGTATTTGTTCTTGTCAGTTTAATATTTGGTAGGTGGGGGCATTGCCTAACATATCAGATATGTGGGTATAAATGAGAAGAACAAAAATACATGTTTTCGCAACTACTAATATATACCTTTCTCGGCCTTTTGAAAGAAAATATTTCTTTGAACTTTTTGTTAAAGTAAAAGTTCAATGTCTTAACCCCTCGGGAGACCCTCTAGTTTTCATTGAAATAGTTGCTTCTCCCTTTTGGCCTTCAACATACCTGTATTTTATTAAAGTGCAGAAATTTAGAGTTGATTAGATTACTATGCTAATAACCAACTGATGCACCCGCATTTACTACATGTGTAGGTGCAGCAACCTATACACCCATTTAGGATTTAGGAGCTAGCCTAGCTATCCCAATCCCAAGTTACAAAAAAAAAAAGAAAAAATATATCTCTAAACTCCTTTGAGTTTGTCTCCGTGGGTTTCTTAGAGGTTGAAATTATGTGGAAGGAAGAACGGAGGAATCTCAAAGCTACAAATGATAAAAGGGGTCTCACGGTTACAGTTTTAGGTAGAAGGGTCATGGCATTGGTGGGAAGTGATGGGTACTCCCCTTTTGTTTTTTTTTTCAAATACGCAGGTTAGACTTACCTGATAATGTTACAGTTACAGAGGGAGAACGATTTGTTTTTTGAACAAAGAACTGAATATTGAATGGAAATTAATCATCTCATGAGGCAATCTTGTCACAACGCCCGGCACAATATACTATTCACTATACATTTTCATATATAGTAGATAACATACTGTCAGCCTTCCCATAGTCTCACAATCCTTCCTTTTTTTTTTCAAAAATTTCGGCAGCATTTTCTCATAAAATGGACATTTCACAAAACCTGATATACCACAAATTAAATCATATGTATATATTTATAATCATTCACAATGTCAATCATTCAGTCATCATATATAACTATTTCATCCATATATACCATAATCCAAAATACCACCATTGTCATTCATTAATCAAACATTCCATTTTCCAAGTATATATATTATCGCCAAATATCTTAACAATCCAAAATAACCCCTCTAGATGGTAATATTGACTTAGGATGCATCCGCGAACATGTAAAACCAAAATAAAATATCTGTTGAAGGTAACAGAATGATAAAATGACTGATTTGACACGTGTCGATGTGAACAGAATAATTTTAGGAATGTTCTATATTTTTAATAAAATTGACATGTTTCCATGTGCTTATGTGAGTACTTTGGTGTTGAAATCTAATTTAAATGTTGCATTTTCATGGTAAAATAACCTCATCTTAGCTGCTGAACTAGCTAAGAAATTTGAGTGTTAGTAATAGTGTTTTGGTGAGTTTAAATAGTGATTCTCATGATGATCTATGACTTGAATTACCTAATTACAGTGTTTGAGTTTAGAGATTAAGTCCATGGATAAAGAAGCAATTAGGATGGACGTTTGATGATGCAAATAACCTTGATGCTTATTGTTGCTGGATTTTAGAGGGTATATTGACTTAGAAACCTCATGTAACCACTGTGAGTATAGTTTTCTTGATTTGGTTCTTGTATGACATTGTATACATATAAAATGTTTGATTGTATGCATGTTATATTTATATGTAATTTAATATCATGTGAAACGTATCAAATATACCCCCTTCCCTTGTTCTCGATGTGGGACTAAATAAAAAGGCGAAACTCCGCAGCGCAACGGTGCTTGTCACTTGACCTTATTTTTAATAAAGTAGACTGGTGGATAATGGCTATTCCTGTTGTAACTTATGCTCGAAACTCTTTTTTATGTGCACATAATGGGATTAAACTAAATAAACCAGAATGTAATTATCAAATGGAAAACACATCTATTGACTATCAATATCTAGCTGAAGTAATAAACTTTCAAGATGTATAACTAAGTAGAGTAGTGATACATAAATCATGCTTGTATGAGAGTACAATTAATAGAAGCGTACCTCATGATGATTTCAATTCTTATTCAGTTCTTTGCTCAAGAATCAAGTCGTTCTACTCAACAACTTTAATGTATTTAGTTTAGCGGCTATTTTCCTTGGTTTTAACCTGTTTATTGTTATACGAAATCGTAGTAAAGCATTAAAGAAAAAAATAAGACAACAATATTTAACGTAGTTCGGTAAATTACCTATGTCCACGGGAGACAGCAAACTTGTATTACTTCACCCTTAGGTAGATCTTACAGATTTGATCTCTTGAATTAAATCTCTTATAATAGATCTTAGGAATAAATTTCAAGAATAAAGTAAGGTTCTATTTATAGGAGTATTCAGGGGCATTTTCGTAATTATAAATATATCATATCATATATTTAATAATTAAAAGAAAAATAAACTTTCGGCGCATTCGGCGTCGTCAAATGATGGCGCCGAATGCGCCATCTCTTTTTTCTTTTCTCAGCCGCTCATATGTCCTCATTTTGTCGGCCACATAAGTGGTCCCCAACAAATCTCCACCTCCACCTCATGTGGAACAAGACTTCACCATACCTGCAGCAATTTGTCAATTAAAGCTGCAAAGCAACAATCTTCACCGTGGCGAGCTTCCATCAGAAAACTGTTGGTGCCTCCATTAGTGCCCTTAGGCACTCCAAGCTTGTGAGATGTTGATCAAGTCCAAACAATTTTGGAACTTAATCCCTGTAACCACCTTTGTAAGCATATCTGCGAGGTTGTCTGCAGTCTTGATCTTTTGCAGAAGAATACTCTCTTCTTCTACTATTTCTCTTACAAAATGAAAACGAACATCAACATGCTTCGTTTGACTGTGATGAACTTAGTTCTTTGCCAAACAAATGGCACTCTGGCTGTCGCAGAAAACTTCAACATTCTTCTGCACAATTCACAAGTCTTTAGTCAATCCATGAAGCCAGATTGCTTCCTTCAAAGCTTCCGTTACTGCCATGTATTCTGAATCTGTAGTAGACAAAACAACTGTTGACTGTAGTGTTGATCTCCAACTCACTCGTCCTCCTGCCATAATGAAAACATAACCAGTAGTAGATCTGTGCTTGTCAAGATCTCCAGCATAGTCCGAATCCACATATCCGACTAGATGCTTACAATTTTTCTTATCTCTCTCGAACTTTAAACCAATATCCACAGTACCATGAATATACCGTAGAATCCACTTCACTGCTTGTCAGTGGCCTTTACCGGGGTTGTGCATGTAACGACTTACCATACTTATAGCATGTGAAATGTCAGGTCTGGTACACACCATAGCATACATCAAGGCACCAACTGCATTTGTATATGGAATGTTCTCCATTTGCCTCTTCTGACCCTCAGAATTTGGTGGCATTGATGTACTTAGCTTGAAATGTGGTACCAATGGTGTGCTCACAGGTTGTGTCATTGTCAATGCCAAAAGTTTGAAGAACTTTCTTCAAATACTGAGTCTGAGTCAAACAGATTGTGCTTTTGGCCCTGTCTCGAGTTATCTCCATCCCGAGAATTTTTCTGGCCTCCCCAAGATTCTTCAGCTTGTTGATCTCCACCTTGCTTTTAGATGCGATTAACATATCATCTACGTATAAAAGCAAGTAGATAAATCTATCACCTTGAAGTTTGCGATAGTAGACACAATGATCAAACTGACTCCGGGTATATTTTTGCCCTTCAATAAAGCTGTCAAATCATTTGTACCACTGTCTCGGTGACTGCTTCAGGCCATACAATGACTTGCTCAACTTGCAAGCCCAATTCTCTTTTCCTGGTACTTTGAATCCTTCTGGTTGAGACATATATATCTCTTATTCCAAATTATCATGCAGAAAAGCAGTTTTGACATCGAGTTGGGTTAACTCGAGATCAAACTGTGCAACCAAAGCCAATAATATTCGAATTGACGAATGTTTAACAACAGGTGAGAATACCTCATTGTAGTCAATTCCTTCCCTCTGAGCGTAGCCTTTTGCTACCAGTCTGGCTTTGTATCGAATACTATCTGCGCTGGGAGAGCCTTTCTTCTTTGCGAAAACTCATTTGCAGCCAATTGGTTTCTTTCCTTTCGGAAGTGGAACCAACTTCCAAGTTTGATTTTGATGGAGTGATGTCATCTCCTCATTCATTGCCATTTTTCACTTATCATTTTCCATACTCTGACTAACATTTTTGTAATTGTATGGAATATCATCTCCGGTGACTGGAAATGCATATGCAACCATGTCAGTGTACCGAGCAGGTTTACAGATTTCTCTTCTTGGTCGACTAGTGGCAATGGATTCTGGTTGTTCACTAATGTCTGATCCTGAAACCTCCACCTCAACTGAGATTTCCTCATCTTCTTCAGGATGGTTAGATATCTTTACTGACTTGCCAGGAGTTACTGGAATATCTAACTCCACCTGCTGATGCAAATCTGGATCTCGATTTTCTTTATCAAAAACTGTATGCTTTAACATCACAGATTCGTCAAAAGTTGCATCGCGACTTTGTACAATCTTTTTTGACTCAAGGTTTCATAGTCGGAAAGCCTTAACTCATTCACTAAAGCCCATGAAAATCGTTTCTTGGACCTATGATCCAGTTTTGATTCCTTCACATGGAAATATGCAGTGCATCAAAAAATGGGCAAAGAATTATAATCTGAAACGGGTTGTCCAGACCATACCTCCTTGAGAGTTTTGCCATCTAGTGCTGTTGCAGGAAGTCTATTGATGATATAAGAGGCATATGACAAAGCTTCAGCCCGAAATGCCTTGCTCATTCCAGAATGGGATAACATGCAGCGAACTTTATCTACCAATGTACGATTCATGCTTTCAGCAACACCGTTTTGTTGTGGCGTGCCTGGTACTGTGAAATGTCTGATCATCCCTTCATTCTCACAAATTTTCTGAAATGGGTCTGACTTGTATTCTCTTCCATTATCAAATTTGAGCCTCTTAATTTTCCTTCCTGTTTGGGTTTCTATCATTTTTTTCCATCTAAGAAAGATATCTAGCACTTCATCTTTATGCTTCATGGTATAAACTCAAACATAGCCTGAGAAATCATCAATGAAAGTAACAAACCAACGTTTACCGCCCAATGAAGCATTTTGAGAGGGTCCCCAAACGTCGGTATGAACATAATCCATTGTTCCTTTTATGCGATGGATTGCAGTTCCAAACTTTACTCTCGTCCGCTTGCCTAAGATGCAGTGCTCGCAGAAGTCAAGTTTTTCGATTTTTGCACCTTTCAGAGAACCTTGCTTTATCAAGGTTTGAAGAGATTTCTCTCCAACATTGCGAGCCGCATGTGCCAAAGTCGGGAAGTGTCCAATGAAACATTATTAGAACTGGTGCAAACTGAGACACTTCCGAGTACTGTGTGTCCGTCAAGGAAATAGAGATTTTCTTTCTGAGTACCCTTCATGGCCAAGAGTGCTCCACGTTTAACCTTTAGAACTCCACCTTCAATGGTTACTTTGTAACCGCTGGAATTAAGGACTCCTAAGGAGATCGGATTTTTCTTCAGATCTAGGACATATCTGACGTCCATGAGCGGTCTTGTTGTACCGTCATGCATCTTTAGGCGTATAATTCAAATACCCTTTGTTTGGCAAGTATTGTTGTTGTCCATGAGCACGACTCCTCCATCGAACTCATCCAATTTTGAGAACCAACTTCGATTCGGACACATATGATAGGAACATCCGGAATCTAATATCCATCTATCAGACTGATTGTCTATAGATGAAACTGAGAATGCAGAATCTTGTTCAGCCTTCTGTGCCATATTTGCATCTGTCTTGCCCTTATTTGGACAATCTTTCTTCCAGTGCCCCTTTTGGTGACAATAGACACATTCATCTTTTGCAAGACGTTGACCTGATGAAGGTCTTTTTGACTTTGAGCGAGATCGGCCTCGCCCACTGGATCTATCAGATTTGTTGTTAGCCCTGCCTCTGGATACCGTCAAGCCTTCTGATGATGCTTCCTTGTTATCAAGCTGGTCCTTCCTTCGATACTCGTTGTTCACCAAAGCATTTGAAACATCACAGAATTTAACATCATCTTTACCATATAGCAAAGTTGTTAAATGTTCATAACTTTCACGCAAAGAGTTTAACAACAATAGTGTCTTATCCTCATCAAGAATTTCAACATCAAGATTCTGTAGATCAACGAGAATCTTGTTGAAATTATCAAGATGCTTAATCATGGGAGTACCTTTCTTGTACTGAAAACGAAAGAGCTTTTTTGTTCTTCAGATAAAGTCGGTTCTCTACGCTTTTCGTCATGTACTTGTCCTTCAGTTTCTTCCAGAGACTTGTTGCCATAGTCTCTTTCATGAAAAAATACTTCTGATCTTTTGCCAAGCAGAGTCTGATTGTTCCACAAGCTTGACGATTTACAAAATTTCAATCATCGGACATATCCTTGGGCTTGGTTTCCAAGACGATATGTGATCCTTCCTAGAATAATGGATCTTGAACTTCGCATTGCCACATGCCAAAGTTGGTGCCGTTAAATTTCTCCACATCGAACTTTGCATTGGACATCGAACTTCTTTGCCAAGGCCTGCTTGTGGTTGGGATTTCCTCCGCCATTAAAACCGAATATATGTATGACGCCGAAAAGTGCTTTAAAAATGATAAACAACTTCAACTAAGCTATATCAATAACTTAGGGGTTGAATCTGCATAATATGATTGCACGGTTGCGTCCGGAACGATCGAAAATGGTGGAAACGAGTCTGACTTTGCTGAAATCAGACGAAAAATGAGCCGGATATGGTTGCTCAACCGAAAATAGATTCAGTCAACTGTCGGGTCGAAACGGACTGGGCCGAATGAATAGAGTCGGACCGAAACGGCAGTGCGTGGGCTGAGTCGTATAAACAGTGTCGGGCAGATGGGTCGGATTCGGATCGGATGAACAGTGCCGGGATGAACAGAGTCGGCAAACGTTGTACAGGGATCAAACTTTAATCAGCTCCTTGGAACTCGTTTCTTGTCCGTTTTTCTCGCTGTTGATTGCATTGGACTCCTGGAAACAAGAGCTACTTCCACAGGTGATCAGAAAATAGTTCCTATCACTTTTACAGAATCTCGAAATTTCGACGCAGTCTCGAAAAATTTGATAAAGGATCCGTTTTTTCTTCCAAAGCTTAACTTTGTCTCTGATACCAATTTATTATGCGAAATCGTAGTAAAACATTAAAGAAAAAAATATGACAACAATATTTAACGTGGTTCGGTAAATTACCTACGTCCACGGGAGACAGAAAACTTGTATTACTTCATCCTTAGGTAAATCTTACAGATTGGATCTCTTGAATTTAATCTCTTAGAATAGATCTCAGGAATGAATTTCAAGAATGAAGTAAGACTCTATTTATATGAGTTTTCAGGAGCATTTTCGTAATTATAAATATATAATATAATATATTTAATAATTAAAAAATAAATAAACTTTCGGCGCCGTCAAATGATGGCGCCGAATGCGCGATCTTTTTTTTCTTTTCTCAGCCGCTCATATGCCCTCATTTTGTCGGCCACATGAGTGGTCCCCAACATTTATATGAAAGAGGGGGTGGTAACCCATAATCCATCATTCTTTCAATTATGCAACCCCAAGAATCCTTCTTTGTATTCTAAAATTGTGGTTTATGATTTGAAGCCCTCTTTTTTTTATCATTTGGTTAGTTAAAATTTAAAATTAATTTTTTAAAAATTATAAGAAAATAATAATAAAATATTACTTTTAAATTTCTTCTTTTTAGGCTATATTTCCCAACCATGTTCTCTATTCTTCCTTCTCCACACAAGTTAGATTCTGAAGAAACACTTTTACTTTTAACTATTTTCAGTTCTAGTAACTATTTTAATTGGGGAATTGTAGGGCTTTACCCTGGATTAGAGGGAGCCCTTCCAGAAATTCTGGATGGCACTGAGTCAAGCTCAGGCCAAAGAGGGGGTTTGGAAATAGTTTTCAACCAGCAATTGACGCGCCTCGGTTATTACCTCACTAGCTGCGTCATTGCCCCAAGAGCAAAGATAGCTTTCATCATTCCAATGACTTGTTTATATTCTAACTTCTCCCGTACTTATTCTCTCTTCTTTTACCATTGTAGGACTAATTCTCTCGTTTCGATAATATAATTCCTGGTCTCCCTTAAACTTTATATATATATATATATATATATATATATTTGAAAGGGAAACACTAGATTACATTGAAAGGGATGGAGAGTCTTTAAAAATTACATGAGAGAGAACATGGGGAATTACATTCAACCAAGAAGTTTGGGAGCTAACTTCCATAGCATATTGACCCAATCTATGTGCTGTCTCGTTCTGTTCTCTAACAATAGCAGTCAAATTGGCATTTGGGAAAGCCTTCAAAGCATCTCTGCAATCATCTATTATAACGTTAAACTCATCAAGCCCATGCTCCTGAGACTTTAAAGCTTGGAAAACATGTGCAGAATCTCCTTCAACATGATCAACATTGAGACCACATTTAAATAGCAAATTTCAGCCCTTCCTTCAATGCCAAGGCTTCTGCTGCTTTAACTGGAAAACGCCCATTCATCCTCATAGCAAGAGCAGCCACAGGAAAGCCCCTACTATTTCTAATGATAACTACAATCCCAATCCAATTTCAAAAGACAGCCTTCTGGAGGATCCCATTTACAAGAATCACGAGGAATTCTTGGCGCACTAGTTGTGTGTTTCGTCCTAAAATCATGGAGATAACTCAAAGCTGACTCCACTGAATGATTAGATGTCGAAGAGCAACCTCTATGAATTAGGCGGTTCCTGGAGTTGTGCAAACTCCAACAGACTGCCACCATCTCTTTTGCCTTGCCTTTTCTTTAACAATCTCCAACCTTGCTCGGCAAGTAGAGCTTTATTACTGCGTCTTTTTTACTCATAAATTATCTTTGAAGCAAACTAGATACATATAGAGTGCCAAGACACAGCCTATCCTACATGATATAACAACTTTGGTGCCTATGGACAATGATGTTTGGTTCTAGCATATCCCAAAACAAGGTCTCTCATGAGCTAGCTAAGTATGTTTCCTTATATCTTATTTTCATACCTAGTTTGATCAATTGTATGCCCTTGGGCTTGGACTTTTTGCACAATTTCTACCACATTCATAGCTATAGATATATGGGTGAACCATTATTATTAATTGTTTCTTAATATGCAGGGGTTGAGTTTATGAATACTAAAAAAATAACTCTAATCTTATTTCAGTGGTTCTGATTCAACACAAACACACACAAAATAAATAAATAAAGAGTATTGAATTAAAGATATTTTTCCTTATTTTCTTCTTCTATTAAATTAATCAATCAAAACATTTTTTTTTTTAATGTTATGAGATATATAGAATCATTAATTATTGATACTACAAATTAGTGGAGTCGTTTATAAACTTTTAGCCAAAAAAAATAAAATAAAAAATTCTACAAAATTTTGCACCTAATTCTCTTATTTCTTATAGTGATTATTCCCTTTTTTAAAAGAAAAAAAAATCATATATAATCTCTTTTGCTTCTGGCTACATAAGTTAAAGAGTAACCCTTATTTTTAAGATCTAAATTATTTGCTATTTTACAAAAAGAAGAGAATAAAGAAAATATAATTACCAGATTTTGTAAAAATCCCACGTGAACCAAGCATTAGAACAAGGAGATCTAGGGATTTTTTATTTTTTTTTTCGTTTTTTTTTTTAATAAGTTCAGTGGTAGAATTAACTGATGGCCTCATAGTTTAAATTTAACTCGTCAAACTCCAAGAATGATCTAGCTGGGGCTTAAGCGGGGATTTAGATTAAACTTTTAGATATGTGTTTTCGAAATAATTTAAGGTTATATAGGCTTTTATTAGACGTCCACGTGTTGTTGCCCCGGTAGGGATGACAAAATGGACCTAAATCCGTTTGTTCGCTTTTGTCTTGTTTGCTTTAAAGCGGGTATAAACAAAAAACTTTTAAAAAAAGGTCAGGTTCAGACATAAGCTTTAAAAATTGAGTACATAATTCCCACTTTAAACAAGAGGTAAAATTTACACTTATTTTAAATTTCCTATGTCCTAAATAGGTTTAATTTTTTTTTTTGTACTTATATTTCTTCTTGTTATCTTTTTTTCTTCCCACTTTGTTGCTCGTCACTATTGACATGACATCTCTTTTTTTCTTTGAAAATAACATACACCACTAACCTTTTTTATGAAAAAGCATACGGGTACGGACAAAATCGGCCTACCTGATTTTTAAAATATACAGGTAAGGACGAACATTTGTTGTCCATTTTTCAAATTGGGTTGCGTACGAACATGTTAGATGTTTCGTTAGTATGACTCATTGTCTATACTCGTACCCATCCATACCTTATTTTATGCCACCCTTATGTATTGGAGCCTCCATAGGTCTTTATTTCTTTTATTTTTTTTTAATTATTGTGGGTTATATTGTTTTGTGTCCATGGTTGTCAGGACCGAGATTCGGATCGTAGGATAAGATCCTACGATTCATATCTTGTAAAATGATCTGAATTGGTGCAAGATCGTTTTATTGAGTAACTCAGACCAGGATCGTGATCTGAATTGTAAGATCGTTAACATAATCTAACTACCCATACAATCAAATATAACATTATAAGACTTTTATCTTTCTTAAAGTTTTTTATAATCTAACCATAGGTATCCTAAACATAGTCTCTGATACCAAAATTGTCGCAACCTCTCTTCGGGTGACGTCACGACTATCACATAATACCATATATGCCATACCTAGACGTATATTAAAACAATACCACACAATCACTAAAATTTTTGACAGAACCTCCTCATAAATCTGAGGTTCCATAAAATATCATGATAATCACATCCAATCACACAAAGACATATAATCAAATAATCAACATCATTCATATCAAACCCAATCATTTTGCTTTCTCACGTGAATTATCCACATCCCAAGTCATCCTCAAAACCAAACAAACCACAACTATCTATATTTTATATATATGAGAATTTGTGATATTTATATACATAATCATCCTAATCTTTCTACTCTTACATTCCTCAGTGATTCGGAAAGTCTTTTCCAAAGAACATCAATCTAAGTATTCTGGCAGCACATTTTTTCGAAGAATAAATAAATAGAAAGACAACAATGTCAAATTATTTAATCCAAAACACCTAAGGCAATATCAATGCATATATTCCATGCTCATGCTCTTAAATCACAATGCACACACACACACACACTCACATATATATATAAGATGCATGCCATTAAACCAATTTATATAAATAAAATGTCATAATAGAAAACAAAGGTGAGAAATACTCACAACCAATTCACTAGCCAATTTCACACATCATTTACATTCCAATTGGCCAATTGAATCACATACAGCTGAAATGAATCAATTTCATACACAAATGATCAATTTTAGTCAATTATGTCTAAATACATAATTATTAACCCAAATCACATCTAATCCACACCAATTTGGATTAGAAACACTTAACATCATTCAATTGACCAATTCCAATCTAAATGCCTCAAAAGCCCCAAAATAGATAAATCTCTACATGGTCAAATTGAACTAACACATGCACTTCTAACACTAGTCTAACCATTATAAACAAGTTTCAATTAGGCAAGTTTCAAGCCACTTTAATCAATTGACTTGATTTAGGTCAAAAGCCCCAATTTAGCCCCAATTTTGGGCAAAATCCCGAAATCAAGCCTTTGGACAATTTTACACTACACCTAGGCTTTTCACCATTCAAAATCAGTGAATTGGACCTTCAATCACTTAGAATCAGCCATTTATTCAACATAATTGAGTGGCAACTTGAATAGAAAACCTTAAGTTTATTTTCTAGGTTTAGGTAAGTTTATTTTCTAGGTTTAGGGTCATTACACTAACTCCACCAAAAAACGTGGTAAAGTGCTTGCAAAATGCACATTGGGTATAGATCTAAGTTAAGGAAGCTGTTTCTACCATAAATAAGCTCGAAATAGCAAAATACCAACCAACCCTAGGTTAGGAATACCCAAAATCGTGGCCTATAGAGAAAATTACACCATTAGAAAGCTTACTCTCCCCTTCAATGGTGATTTCATAGAAAGAAATGGAGAAAATCACTTACTTTGGGGTATAAATGGTAAAGATTTCATCTTGAAACCTTAGTTTTTCTCCATTCTTCCTTCTCCAATTCGTTCCCAACTCAAATAGGAATAGTAGCAACTTTTCCCCTTTTAAAATACTGATTTTTGGCCACTTTTCATTATAAAAAAAAAAAAAAAAAAAAACACCCCAAAAAATCGGTTTAGTGCCCTCCCATTTGCGCATGAACGTCCTTTTTTTTGTCAAAAACACTCATTTTTCATTTCGCTACTACGCGCTCAATACACATCGGAATTTTGTGTATAGCTAGTCGATATTTATGTAAAAACGCATTCCGGACTCATTTCTAAAATACCCAAGTCCATTTGACGTACCAATAATTAATTATCAAACAAAAACATCAAATATATGCACAAAACACGCAAAATACGAGTATTATACACATCAAATACATACACAAGACCTAGAGTCGGGCAGTTTACGTCATCACGACATTATATACGAAAGGGGGTCGTTACACAAGAATTGCCTTGTTAGATGAGAAGTGGTTCAGAGACCAGTGGAGAAAGGTGGCCTTGGGTTAGGCAACATTGCGCAAAGGAATATGGCTTTGTATGCAAAGTGGTTGTGGAGATTTGCTTTTGACCGCCAAGCTTTATGGGCGCAGGTGATTGATACCATACATGGAGGGGACCAGCACTGGTTAAGTGATGGTGCAGCAGCAGCAAGATCGTCATTTCAAAGCCCTTAAAGATTTATTTTTTCCCTCTCCACAATATTTTACCAACATCTTCAGTTTCGAGTGGGAAATGGCCGCACGTTCAGATTTTGGGAAGATAGATGGTTAGATTTTGAACCCTTAGCAAACCTATTCCCCATACTCTTGTACAATTCTTCCCTGCATCGGTGCCCTATAATATCATTTCATCCTAATTCACATCCTCATGGCACAGAATCTTTAGGTTGGAATCTTCATCTCTCTAGGGGCCTTGCTAGATTAGAACAAATCAGTCTTAGTGATAGCCAAGATTCACTTTTTTGGTCTCCTAGCACATCAGGGTCTTACTCTTATAAATCAATGTTTGATATTCTTATTGATAACCCAACAATACCAACGTTTCCCCTTGCCTCATGTGTATGAAAGGTGCATGTTTCGTCCAGAGTAAAGGTGTTTGGGTGGTTTGTTGCTCATAACAAGGCCAACACCTGCAACATTTTGCAGAGGCGCTACCCTACTATGTGTCTATCTCCACATTATTGTCTCTATGCTTGCAAGAGGGTGAGACTATGGATCATCTCCTTTTTAGTTGCAGGTATGCCAGACAGATTTGGGACTTATGGAAGACATTTTCGAGCAATAAACTGTTACAGCCAGGTAATGTGATTGAAGGGATCTCTCTGAGTCATAATGGGAGCCTAAACAAATCGAATAAGGAGATTGGGTTGATAGTTTCTTTTGCAACCATGTGGTCGTTATGGATGAAGCGCAATAGGAGGATCTCCAACAACACGGCTAAGGTAGAAGCTTCATTATGGGAAGATGTTCGTTTGTTAGCTAGCTCTTGGGTTTTTGCTTCCCCTTGGTCAAAAGGATACTCGATTGCTAATTGGTTTGTAAATTAGGCTTCTTGTATGGATTGAGGGGATAGTTCACTGCTTTGGGCTTTGTTTGGCTTTAGGCAGTCTGAATTGTCTATAGGGAGGTTGGGTGTTGACTGGTTTTTGGCTTGAGTTGTATCTCTGGTGCAACTATGTACAGTTTTTATTGTTTTTCCTCTACTTTTAATATAGATAAATATACGTTTCTTTTCAAAAAAAAAATATTATTAATACCATAAAGATATTAAAACCAATGAAGGTGAATATATAACTAGAGTACTAGGAAACAGATCATGCTTGTATTTGAGTATAAATGGATGAGATTGCCTCATGTTAATTATATAAATGACCAAAGACTATCACAAATGAAGAATGAGAAGATTAATTTTCATTCAATATTCAGTTCTTTGTTCAAAAAACAAACCATTCTCCCTTTGTAACTGTAACATTATCAGGTAAGTTTAACCTACGTATTTGAAAAAAAAAAAAAAAAAAAAAAAAAAACAAGGGAGCACCCATCACTTCCCACCAATGCCATGGCCCTTCTACCTAAAACTGTAACCATGAGACTCATTTTTTCATTTTTCGTTTGTAGTTTCGAGATTCCTCTGTTCTTCCTTCCACATAATTTCAACAACTAAGAAACCCAATGAGACAAACTCAGGTCAAAGAGGGAGTTTAGAGATATTTTTCTTTTCTTTTTTTCTTATTTTTTTGTAACTTGGGATATCATCCAGCTTACGCACACCGATTAATTCTTAATGAAGGAAGAGAGTGGCATCTCCTAAATGAGTGTATAAGTGCACCCCCACATTTTTCATTTTTTTTCAAGCAAAGGCAGGAAAAAGTAAAACCAAAAAGCAATTCTAAAAGCTCTTTTTACCTTCTACCAGTTGGTTATTAGCAGTGTAATCTAATCCTTTCACAGCTCTAAATTTCTGCACATTTATACAAAATCATTTATTAAGTAGATGTCTTAAGTTTTAACAATACAGGTATGTTGAAAAGAGAAGCAACCATTTCAAAGAAGAAAAGAGGGTCTTCCCAAGCCACCAACTATTTCCAAGAAGAAAAGGTCTTCTTAGGGGTTAAGATATTGGACTAAAAGCCTTAATATATGGACAATATTGTTACTTGTAAGATGGTTCAACAAAATGGTTCAACAACAACCATTGGTGACCTTTTACTTCAACAAAATGGTTCACTAAAAATTTTCATTCAAGGTTTGGGAGGAGTGCACCAGGCCCTTGCAATAGTGCAACACATGGGCGACACGTGAGAAACCCAATAGCAAGCTATTTTGGTAGGCTCTCCCCAAAGAAAAATTAATTTAATATCATGTGAGGCAATGCCCCACGTATCAAATATTAAACTGATAAAAACAGATACTACACTTGATCTTAGCCAAAAGGCCGAGAAAGGTATGAGGAGAAAATTTTCGAAAACATATATTTATGTTCTTCTCATCTATACCCACTTCCCTTGTTTCTCCATGTGGGACTAAATAAAAAGGTGAAACTCTTGGGTAGAGCAATGAGTATCTGGAGTACTCAATTACAAGACAACATAGTTGCGAAAGCAAACAAAAACCAAGCGCCTACAAGCAGCATGCCCAATTTCTAATCCATTCATCAATGAAGTACCCCTACTAATATTAAAAGCAATAAGTCAAGAGCTAGTTGTAACAAGAATCTCATTCCAAAGACTATCGCAGTTCTTAGAAACATCCTCAAAAGCACGCCTATTACGCTCCAACCACACTAACCATAGTGTTGCTAACGACGTCATAATCTTCACACCATCACCTTGCAACCCATGAGCATTTTCCAAAGCCAGACACTCCTCGCAAGAAATGGGAACCATAAACCTGTTGCCCAATCTCCCAAGCCATTCCTCCCCCACAGTTTGGAGGAAAATGCACATCTAAAAATAAATGATCTAATGATTCTGTATCCTGTAGGCACAAAAGGCAACTGTGAGGAAGGAGACTGATGTATAGAAATCTTCGTTGGAGAATGTCGCCAATATTAAGCTCATTATGGGACAAAAATCCATTATGGGTAGTACTTGTCACTTTATGTTGACCTTATTTTTCAAGAAAAGTAGGTTTCTTCATAGCTCCAATGGTGGTTTGAGGTCACAAAAGAGGCTTATAGACATAACTCTCCCTTTCCCTGTAGGCATGTTAGGAGATAAGGAAAAACCCTACAATTCCCTCATTCAAAGATTTTGCTGGTTAGGACATATAGTTCAGAGGTGCAACTTAGGTTATTCAATACTTGAGATTAATTAACCCATTTATGTTCAGCGAAGATTGGCATTCAAGGTTGCAGTTGATCAGAATATTGAGGTTTGAGAACTGCTTAACAATACATCAGAGTATCATTCACTGATTGTCTAAGATTTCATAAACAAACAAACAAACAAAAAAATGACCAAAGCAGCTTAGCTTTTGCTTCAGTACATGATATCTCTTCAGCCCACATAGGAGAAATACTCCAGAAATGAAAAAGAAAACTTGAGTTTAGATCAAATTCTTCAATAAAAAGGGCAGCTCAGTGCAGAGATTAAATTCTTAAATATATAACCAAAAAGCTAAATAAAACATGGGTACTACGTACATGGACGATCTCAAACTCTAGTCCCTGGCATTTTTCACGGCAACCAACCAACACACGCTCTTAAGGAGCAAAAGTCCAGTGTCTGATCTTTAACCATTCGGTTCTATCACAATCTCTTATCAACTGTCAAAGAAAACTTGGCATATTGTCAAGAGAAGTCTTTAAAAAGATATTTACCGGGCTATTAGTAATTGGCATAGGTGGGAGAGTGATGGGTACCTACAGGTTAAAATACCTGAGTATGCTTAAGTTACAGAGTTCAATGATTAAAATTACCCGAGTATATTACAAATACGAAGTTGATTGTGTCAAAACTATATCTGTTCACTAGACATTTTTTGTAAGTTGTTGGGCAAATGAGACATTATTATGAGCATTACTTGTATTGTTAACTATCATCACAGATCAAAGAACAAAAATGATTTCCATTCCTATCAGTTCTTTTGCTCAAGAACCAAACCATTCTTCCCTGTAACTTTGAAGTGTCCAGGTAGCTGCTGTTTGCCTTGGTTTTAACCTGTTTATATGAAAAACAAAAAAAAGGGTACCTATTAATTCTACCTGCACATATGCCAGGGCCCTTCTGTCTAAAATTATAACCCTCGGACCCCTTTATTTATACATTAAAATTGTAGCTCTAAAGTTTTTTCACTTTAATGGTGTTTGATAACTCTATTTGCAACGTCTAAAAAAATTAAAGGTATTAAAAAAATCATTCTTTAGATAATTTTTTAAATTTTTTTCAACCTCTAATTGAAGTAATTTTCAACTAGAAATAAAAAGATTTGAAATTGACAATTGTAGGGCTTTACCCTGGGTTAGAGGGAGCCCTTCCAGAAATTCTTGATTGCACTGAGCATAACCCAGGCCAAAGAGGGGGTTTGGAAATAGTTATCAACCGGCAATTGATGCACCTCGGTTATTACCTCACTAGCTGCGTCGTTGCCCCAAGCGCAAAGATAGCTCTCAAAATTTCAACCTCATCCTTTATCTATACTACAACATAAACTAACTAATAACCCACCCTTTTAGTTTTAGATGATACACCACTTGGAAATAATAGACTAGTTCCATAAAACAAAGTAGATTTGATTTATTCAAATTAATCAGGGAATAACCTGAATTTATTGGGGGAATGGGTAAGATGAAAATTTGAGCGTTTGATACCTTGGTAGTTGGGTTGCAACGGTAATGGAGGTTCTAGCTGATTGGGGTGAGGAAAGGGAGAAATAATTCATGTTCATTACTTACTATCTTTTTAAAATTTCAGATTAGACAGTGAGGAAAAAAAAAATTTCTATGTACCTTCGACGTACAAAAACACAAAAATGATGCATAATCATGTTTTTTTTATTTTTAGGAATTAGCAATTATAACGATAGGAGTGTTATGCGGAATTGGAGTAAAACATAAAAAGAAAAATAGAACAACAAATTTAACGTGGTTCGGCAAATTGTCTACGTCCACGGGAGGCAGCACTCTTTTATTAGATCACCCTTAGATGGATCTTACAGATTGGATCTCTTAATAGATCTCTAAGAATAGAACTCACTGAACATGAATTTATGAATGAAGTAAGGCCCTATTTATAGGAGTATTCGGGGGTATTTGTGTAATTATAAATATATATAATAATATATTTATATTACTATTCTCATGTAATTTCAAATATGAGGGCGTGGGTTGGTGGAGTTGGTGGCGCCCTCATGGGCGGCCACCAACCAATTGACTTTGTTTATTAATGGGGTGGACCCCACAAATTTTTACCTCCACCTCATGTGAAACAAGACGCCTCCACACCTGCAATCTCTCTACAGATAGCAAGCTTCCTTAAAAAAAAAACTGTTGCTGCCTCCATTAGTGCCCTTAGGCACTCCGAGCTCGTGAGATGTTGATCAAGTCCAAACAATGTTGGAACTTGATCCCTGTAACTACCTTTGTAAGCATATCTGCAGGGTTATCTGCAGTCTTGATCTTTTGCAGAAGAATACTCCCTTCTTCTACTATTTCTCGAACAAAATGAAAACGAACATCAATATGCTTCGTTCGACTGTGATGAACTTGGTTCTTTTCCAAACAAATGGCACTCTGGCTGTCGCAGAAAACTTCAACATTCTTCTGCACAATTCCCAAGTCTTTAGTCAATCCATGAAACCAGATTGCTTCCTTGAAAGCTTCCGTTACTGCCATGTATTCTGCCCCTGTAGTAGACAAAGCAACTGTTGACTGTAGTGTTGATCTCCAACTTACTGGTCCTCCTGCCATAGTGAAAACATAACCAGTAGTAGATCTACGCTTATCAAGATCTCCAGCATAGTCCGAATCCACATATCCGACTAGATGCTTACAACTTTTCGTATCTCTCTCAAACTTTAAACCAATATCTACAGTACCATGAATATACCGTAGAATCCACTTCACTGCTTGCCAGTGGCCTTTACCTGGGTTGTGCATGTAACGACTTACCATACTTACAGCATGTGAAATGTCAGGTCTGGTACACACCATAGCATACATCAAGGCACCAACTGCATTTGCATATGGAATGTTCTCTATTTGCTTCTTCTGATCTTCGGAATTTGGTGACATTGATGAACTTAGCTTGAAATGTGGTGCCAATGGTGTGCTCACAGGTTTTGTGTCATTGCCAATGCCAAAAGTTTGAAGAACTTTCTTCAAATACTGAGTCTGAGTCAAACAGATTTTGCCTTTGGCCATGTCTCGAGTTATCTCCATCCCGAGAATTTTTCTGGCTTCTCCAAGATCCTTCATTTCAAACTCTGAGCTCAATTGAGCCTTCAGCTTGTTGATCTCCACGTTGCTTTTAGAGGCAATTAACATATCATCTACATATAAAAGCAAGTAGATAAATGTACCATCTTGAAGTTTGCGATAGTAGACACAATGATCAAACTGACTCCGAGTATATTTCTGCCCTTGGATGAAGCTGTCAAATCGCTTGTACCAATGTGTCGGTGACTGCTTCAGGCCATACAATGACTTGCTCAACTTGCAAGCCCAATGCTCTCTTCCTGGTACTTTGAATCCTTATGGTTGAGACATATATATCTCTTCTTCTAAATTACCATGCAGAAAAGCAATTTTGACATCGAGTTGGGCTAACTCGATATCAAACTGTGCAACCAAAGCCAATAATATTCGAATTGACGAATGTTTAACAACAGGTGAGAATACCTCATTGTAGTCAATTCCTTCCCTCTGAGCGTAGCCTTTTGCTACCAGTCTGGCTTTGTACCGGATATCGTCTGTGCTGGGAGAGCCTTCCTTCTTAGCGGAAACCCATTTGCAGCCAATTGGTTTCTTTCCTTTCGGAAGTGGAACCAACTTCCACGTCTGATTCTGATGGAGTGATGTCATCTCCTCATTCATTGCCATTTTCCACTTTTCACTTTCCATACTCAGACTAACATCTTTGTAATGGTATGGAATATCATCTCCAGTGACTGGCAATGCATATGCAACCATGTCAGTGTACCGAGCAGGTTTGCGAATTTCTCTTCGTGGTCGACTGGTGGCAATTGATTCTGCCTGTTGACTAATGTCTGGTCCTGGAGCCTCCACCTCAACTGAGATTTCCTCTTCGTCTTCTTCAGGATGGTTGGATATCTCTGCTGACTTGCTAGGAGTTACTGGAATATCTAACTCCACCTGCTGAGGCAAATCTGGATCTCGATTTTCTTTATCAGAAACTGTATGCTTTAACATCACAGATTCATCAAAAATTACATCTCGACTTTTTACAATCGTCTTTGTCTCAGGGTTCCATAGTCGGAAAGCCTTAACTCATTCACTAAAGCCCATGAAAATCGCTTTCTTGGACCTAGGATCCAGTTTGGATTCCTTCACATGGAAATATGCAGTGCATCCAAAAATGCGCAGAGAATCATAATCTGAAACGGGGTGTCCAGACCATACCTCCTTAGGAGTTTTGCCATCTAGTGTTGTTGCAGGAAGTCTGTTGATGATATGAGAGGCATATGACAAAGCTTCAGCCCAAAATGCCTTGCTCAGTCCAGAATGAGATAACATGCAGCGAACTTTATCTACCAAAGTACGATTCATGCGTTCAGCAACACCGTTTTGTTGTGGCATGCCTGGGACTGTGAAATGTCTGACAATCCATTCATTCTCACAAATTTTCTGAAATGGGTCTGACTTGTATTCTCCTCCATTATCAGATTTGAGCCTCTTAATCTTCCTTCCCGTTTGGGTTTCTACCATTTTCTTCCATATAAGAAAGATATCTAGCACTTCATCTTTATGCTTCATGGTATAAACCCAAACATAGCGTGAGAAATCATCAATGAAAGTAACAAACCAACGTTTACCTCCCAATGAAGCATTTTGAGAGGGTCCCCAAACGTCGGTATGAACATAATCCAATGTTCCTTTTGTGCGGTGGATTGCAGTGCCAAACTTGACTCGCGTCTGCTTGCCTAAGATACAGTGCTCGCAGAAGTCCAGTTTCCCAATTTTTGCACCTGTCAGAGAACCTTGCTTTATCAAGGTTTGAAGAGCCTTCTCTCCAACATGTCCGAGCCGCATGTGCCAAAGTCGGGAAGTGTCTGATGAAACATCACTAGAACTGGTGCAAGCTGAGACACTTCCGATTACTGTGTGTCCGTCAAGGAAATAGAGATTTTCTTTCTGAGTACCCTTCATGGCCAAGAATGCTCCACGTACAACCTTCAGAACTCCACCTTCAATGGTTACTTTGTAACCGCTGGAATCAAGGACTCCTAGGGATATCAGATTTTTCTTCATATCTGGAACATATCTGACTTCCGTGAGTCGTCTGGTTGTACCGTCATGCATCTTCAGGCGTATAGTTCCAATACCCTTTGTTTGACAGGTATTGTTGTTGCCCATTAGCATGACTCCTCCATCGAACTCATCCAGTTTGGAGAACCAATGTCGATTCGGACACATATAATAGGAACAGCCGGAATCTAATATCCATCTATCAGACTGATTGTCTATAGATGAAACGGAGAAGGCAGAATCTTCTTCAGCCTTCTGTGCCACATTTGCAGTTGTCTTGTCCTTATTTGGACAATCTTTCTTCCAGTGCCCCTTTTGGTGACAATAGGCACATTCATCCTTGGCAAGACGTTGACGTGATGAAGGTCCTTGTGACTTTGAGCGAGATCGGCCTCGCCCACTGGATCTATCAGATCTGTTGTTAGCCCTGCCTCTGGATACCGTCAAGGCTGCTGGTGATGCTTCCTTGTGATCGCGTTGGTCCTTCCTTCGATACTCGTTGTTCACCAAAGCATTTGAAACATCACTGAATTTAACCTCATCTTTACCATATAGCAAAGTTGTTGTTAAATGTTCATAACTTTCAGGCAAAGAGTTTAACAACAATAGTGCCTTATCCTCATCAAGAGGGTCAACATCAAGATTTAGTAGATCAGCAAGAATCTTGTTGAATTTATCAAGATGCTCACTCATGGGAGTACCTTCCTTGTACTGAAAACGATAGAGCTTCTTCTTCAGGTAGAAGCGGTTCTCTACGCTTTTCGTCATGTACTTGTCCTCCAGTTTCTTCCAGAGACTTATTGTCATAGTCTCTTTCATGACAAAGTACTTCTGATCTTTGGCCAAACAGAGTCGGATTGTTCCACAAGCTTGACGATTTACAAAATTCCAATCATCATCGGACATATCCTTGGGCTTGGTTTCCACGGCGATATGTGATCCTTCCCGGAATAAGAGATCTTGAACTTTGCATTGCCACATGCCAAAGTTGTTGGTGCCGTTGAATTTCTCCACCTCAAACTTTGCGTTGGATATCGAAGTTCTTTGTCAAGGTCTGCTTGTGGTTGGGAGTTCCTCCGCCATTAAGACCGAAAATATGTATGACGCCGAAAAGTGCTGAAAAAATGATAAACAACTCCAACTAACCTATATCAATAACTTAGGAGCTGAATCTGCAGAAACGGATTGCACGGCTGCGTCCAGAACGGTCGAAAATGGTGGAAACGAGTTTAACTTTGCTGAAAACAGACAAAAAATTAGCCGGATGAACAGTATCAGGTCGCGGATGAACAGAATCAGGCTGTATGAACAGTGACGGGTCGAAACGACTGGGCCTGATGAACAGTGGCAGACCGAACGGGCTGGGCCGAAATAAACAGTGCGGACCGAGTGGGTTGGGCTGAGATGAACAGCGTCGGGCTAACCGCAACTGGGCCGGATGAACAGTTAGGCCCGAATGAACAGTGGGGCCAGGATGAACAGTTGGGTCGGGATGAATAGTTTGGCCTGAATGAACAGTTGGGTCGGGTCGGATCCGGATGAGATCCGATTCGGATGAACAGTATCGGGATGAACAGCGCCAGGATGAACAGTTGTAAAATACAGAGATCAAACTTTGATCGGCTCCTGCGAACTTGTTTCTTGTCCGTTTTTCTCGCCGTTTGTTGCGTTGGACTCCTGGAAACAAGAGCTACCTCCACGGGTGATCAGAAAACAGTTTCAATCACTGTTACAGAATTTCAAAATTTCGACGCAGTCTCGAAAAAAAATTTTCTTTCAAAACTTCACCTAGTCTCTGATACCAATTTGTTATGCAGAATCGGAGTAAAGCATGAAAAGAAAAACAGGACAATAAATTTAACGTGGTTCGGCAAATTGCCTACGTCCACGGGAGGCAGCACTCTTTTATTAGATCACCCTTAGGTGAATCTTACAGATTGGATCTCTTAATAAATCTCTCAGAATAGAACTCACTGAACATGAATTTATGAATGAAGTAAGGCTCTATTTATAAGAGTATTCGAAGGTATTTGTGTAATTATAAATATATATAATAATATATTTATATTACTATTCTCATGCAATTTCAAATATGAGGGCGTGGGTTGGTGGAGTTGGTGGCCGCCCATGAGGGCGGCCACCAACCAATTGACTTTGTTTATTAATGGGGTGGACCCCACAAGGATTTAGGTGGGGCCAAAGTCCATAGAGATTGCTTTGAATATTTGAAAACAAAAATTTTGAGATGAAAATAAATTTGGGTTCTTGGCAAAGAACAAGCCAACAAATAAATTGGGTGGAAGATGAACCTGAGATTGATTTATTGCTGAAAAGTTTTCTGCCAGTATTTTCTTGCCATTCTTTCATTAAGAAACTTTGATTAATAGTGATAACAGTACAAGAAATAGAACAATTTTCATAATTTCCCAATTCGGTGGTTCAGGGTTCGACAATAAGGATTCTTTCCATTATTCAGTTCTACCAAGAGTGCTTATACCCTTCTGTTTCGACCAAGTAGATTAAGGATACCCTTACTCTCTTTTTTTTTTAGAGAAAATACAAATATACAATATTTATCTTTCGTAGGGTATCAAGCTCAATTCTTAAACCCATTAATCCCCACACCAATGAAATGAGACAACAAAGACCACCCAGTGGCACAAACCAACCTAGGCCGAATTTGAAAATTTGTCCCTTTCAATCAGCTTGTACCCTACACCGACGTAGATTTTATGAACCTTGTACAGATTGCTCTTTCGCAACTTGAACTCATGATCCGTGTAATGTCCATGGAACTGACAACCAACTGCGCCAATACCACTGCTGCCCTTACTTATTTTACTTTAAATTTTCTATAAAAGAATGGTCCTTTTAAATACCAGGTATACTCCCTTCTATTTTTTACTTGTCAAGGTAAAATGTACCCTTAATTATTTATTATTAACAAACTTTTTTTACCATTATATTATTAACCAACTTCACTCATTTAAATCAGACCTTGTATTCACACATGAGAAAGGTACATTAGGAAATTGACCAAAAGTTGGGACAACATGAATTTAAAAGATATTAACACTGTAAGCAGTATGCTAACTCAAAGTGATTTATTTAATTTTTTAAGGATCTTCAAATCCCCCTTGCACTTTTGCATGAGCCTTTCTATGATTCTTGATGCTGGTTAGCAGTGCTCAAACCTCAGTTCAAGGGTTCTGTAGCTCAGTATCACAGAATCAATTTACCAATTAATTTATAGTCTTATAAATGTTTATAGAAAGTTCCATCAACAAAATGGGGTTTGTGGCCATGTAGTTGCACCAAATAAAGAGCAATTCATAGCTTACTCTGTTGGTCCAATCTATAATGCGAATGGTAGTGATTTTCTCAACTATACCAAAAAATATATACAGAAACATTGGCTTCTGCTAATACAGTAGTACTTGCTGCCAAAAGTAACATATGTTGAGAATCATGACACTCTTTTTCTCATTATAAATAATTGGACAAAGAATGTTAAGTAGATGCTAAACATTATTTCTTTTGGGCTATAACAGAAGCATGTAAGAATTACCTTTAAATATGTTAGATTACAGATTCTATGAAAAGGAAGAAGAAGATGATGCTGGAGAGCGTAGAACTTGCTGTAGCAAGCGCGCTGCAAGACGCTGAGTGATTCCTCCAACAACACGGCCCCCAAGATTGCGAGCTTCAGGTTCTTGAAGAACCTGCTCATATCATACTTGAGATTAGATTACTATAAGAAAAACTTTATTTGGACATTTTCAGCAAATTAAAGACCGTAGATAGAGACGAGAAAAAAAGGCATGTCTCTTCAGGGGCATGTCCCAAACAAGACACCCAAAACCCACATTGATTTTGTAAGATTCCGCTACTTTTTAGGATTCACTATGAGATTCAAAAGCATTATAATGCAAGTTGATGAATCAAATAAATTTCCCCAGAAATGAACCGTGAATTTTAACCCCTTACTCTTTTTTTTCTCTCTTTTGGTGTGATCCATCATGGTTTTTAACAAAAAACACACATGAAAATATGAAATAGAAAAACAAGATTCATATAACCAACACCAGGCAGAGAATAACAGTAGATAGCTGAAATTGCAGAGAGGAATAAGCTGTACAAGGATCAGTGGCAAGAGTTTTTTTTATAAGTGAACAACTAGAAGAGTGTCAAATCACGTGAGCTGATTTAAATGAGAGTTTTTTTTTTCTTTTTTTTACATTTCAACCATTTGTCTTCTCTTTTTACTATAACTCTTGACTTATTCACAATTACTTCAATTAAGAATTAGTGTTCTCTATTGCCTTACATGCCGTCATATCCTATATCATTTGAGATTCAAGGACAACACGGAACAACTAACTTTCTGAGAATTTTTAAGTGACCACCAAAGTCCAACGGTGGAGGGTTAGGAACTGCTATAAAAAACAATTTGGCTCTCATTCCTTCAGTACCTCAAGTAAAAATGACCATTTTTTAGAATCATCCCCAGCCAAACTCTGTTTTTGGGTGTTTCATTACTAAAACATATGGCTCCTTCGAATAATAAAGGGTGAAAGACGGTGGAAGTGGCAGGGGGAAAATGGTAAGAACCAACTTGATTACTTTTTAGAATCATCCCTAGCCAAATTCTGTTTTTCATGTTTAGTTACTAAAAGAATGGCAAGAGCCATTATGTTTCTGAACGGGCAATTAAACATGGATGTGCTTCCATGTACCAGCAAGAGTGGTGGAGAAGGCAGCATTGCTATTAACAAGTAACAATGGGTAAAACTAAGATCCTTAAAAAAATTAGACAAATTTCCTTGAAAGTGTAAAAGAAGCCTCAAGAATCAATTGAGATTTCTTCATCATGTGCAACAAAGACCAACAACAGCGACTTGATGAATGAAAGCACAAGAGTTATATAAGATCAATATGAAGGCCAAAAGGGCCTAGATCAAGGTATAACACACTTGGCTATGCAGGCATCTCAATCAAGGAAAATGAGAAAACAAGATTTGTTCAACCAATCCATTATGAGAACTAAACTAGTTATAGATAAAGAAATATAAAAAATGACGCACTTACCTGTACAATAGGCTGCAAAATGGACGGATCAAAGTTCTCTGAGGATCGCAAAAGCTGCCATATTCTGAAAACTTGATCACGAAGCTCTAGCAAACTTTTCTTCTCACTTTCACTAATTGCAAGGGGTCCAATACTACCATTAAGAAACACAATCCTCACAAAATCGGGAATAGAATTGTAGGTATCAATCACTGAGCTTAGAACTGTAGCTTCAGTGACACGAACAGCTTCTTTAATAACTAAAACTCTTAGTTCCTCCCCTTCTGGACCTAGTAATAGCTTCAGAACAGGTTGCAGAGCATCTTTAGCAGAGAAATCCCTATCCTTGCGCCCCTGAACTAGTAGATTTTCGAGCCGATTCCACCTGCAACCAAGTAACAGATTTTCACCATAGATCACAGTAACAGTTGATCAAAATATTTATCATTTAACCAACTGAGACAAAGAAGACAACAAATAATATATTAGCATAAGTATGACCTATTACTTGCCTGAATCTTCCATCCTTAAACAGCAACTCAATAAGGGCATCTCTGAGATATGGGTTTGGATCGGTGAGAAGCCTTTTGGCAAAATATGGATATGAAGCAGCCAGCACTTTAAAATTAGGGTCAGCATAAAGAGCTAAACCTTCCAATACCGTGAGTGACCTCAATATCAACGCATAGTATGCTGGAACTGCAACAAATGTGAAGAGGCAAGTTGTCAGATATCATTCTTCATAGGAGAGTAATATTCCAAAGCCTTTATTTCTTCCAACATTCAATATGCTTATCTCTAAAGATAATAAATGAATAGCTGCTCCATTAGGACAAGTACTAAGTCAATTTGGTAATTAACTAATCATGGGTCTCCCAGTTAACTTGGCAGTTCCTAGCATAGACTGCAAAAGCTGAAAGCCATAAGGGAGGCCTTGAAAAAAAAAAAAAAAAAACACTTCAATCACATTCAAAACTCACCATTAAATGGATACTGATATAAAACAGCGCCCAAACCATCCACAATTGTTTTGAAGTTGAGTTCGCTCACAGTTGAATTAAGTGCATCATCAAAGAAGTTTCGAAGTGCAGGGACAATGGGAGAAACATCTACATCTGATGACAAAAAATCCAAAGCATAGTAATCACGAGCCATGGCTTCATAATCCCGGTTAACCAAGTGAACAACATGGCCAATGATAGCAAACCTTGCTTCTTCTGGGGTTTCACTCATCATCCCAAAATCAATAAAAGCAAGCTTTCCCTCGGGAGTTGCAAGGAGATTGCCAGGATGAGGGTCTGCATGAAAATACCCGTACTCAAGTAGTTGCCTAAGGCTACACTGGATACCGGTATTTACCAAATCCAAGACCCGCAATCCCTGTCGCTCTATAGCTTCTTGCTCACTCAGTTTACAACCTTCTACCCACTCCATAGTCAGTACTTTTCCACTGGTATAATTCCAAAAAATATCTGGTACAAATATATTTTCTTTGTCAGCATATAGCTTTTTAAACCTCCGTGCATTCTGCCCTTCCTGCATAGATCTGTCAAAAATTAAAACCAACCTAAGGAGAGGAAGCACAGAAAGAAACCTGTTGCAAAGTTTAATATTGAAGCCCAAGAAACCAAATGGAGTAAAAGTAGTATCCACGCCTTCACATACAGAAAACAAGTCATTTTTCAGGCACTAACCTGCACATAGTTAAGTTCTTGATATACTCTACGCCCAAACTCATCAATAAGTGCAACAACATCACTGGTTATTATGTCGACATATTTGTTTATCAAAAAACCCAAACCCCTTAACAAGTAAAAATCCAATCCTATAGCTTCTTCAATACCGGGCCGTTGCACCTTCACAGCCACAATTTGGCCAGAATACTTCAGCTGAGCTTTATAAACTTGTCCTAAACTTGCTGCTGCAATGGGCTTTGCAGATATATACAAGAAAAGGGAGTCCAGAGGCTGCTCCAACTCACTCTCAATGCACACAAATGCTTCTTCGTTCGGAAACGTCGGCAAAGAATCCTGTTTTATCGAAAGAACAAAGTAATTCTCATAACCATTGAAGAATATGATCCAAAAACAGATGTTGTGTTTGGTTCGTGATCCGAAAACAGGAATATAATCCAAAAAGAAAAGAAAAAAATCAGAAAACGGCATTTTACCATTTTCTAAAGGCAGCTTGTTTTCTTAAGAGTAATGCTAAATTGAATGGAGTGTGTAATGCCATGCAACCTACAGCACTCCATCAACCTTGAATCGTTTTGTATTGCATTGAATTACGTATTGACATGTGATTCAATGAAAATGCAAAGGTGGTTGGGCCATGCAGTTTGTATTGCAGTTTTTACCCCAATTAATGTAGCGTTACTTTTTTTCTTAATAAAAAAAAAAAACAAAAGAACTGGTTTCAGAAGACTAATGCTAAAATACAAACTACAACACTTATTGACACGTAATTCAATGAAAATTCAAAAGTGATTGATGGAGCCATATAGTTTGTATTCCAATTTTACCCTAATTAATGTAGCATTACTTTTTTCAGAATTCATGAACCAAACACCTTTTTTTGGTGTTTTCAGATTTTTCAGATAAAGTTTTCTGTATCAGAATCAGAAACCAATAAATGAGCAAAACACTCAAAATTCTACCCAGAAATTTCACTTCCAATAATCAAAATAAAAAAATCCAAGCTCAAACAAGAAAATTGACGCTCAAAACCAACCTGCAATTCCGCCAATTCCTCAAGATACTCAGGAGGACATAAATCAGGACGCGTGGACAAACCCTGTCCAATCTTCACAAATGTCGCCCCCAATCTTGTCAACACCTTCTTCAATTCCGCCGCTCGAACCTTCTTGTTCACCTCAAGCTTCCCGTTCCGATCATCCAAATACAACTTCAACGCAAACCCCCCTATCCCACTCAATATCTCCACCGCCCTCCTCACCACCTAATTCACACAAACCCTAAATTACATCACAAAAAACACAGAAAACCCTAAAAAAACAATTTTTTTGTTTTCAAATTCGAACCTTGAAGGGGCGAGAGCCGTATTTGAGAGCGAGGAACTCGGGGCTGTAGACAGAGGCGTTGGCGGAGCGGGCCATGGCTCGGGCCTCGGCTTGCATGTCCTTGGCCCTAGACGCCGGAGATTGGGACGAGGAAGACAGCACCGGCGACCTCTCCGCCGCTCCGAGCACCTGAATCGCATGAATTTTATCTCCGCTGTCTTTTCCGGCGGCCACTACTGGTGGTGCCGACGGTTTCGCTTCCACCAGCGCCGCCCGAGTCCGTCCCGCTCCGGTCCGCAGTACTACCACTGTTGCGCCATTTCTGGAAGGTCGAATTCGAAACCGTGTGGACTGCGAATTGGAAATTCGCAGTGTTGGTGTCGTCCACGTGGTGTGATGATTACCTGAGCATGATGGTAGTGAGAGCGGCTGCATTTGAAAAATGAAAACCGACCGCTTGGATTTCCGATTGATGAGAACAAGAAGCAGCTTGATGAAGGTGAGGATCCGATTATTGAAGAAGGAGAGAGTAAATTGAATTGAATGGAGGTTGTCTATTTTTTATTTTATTTTTTTGTTAATTCAATTATATTTATGTTTATATTATTATTATTTTTCTACTGGCTGTGAACCAACTAACTTCTTCTATTGCCTTGTTGCATGCTGATATTTTTAAAAAATATATTTGATTTTTTGAGGAAAAAACAGATTTCTGGATATAAAATATGGCCCGGCGGACATTCGTTTACGTGCCGCACTCGTAACTGTTTGTTGGGAAAATTATAATGCGGAGAGTCTGAGGTTGGCTGATTGGTTGCTTGACATGGCACGTCAGGAAAGTTCGTTTAAAACAATATTTTATATTGATAGCCGGGCAGATGGGAGTTTTCCTCGAAAATAAAATAAATAAATAAATTCTTTTTTTTTTAAATATTAATTCTCAAGCTCTTTTTTTCACTTGCAAAAAATGTAAAAAAGAATTTCACGAGGAAACGACAGTTGTGATTGGTTTAGAACGCAAAAATTATTTTTAATCTTTAAATAGTAAAAAAAAATGAAAATAATAGAAAATTTATTTGATGGAATAGTTTTTAAAAATTACTTTTCTAATATTTTTTACAAAAAAGTAAAAATTTTAAAAATAATATTTTATTATTTTTAAAATTTTTTAATTATATTTTTTTTTAGGTATCAAGAAAATAAAAAAACTGTTTTTGATTCTCAAACCAAACATGCCTACTTGTCTCCATCTCGAAAATGTTTTCAATAAATCAAAATTTCTCTCACACTCAATAAAAAACAAAGTTTCAGAAAATTTTGTTGAAAAAACTTCATTAAAAAAAAATCAACTTTATTCAAAAGTAATCACTGTCAAATATGCTTCTAAAAACTTCTTTCTTTTTTTTTTCTTTCTGATAATGCAAAGTAGTCAATCTAGTCATTGTAGGGTTACCTTGAACGACAACTTCCGACACCCTACTTTTTTTTACCGTAAAAATCAATTCAATCACTTAAAAACCTTTCATGTATAATTTTAATAAATGATAAACGCCCTCCAAAAAAATATATATAGACCCCTTATAGTGAGACGTTCCAAAAAAAAAGATCTTCCCCATGTCCCGTTAAACCATCTAGATGTCTCTCTATGACTACTCCTCTTTTGTTATTTTGGTACTTTTGTATGGGTTCGCCCTTGTTATCTTTTTAGTTGCCTTTTTATTTAAGGGATGTAATAATTAATCAACTTTATATGTTCAATATAACCATATTTTCCTTAAAAAATTGTATTTGTATTACTGTTAATGTGGGTCACTATGCTTCTGTATGTGCGACTCTGATTGAGTGGAGTGAGCACTCGACGCCCTAACTGTTGCACCTCGCTCTGAGTCAAATAAGGCGGGGTGTGACAATTAAAATGATATCAGAGCATGGTCTTAGACACTGCCCACTGGTATTTTCAAATAATACAATATTAAAAAAAAAAAATCTTCGGATCGGGTGCCAGCCCATCCAAGCCTTAAGGAGTCGACCCCTTTGTTGCTTTTAAGCAACCCCTTCCCCCATATTTTTCTATAAATAAAGAGGGAGAAGTGAGTTTTCTTCACTTACCCTCTTCACCTCTCTTGCCTTCCTTCTTAGCTATTTCTCTCTAAGTTCTATCTTCAATCAACAACTCAATGGCGCAAAGACCACATAAATTTAAGAAGAATGTTGAAGGGGAAAGTTCTCAGCCTCCTTACTTCAGATCTTTTCCTTCAATTCCAATTTAGACGGGAAGATTGGTAATTCTACCTGATGAATACTATCTTATGCTCCATGACAAACTTGCAGCCTTAGGTTGTTAAAAAGTGCATTTTTTGGTCTTCTGTTGTCTCATTTTACGAAAATTTGACCGTCACAAACCAAGATACTTTCACCATCACTTCAAAGGTTAATGGTGTTGACATCACCCTTACATCTGCAATACTGTCAGAAATTTTAGAAATCCCTGAGAGAGGACCACTCTGTGATATTTAAATGTCCAAACGTAGGTTAAGTGTTGTTCCAAACTCTCAACACATGTTTAAGTGTCTTACATCTCAGACTGATTATATGGTCAATAGGATTAAGACCAATGAAATTAAAAAGCAGTATAATCCTCTCATTCAAGTAATCATGGCCAATATTTTGCCCCAACCTGGAAAAAGATCTACTACCACTCACCCTCAATGTTTTTTGGCATATTGTTTGATAAAGGAAATTCATGTGAATCTTTCTTATATCATTTTGCATCATATGGCATATTGTACTCGGGAACGAACTTGTCTTCCATATGGAGCACTATTAAACAAAGTGTTCCGTCGTTTCGGAGTTTTTTCTAGCCCAACCAAGATAACATCTCCCTTATACGGTGACATCACCGTAAGTGTGCTGAACTTAAGTGGACCCAAGGGAAGTCGTGAGGTTAAAATTTTCTGACATAGAGGAAGACACTTCTCCAGAAGACCTTGAAGATTTTGACCTCAATTTTTTCGATATTCCGGAAAAGGAGACAAACTCTCCTACGGAAAAATACATTTCTCCATCCACGACACAAGAAACCAATACCCAACAACAACTTGTGGATCAAATGCGAGAAATGGTGCTGGCAGCCGAGGAACGAATGATGAAAAGTATGAGAGATCAGTTTGAAGTACAATATCGCAACCTTGAAGAACACACTCGAAGCCTCAGAGAATCACAAGAGGCTATTGACTCACTGCATAAGTGGCGTGAGGAATGCTACGCTACACTACCAAGGATCGCGCCTCCGGCTTCAGGAGAAAAAGAATTTTGACAATCGTCCCAACAGGCATAAGATTCGTTGGTGAATCTTAACCTCAACATTAGGACCTCTCAGTTTCCTAACCCAGCATTTGTTGGGCAAGTTATGAAAACTCCTCTATACTCTCCCAGCATGGACCAGTCAGTATCTCACTTCTCTTCTGAAAATTATAATTTTGATCTCACACCTCCTCAATAGTTTACTCACAATAAATATGTTTTTAAATTTTTAGTAGTCTAACAAAGCTTTGTAGTAGGTTGAAGTATTTTGAAAGTAATTTCAATATCCTTGTAGCAGTTGAAATAGTTTGTAAAACTTTGTAAAAAAAAAAAACTTTGTGCCAAATTTTCAGCTCATAATAAATGTTATGTGATGTTGTGTGCTAGACTATTTGTGGTAGGCCCACTCGTCCAGTGAGTTTCTTCACTATTAATGGGTTTGACGTGGTATGGGACACAGCAAACGTGTGAACAAATACTAATGAAAACGCTAGACGAGGTAACCTACGGACCTGTTGTGTAGCAGTTCATGGCGGAAGTCCGACTTACCGTCAGTATCGTCAAGTTCACATGGTATGGGACGTGAGAACTTGAAAGATAATAATGGTAGACGATTTTTCACAGGAATCTGCAAAAGACTGCGCACAGATCCCTTTGACTGGACCGCGTCCCTTATCACCAAATTCATACAGAATGGGACGTATGAATTTGGATGATAATTGTAACATTCCGTACTTTTAATTAACGTATTTGGTTGACTTATACGTATACCGATGGTATAATACATATATAAGTAAGTAAAAGACATAAGTATGCATGTATATTTATGAATATATGTCTACTAAATTAAGTTGGGTGTGTATAAAATTAAAAAAAAAAAGGGAAAGTTAGATTAGAAATCTAACTATGGGAGCATGGTATCATAAATAGTCAACCATGCTCACCCTTAGTCAACCATGCTCATCTTTTTGTTTGATATTAATGTTTATAAAAACAAACAAACAAACAAACAAAAAGAGAAGAAGAAAAGATAAACGTGAAAAAAGGAAAGAAAGGAAGAGAAAAAGAGGGGACGGACGTGTTTCACAGCTAATTCGTCACGATAGTAAGTTATATTCCTCCATTTTTGTTAGAAAGTTGATTTTTAACCAGCGTCTAGCGTTTCTACCAGTATAATTTTTGCTATAAGAGGTGTTTTGTGGTATTTTTAAAAATGAGATTTAGACCCACTTTGAGTAAAAACACATAAAAATGACATATAATCACTCCTTTAGTAACGTAGATCCCAAATACGTAGTTAGTTTGTGTCTATGTGTATCATTAGCGCCGGTATAGCCGTCGAAAGCCAAATTTAACACTGGAGGCCTTTGGAACCATGTTAAACTTCACTAAAACTCTAGTTTGAGACAATAAAATCGTAGAGAACTGAATTCCGGACGTTTTGATACTAAGATTGTAATTTTTGGATATGATTTGATATTTTTAGTAACTAAATATATAGTTTTGGTAAGTAAAATTGACTTTGGTAACCACCGCAAACATGTAAAACCTCAGAAAAATACGTAAAGGAATGGTAGTATGACTGATTTTATGCGTATCGATGTTGATAGAATAATTTTAGGAATATCCTATATTTTTAATAAAATTGATATATGCTTTCAGTAGAAAAAATAAAATTGAGAACTAGCGAAAATATGATTTAGAAATCTATTTTCGTTGTTTCTTCTTGTGAAAATATCTGGATTGATTGTGGAAACGGTATAATAGCGTCTTCAATTGTTTATGAGTATTAAATTGAGTTGAAATTTAAATTCATGGAATGTGTATAATATTTTTCAGGTTGCTAAAATAAAAATTAGTGGTGAATGAGCAAGATTTGGATCAAGTGGAGTGCACTGAATTAATAATTCTAATGAGTATGATTAAGTATGATGTATATTAGATCTTTAAATTAATTGAAAATATTTATTGGTGATCGGAAGTGTGCTGAAAATTTTAATATATAAAAGGAAACTGAGTATTTACTCATGAAATGGATATGAATAAATAAAATTGATTTATAAAATAGTTATGACAGATTGAGTTAATTGAATTTAAATTGGAATTGGATTCGGAAGCGGCGGTGACTGTATTTTAAGTTGGAAAGTCTTGTTTTGTAAGTATATTTTCTTGATTTTGGTTCTTGTATGACATTTTATTTATATGAAATGTTTAAATGAAATCATACTATGTATATAAATGCATTATGTTTTATTGATCATTCATAAATGATTTTGGCATTGGAGTACGCGAGACGTGCGAAGGAAGATCGCATATGATGTCATTTCGTTAGGAATTAGACCCCGATGAGTGTTATGCGTAACCTCATTATCAGTAGGCCTGTCTTAACAAGAATTTTAAATCGTTGAAATGACTGTGAATTGGGTAATGGGAGGTTGTAGCTACCTTGTAACAACTATACAAGGGTTAGACCTACTCTATTACCTTGAAGGAGAGAGATTGTGGATTTCGAAGAAAACTCTGCATTGTTTTATTGCACAAGCATAAACTTTATATTGTTGGCGTGTATGTTATCTTGGTTGAATAATGCATGTGTGTTTCATAAATGTTTTGAATGACTTTAAATGTCATGTTTCCCTAAATGTATATGATTGTCACATCAAGATATATATATTCACTGAGCTAGTTGTGTGTTCACTCCATTTTCTCTAATATTTCAGATAAAAATTCAAAAGGAAAAAGGAAAGTAAGATAGTGATAGACACTTGATCCAGATTTCTACTTTGTTTATGTATGTATGGAGGAAATGGTTTGTATTTATGTTATTTTGATATATATAATTATCATGTACTATATACATAATATCACCTAGATGAGTTGTGTGATAATGTGGATTATAGTTAAATACTTTAGTTATGCAATGCATGTGATGATAATGGAATAGGATGATCATATATATATAATCACGTGAAAATTGGACTTGTGGAATGAATGAATGGGATAATTATTTATATATATATATTTTTGATTTGATTTATGGTATATCAAGAAAAATTGTGAAAAGTCCAATTTATGGCGGACATGCTGCCGAAATTTTGAAAAATTTTGTGTAATTTCGTTGATGCTGATAGTGTATTGTATATTGTATATATACAGTGTATAGTACACTGTGCCGGTCATGACGTCAGCTTACGTCAGGGGCGTCGTGACAATAATAGGAATCGTCAGGCCTTGGTGATAGGTGAGCATAGTATAAACCAATGCAAGGGAATGGCGACATGTATATGTAGGTGATAACACGATGAAAAGGTCGAGGAAATATCTGTGGCATGTACTGATATTCAACAATATAGCTAGTCTCACAAATACACAAGACATTGTTTTTAAAAGTGTTTTAAAAACGCAAATACTGTTGTAATAGTCTTTAAAAATATTAAAAGCACACTCTTGATTTTGTTTTTAGACCAACCTAATGGTACAATGCCACGGTGCTCTAAAGCTCCTCATTTTCCCTATTACCTAGCCTAGAAAACTAGGAAGTTAAAATCTATGACAGGTCACTCAAGAACCATGCATGTGCATTGCATCATGAATCAATCCTCATGTCTTCCTCAGAACTTAAATCGCATATTTTGTGCTAACATCAAGCCAATCTGCAGATAATGCCAGTACAAACAAGAAGTCAACATGACCATAGCTCCTCTCGACAAGCGTCTGTATTTATGCAGCCACAAGAGGACGCTGGATCTAAACCTACTCCCCCTACATTAGAACAAGTAATGGATGACAACGTTAATGCCCCTACCGCCGAACAAACTGTTGCTCCTTCCAATGGAGTAGTCGTACCATTTAGTATGGAGCAATTTTTCCAAGGCATTGTTGAATACATGAAGGCATCAATGAGAGGTTTAGTCCAAAGCGTTGTTGATCATCAGACAGTGGTCCCCCAGCCGCTTCTGGAACCGACTAAGCAGAAGATGGATCAAATGACCAATCAAATTACCAAGTACAAATGACTATAACCCATCACTTTTGATGGAAAGAGTGACTGCGACAAAGCCTACAAGTGGCTTGAAGAAACACGAAAGGCGCTGGAGGCAATGAGGGCGTCAGAAGAAAGAAAGTGTCACGACGCCCCTGACGTAGGCCGACGTCATGACCGACACAGTGTACTATACACCGTACATCTCATATACAGTATATAATACACTGTCAGCCTCAACGGACATTCACAATAATTTCTAAAATTTATAGAGATTTTGACAGCATCTCCCCATAAAATGGACATTTCACATTTTTTCCTAATATACCACAAATCAAATCAAAGATATATATATAAATAATTATCACAGTCATTCCATTCATTCCACAAATCAAATTCTCACCTGATAATTATATGTGATCATCTCATTTCATCATCACAAACATTGTCTAACCCAAAATATCAAATTAAAATCCATGTACAAGCCATCTATGTGATAATATATATATATATATATGTAGGATGTGATATATATTCATTTGAAAATAAAGCAAATATAATCTAGTTCTTTCGCATGCACGTGCATTAACAAAATAAGAATCTAATTCACGTATCTACTCTCTTGCTTTTTCTTTTAACTCTGTACCTGAAATATTGAAGGAAATGGAGTGAGCAAACAACAACTCAGTGAGTATATTTCTTGATATGATAATTATATGCATGTAGGAAAATATGACATTTAAAATCATTTCAAACAGTTATTAAACACATGCATCATTCAACGAATATATTCTACATGTCAACAACATAAATTTCATGAATTTTCAAGAAAATAATGCATTCTTTTCCACGAAATCCACAATCTCCCTCCTTCAAGGGAAGAGAGCGGGTCTAACCCTTGTATGGCCGTTACAAGGTAGCCACAGTTCCTCATTACCCAATTCACAGTCATTTCAAGGATCTTCAATCCTTGTTAGGACAGGCCTACTGACAATGAGGTTTCGCAAAACCTCATCCGGGTCTAATTCCTAATGAAATGACATTATTATAAGCTTCAATTGCTAAAATCAGTTTGCATGATCAATAAAAGCTCAATGCATTACATATAAATATAGCATGCATACAATCAAACATTTTATATGTATACAATGTCATACAAGAACCAAATCAAGAAAATATACTCACAGTACAAGACTTTTCAACTTAAACGCCATCATCGTCGCTTTCGAGTCCAGCTCCAATTTAAATCCAACTAACTCAACCTGTCACAACCACTCCATAATTCAATTTCATTTATTCATATCTATTTACATATTCAATTTCTCAACTCACTTTAAATCACTAATAATAAAGATCCACCTGAAAAATATTATATCCGTGAATTTAGATTCCAACTCCATTTAGGACTCATAAGCAGTTGAAGAAACTACTATCTCGTTTCTGTGGTCAATCTAGATATTTCCACAAGAAAGAACAGTGAAAATAGAGTTCTAATTCATATTTTAACTAATTCTCAGTTTATTTTTCTACTGGAACATATATCAATTTTATTAAAAATCTAGAACATTCCTAAAATTATTCTGTTTACATCGACACGTGTAAAATCAGTCATTCTACCATTTTACTACCTTCAACAGGTATTTTACTGAGGTTTTACACGTTCGCGAAGGTCACGAAAGTAAATTTTCTCACCAATATCATATATTTAGCTACTAAAAATATCAAATAATATCCAAAAATCACAATCTTAGTATCGAAACGTCCGGAATTCAGTTCTCTACGATTCTATGATCTCAAACCGGAGTTTCATTGGATTCTAATTCTATTTTATTCAATAGATATGATCACAGTACTATTTATGGTACTGTTCATGTCGTCACTATACCAATAAATTGTCTCCATTCAACATCCACCACCCTATCACATCAGCAGCCTGCAACTTGTTTGGAGCTTCCTCAGAGGCTTCACGTGTCATATCATGGAGATGTGGACCCATCTTTGGGTTAACGCGTCTCTTTGATTTCTATAAGTACATTAATTTTGAAAATGGTGATGAAGAATAACGTAAGAAGAAGAAGATGGAATTGAAACAAAGTGAAATTAAGGAAGTTGTTATTCATGGTACTGTTTACGTCATCACTATTCATTGGAAAGATATAAATTTTTACTAAAATTGTCAAACGGTCTCCAAAAATTATGAAATTAGCATCGATGGACTCGCAACAGTTCATTCTACCATTCTATAGCCTTTAACTGGAGTTTCATCGGGTTTTAAATGATTCAAACGCTCTCCAATATAAACTCTAACTCCTAACAAACTTTCAACAGCCATAAAAATTTCAAATGAACAAAGTAATGAAATTTAACCACATATTCGAGGTTCCTACAGTCTAGGGAGTGTTTTTTCACCTTTCGAACAAATTTTCATCCAAGTTGGGTAAAAACCCCGATTTCAAAAACACTGTAAAACAGCTCCCATAGCTAAAATTACTCCGCTAGAATCGTTACATCTAGCTTAGATATTAATTTTACAAAGAAATAAAGTAAAAATCACTTACCGCGAGTCCCAATTTGCCGCAAATCCCGTGTTTCCTCTTTTTCTTCTTCTCCTTCTTCTCTTCGTCCGTTCGTTCTTCTTTCTTCTCTGCAACTTCTTTTCTATTCTTCTTTTCTTTTCTTTTTTTATTTTTTATTTAAACGGTTGAAAGCTTAGAAATGAGAGAGGTGCTATTTTATATAAAAAATGATCAAATACTCATCATCTAACTTAATAAAGCAACTTCCTCATTTTAATATTTAACTTTTATTCATTAAATTATACTATGCATTAATTCATTAAATCATACTACAATCCACATATTTAATTAACCAACCCTATAAATTAATCAATTTAATTCAACTCCATGTTTTAACTTGTAAGCACCCATATTGGATGATCCCATATGTATCATCTTCATTTAATAATTTTATTTATTTACTAATACCCTTTAAATCTAGTATTTATTTTCATATACGCATATATTTGCCTCTTACGTATAAAATATGTGTATTATACATTTCGATATACGCGTAATTCAACGTATGTATTTAATTAAAATTACGGGGTGTTACAAAAAGATTCCTCTTGTTGTTTACCAATTATTTGGAAATGCCAATTCCTGGTGGAAAACAGTTTAGGAAGACCCTCAAGTAAATGTCAGTACCATGACATGGCAACAATTTGAAGTTGAGTTCATCAATAAATATTTTCCAAATGTTGTCAAGAGGAAGAAGAGACAGGAATTCGCAAGACTCTTCCAAGGCAGTATGACAGTCCAGGAATACGTAGCCAAATTCCCGGAACTCTCCGTCTTTTCTCTCTCTACCATCACTACTGAAAGGGATAAAGCTGAAAAGTTTTTCAATGGATTGAGGTCAGACATTAGGCAGGCCCTTGGTTTCCTCGAGCTGGATAATTTTAGAAAATTGGTGAATATGGCCTATAAATTATGAGCAGGAGAAGCCTGAGCAAGAACAGAGGAGCAACCGAGGAAAGTGCACCACTACGCCAGCACAGCAGTCTGGTAGGAAGAAGCCTTACCAGCCAAATCAAAACTCTCGCCCTAATATTGGCAACCCCCAAAACCCTCGATTCCAGTTCGCTCCACTTGCTCCAGCACACCAAAATTTTCAAGGGAACCTTCGCAATTGCCAAAGTCAAACAAGCCAAAGAAATGGAAATAACCGGCGATTTCCCCTACCTCCTCCAAATTAACAACCATAAGATCGAGATCGTGTGTGCTACAATTGTGGCCAGGTGGGTCACATTCGACAAAATTGCCCTCTCTTAGCCCCTACCCAACCCAGAGCCCCAGTTGCTTCAGTTCAACAAGCATCCTCAATAGTTCCACCTAGGCAGCAAGGACAAGCCTACGACATTGTTGAACAACCGATGCCAAAAAATAACGTGGTAGAAAGTACCTTTATTTTTCTTAACATGTTGGTACATGTCTTATTCGATTCGGGTTCTACTAATTTTTTTATTGCTACCCAAGTAGTCCAAAAATTAGGACTACAACCAAAGGCTACTCCCGTTACACTTCGAGTATCCACACCAATAGGACCGGGTACAGAAATAAATCAAATATGTTCCAATTGTGAACTTACAATCTTGGATCATCAGTTGGTAGCGGACCTCCTAGTAATGGATTTCTCTGATTTTGATATCATCTTGGGTATAGATTTGTTAACACCTTTACATGCTCAAATAGATTGTCAGAAGAAGCAAGTTCGACTGACATTGTCTAATGGTGATAACCTAAATATCCAAGGGGTCCGTGGACACATTCATCATTCTAACGTGTCCCTTATAAGATCTCAGATGCAAGCTTTTTCCATACTTGATCAGGATGGGGAAGAAAGTATAGTGTCTAGTCATCCTCCAGTATAAAAGATATTCCAGTTGTTCATGAATATCTAAGGGTATTCTTAGACGAGCTTCCAAGACTCTCTCCTCCTCGGGAATTCGACTTCGAAATTAAGTTGGTTCCTGGTACGAAACTTACTACATTCCACCCTACCGCATGACTAATGTCGAATTAGTCGAACTGGATAAGCAGTTAAAGGAATTAGAGAAGTTGGGGTTTATATAAAAGAGTGCATCACCATGAGGTGCTCCAGTTCTTTCTGTCAAGAAAAAGAATGGTTCACTTCGACTCTGCATCAACTATAGAAAGCTGAACAAAGTTACTATTAAGAATAGATACCCGTTAGCTCGAATAGAAGATATGTTCGATCAATTAAAAGGAGCAAAATTATTTTCAAAAATTGACCTTCGCTCGGGATATCACCAATTCCGGGTTAAGGAAAAAGACATCCCAAAAACAATTTTTTGAGCCAGATATGGTCATTACGAATTCATTGTAATGCCATTTGGCCTATCAAATGCACCTGCGGCATTCATGGATTTAATGAACCGCATTTTTAGGCCATACATGGATCTCTTTGTCATTGTATTTGTCAACGACATACTGATATATTCGCCCACAAAGGAACTCCATGATAAACACTTGCGAACTGTACTTAGTACCCTTCAACAGCATGAGTTGTACACTAAGTTAAGCAAGTGTGAATTTTGGATGTTTCTTGGTCATGTTGTGTCCCATGATGGCATTGAAATAGATCCAGCCAAGGTAGAAGATGTACTTAGTTGGAAACAACCAACTAATGTCATAGAAATTAGGAGCTTCCTCGGATTAGCCGGATATTACAAACGATTCTTCAAAGATTTTTTCAAACTTGCTGAACCACTCACTCGATTAACCTGGAAGGACACGCGCTTTATTTGGAGTGAAGCCTGTGAATCAGCCTTTCAAGAACTCAAGAAAAGGCTGACTTCAGCACCTGTTCTGAGCACTCCAAAGAATGGAATTGGCTTCACACTGTACACAAATGCGTCGCTTCAAGGACTTGGAGTTAAGCTAATGCAAGAAGATTGCGTCGTGGCATATGCCTCTCGACAGTTGAAAATTCATGAGGTTATCCAACTCATGATTTAGAACTCACAGCAGTAGTGTTTACCTTAAAAATTTGGCGACATTACTTATACGGAGAACGATTTGAAGTCTTCTCCGACCATAAAAGTCTTTAGTATATTTATACTCATAAGGACTTAAGTCTTCTACAAAAGCGATGGCTCGAGTTCATCAAAGACTATGACTTTGAACTTAAATATCATCCGGGCAAAGCCAATGTAGTGGTTGACGCCCTTAGCAGAAAGTCATATGTCTCCGCCTGTACAGTAAATTTCGAAATGGGCAAGCTACCATACGAGCTTAAAAGGTATAACTTGCAGTTCCGAAATGATGAGCTTATAAAAATGACAGAGCTCATTCTGCAAAATAAAGCTCCGCATCAATGGTTTCTCACTTCTGATGGTGTGCTATTATATAAAGGGTGATTGTGTGTAGCTCAGGATCCAGAACTTAGGCAAGACTTGATGACTGAGTGCCACAAATCTAGGTTCTTTATACATCCAGGGGGAGACAAAATGTATAAGGATATGAAAAGGAAATTCTGGTTTAATGGAATGAAAAATGCCATAACAGAATTTGTGGCCAAGTGCCTTACTTGTCAACAAGTAAAAGTTGATCGCAGGTTCCCCTCAACCACTTCTTATAAGGGAATGGAAATGGGACAATATTGCCATGGATTTTGTGTCGGAATTACCCAAAAATGTCAAGGGTCAGGACATCGTCTAGGTAATTTTTGATTGATTAACCAAAGCTGCACATTTTATACCAGTTAGACTTATCGATACTCCAGCCAAGTTAGCTTAAATCTATGAACGAGAGATTATCAAATTGCATGGGATCCCTCTCACTATCGTCTGTGATCGAGACCCTAGATTCACATCCAAGTCCTGGCAAAGCTTTCACGTCAGGCTAAGTACAAAAATTCTTATGAATACTGCCTTTCATCCCCGGACAGATGGACAATCTGAGCGGCTTATACAAATTTTGGAGAACATGCTACGCTGTTGTGCCCAAGATTTTAACGACGAATGGAAAAAGTACTTGCATTTAGCAGAGTTCGCATATAATAATAGTTATCAGACAAGCATTAAGATAGCTCAATATGAAGTACTATACAGACGACCATGTAGATCAGCTTTGTGTTGGGTAGATATGTCTGATCGACTACAGCTTGGTCCTGATCTCATCAAAGAAACCACTGAGAAAATAAAGCTCGTTAAAGAACGACTCCATACCACCCAAAACAGACACAAAAGTTATGCAGACAAGCAACAAAAATCTCTAGAATTTCAAGTTGGCGACTCGATCCTTTTAAAGGTCCAACCATTTAAAGCTGTGAAAATATTTGGAGTCAAAGGAAAATTGTCTCCAAGGTTTATCGGACCATTTCCAATTATTGATCCAGTCGGCAAATTTGCGTACTGTTTGTCTTTACCCCAAGCCATGTCCAAGGTACGCAACGTTTTTCATGTATCCATGCTCAGGAAATATCTTCACGATCCTTCCTCATTTGAAGATGAAATTGAGGAAGGAAATAAATATAAAGAATATCATGTGAAAATCCTGGACAGAAAGACACAAGACTTGAGAAACAAGAGCATTTTGTTAGTAAAATCCTTTGGAACCATCACGGAATAGAAGAAGCAATGTGGGAATTAGAACAAGAGATCAAGCAAAAATATCTTCACTTGTTTGTATAGCATCTGCATGTTTACATATTAATAAAATACTTCCTGTCCTTATTCTATGCTCTTGGGTTTCTTATTTTGTTTTTGGCACAGATGTCTGACGATTACAGTTACAGTTCTGAACCATCCAAACATAGTAAAAATTCAAATCAGGATACAAATATGAGTATTGAAGAAGATGATGAATAGTAAGTATTTTCCTTACATGCCAGTTTTTTTTCAAAAACATTCTATCTTATTTAAATTTCAAAGACAAAATTCTTTTACGGAGGGTAGATTGTAACACCCCCCACTTTTTTCTACCGTAAAAACCAATTCAACCGCTTAAAAACCCTTCACGTGTAATTTCAATAAGTGATCAACGCCCCCCAAAAAGAAAGATATAAACCCTCATAGTGGGATGGTCCCAAGAAAATGGCCGTCTCCATGTGGGGGTCATCCCCATGTAGGGAGTTGTCCCCGTGTACTAATAGTTAAGTTAAAGACAATATTAGTATTAATAGAGATTCAAACTCCCCCAACATTTTTAGCCATTTTTAACTTTTTTTTTTTTTGAGAGGGATACGTTTTGACTTTAAATTGTTTTTTTTTTTCAAAACATTTACTTTTAATTGATTCTCCAAATTCTAACCTACTGATCAATCTTAAATTAATTGACTAGTTTTGGAATTTCTTGTGATATACAAGAACCTCCCTATTTTCACATACGGAAAATTTAATCGAGAGCTCAGTTTCTTAACACCAACCCAATGTTGGTTGCCTTACTCTTTTTTCTATAAAGAGTACCCTTTTTTCAGGTGCTGCGTCCAATTTGGGAGAAAAAAGATCATAGAGATTGACTTTAGGGTACATGTGGTGTATTAAATGTAAAAACAAAGTAGATTGTCACTTGACTAAGCGGTGGAGGCATCTCCTTAGTCAAGAGTTCAATTATCCTTTGGGAGTTATTTTGTCTGGCTTAATACTCATCGCCTGAGCTACCTTTCAACTCTATTGGATCCACGAGTTCCTATGACTCTTTGAAGCTACTTTGTCCAAGCTTTTATAAGTTTTAGGGTATTGAATTTAAATCTAATTTTTAGTATTTAAAAATTAAGAATACAAAAATGCATGAAAAAACATGTTTAGTCGGTATGAATTAAAAAAATAATTTAAGGAATGAAATTATAAAAATGGCCTGTTTTTAAAAAATGTTAAAAAGTCATTTTTGGAGTTTTTCTTTTAACAAATAATATTTGTTTCTTTTTTTAACTCATCTAATTAAGTTAAATGTCATTCATTACCAAGTGACAGATTTGAGAGAGTTTAAGTCACGTGACTACATAACTGTCTTATGTTTATAATTTATAATTTATAATTAATAGACCCCACAATTTAACTTTTTTGACTCCACTTTAATTTAATCAAACAACTTTTTATTATTTTCAAAACTCATTTTTAAAAACTGAAAATCAATAAAAAATAGAGTTATATTTTAATTTCTCCAGCATACCAAACACAGCCTTAGAGTTTGCTAAATTAGAGTATATTTTTTTCTCCCATAGGGGCTTCCTTTTACTTATAGGGTTGGTTATCACGCATTAATTAAAATAAAAATAAGAATATAATTTAAAAAGTGATTGTTGCATTTGTTTTATGACCACAAAACATGAATACAAAATATATGCATTTTCTTGTTTCTTCTAAATAAATAAATCAACAAAAATACAAGTTAAAAATAGGGATAGAACTCGAAAATGAAAATCAATTTTTTTTTATCATTTTCAAAATATAGATTTATTAAAAGCTTTAAAAAATTGTTTTTGAAAGTGATATCAACCAAACATCGTGTTTTCATATTTTCGGATGCAATTGCTTTTATGTAACTCATAAACCTATTAAACATGCCAAAAACTAATTAAAAGAATCATCACATTCTTAAAATAAGTTGTTTTCACCATAAAATATTAAAAAAGAAATAGTTTTAAATTGAATCAACAAATCATGTTTTTTTGTATTTTTGAATTTTAAATATAAAAAAATTATATCTGAAGCACAAACCGAATGAATCTTATTTTTCCGTTTATTGTCTTCTCCACTATAAGTTACGAAGATCAAATTAATTAAAATATTAAAAAATTAGTTGCTTATTTTAGGAAGATTGTAATTGACTTATTAAGTAGGATTTTGGATTTTAAATTATAGACGGAAGCAAGTCTTATTTTATTTAGATTTTGATCACTACAACAAAAAGGCCTTTTACTATATCTAAATATTTAGTGGCTCAGTGATTTTGTCGCTAAAATCTCAATGACAAAATTGCAAAATGTCACTAATAAAAATATTTAGTAACAAGTGTTTTTGTCACTAAGTAATAATCATAGTGACAAAAATATGATATTTAGCAACAAAACTTTTTGTCGGTAAAACAAAATATACAGCGACAAATTTTATCTTTTGTCACTATTTTATATATTTAGCAATAAATATATTTGTCGCTAAATGATTATTTTTAGTGACAAAATATGGCGTGTTAGCTACAAAATATATTTGTTGCTAAAATACTTTATATTTCCATATGTTTTTTCAAAAAAAAAAACCTAAAATTATTTTTGTATTCATAAATTAAATTAATAAATATGCAATCAAATTCTATTTCGAATTGGACAAAATTTAAAATGACAAATTCATTACATATATATACAATTAATGTTTAAACATAAAGAGCAGATTGATAATCCACCATGCAAGAAAAAAGTTAAAACAAGAACTAAACACCAAGAAACTTATTGTTCCCAAACAAAATCACCCACCTCTCTCTCTCTCTCTCTTTTTGCTTACATTCTCATAGCCCCTAATCCAAATGCTTTTAATAAGAAAGTTACGAAATTAAGACCCAAAGCTTACACAAGAGAAAAAAGCATATCAAATCTATGCATTTTCAGCAGCTTTTGTTGATTCCTACCTACTTTAGTGATTGTTCCATCTATTGTGTTCGGCTTCAAAGCCAAGTGCCCGAACATATGCACCGATATCACCATCATAGCTTCAAATGTTGTCCCAAGTCCTTTGTTCTCTAGAGATTCATATAGTTAAATACACATAAATACGTACACACACAGATGAAAATCAAAATAATAAAAATATATATATAAATTTACGTAATTTGGTGAAAATTCGTCTACGTCCACAGAAAATAAAGATTTCACTAATTTTTAGATCTACTACCACACTGGTAGCAAGGGTCATTAATGTAATTCTCTCATGTTCTACACTCTTCCACTAGGTCGTTATGTGTAGTTAGTTATCCTTAATTGAACCTGATATTGTCAAGTGTAATTACCATTCGATGGCTGTAATTCCTTTATTATCAATATAAATACAAAGTGGTTTCTCAGCCCTCATTGAGCTGAAATCACTGTTCATTCTGAACATCTCTGGTTTACTTTTATCCTTTAATAAACAATCACAATGTCTTTCACTAGTTTGACCTCTAGTTCTCAATTTCCAATACTAAGTATATATAAAGAGCTTTAGACTTAGTTTTTAATTCAGACAGAAAAAGTTTCTTACTCAATCCAAAAAATTAATGCAGTCAAGAAAACTAATAAATAGATAGAAATATCACTGATGGTTGAGCCACACTATAAATAACATTTTCATCTCTGCATAGAGTTGCACCTAGAAATAAGAAAGAAAAAAAAAAAAACAAAAACAATTTTATAAATGCAACCTTAGAACTATAAAGTCAATAGAAAACTTTAAAAAAGTACGTAGTTATTCTCTACTTAATTTTTACGAACTCAAGCACTACAACAATAGTCATAAGAGCCCAAATTGCAATTTTTCCTCTTCCTGCAAACAAATGGCCCACCATAGTCATGATTTTTAGAATAAGAGAGACCAATATTTAATTACCATTACAAATTTAATCTGGGATATTAAATTGAAAATGTTTGGTTGAAGAATTGAATAATCTGAGATTTTTTTTTTTAATACCTATGGATTCTCATCACTTGGGGCAATGAAGATGGCATAAAACTTGAGCTTCTCTCTTGGATCCTAAGCTGCTTTGCAGGTAGAAAACAGAAGCTAAGTGAAGCCTATATATATCACCTCTTCCCACTTTCATCTTGTTCATCTTTTCTTCATAAAACCAGTTCAAGCTTCCACTTCCTGCAGCATCATCAATCAATCACACATCTCAGATCTTTGCCTAAAAGCCGGCCAATAGCCTATATATACCAAAAAGCACTAATTTTGTTGCAGGAGTTCCAGCGCTACTCAAATCATCAAAGAAGTGCCCAAAGAAGCAGAGGTACGAGATGGGTGTGAGAAATAAAATTGAAAACAAAAAAATGGAGAAAAAGAATTGAGGAAGAAAGAAGATGCACAAGAAACTAAAAGACTATATTGTTATTCCATATGTTAGAGATTTACAACTACTTTATTATGTAAAGCATAATCCACCAATATTTAGCTAAATGAGTGACTTGAGGAATGATGCATCTAAGATGAAGAGCAAAAAAATAGGCCTGCTTGATGCTAAACTTGACTTCTCAAAAGATTGCCCAAAACCTTCATGACTAGGACAAATAAATAGGGGAAAAATTTGGGGGTTATAGGGGTGGAAAGTGATTCTCACTTCTTAAAGGTAACGACGACGTTGAGTAAGTGGCAGAGGAAGACTCGGCATTCAAGCGAGCTGCCCGGTAATGTGGTACGTAAATTATAATTTGTCACAGAGTTGCGCAAACGCTCTATGTGTGATGAGTACTCCGCAGGGCATATTCCAGTCATAGCCACTCAGATTGTAAAATCAAAACTTATAAGGAGGTTATGAGTTTGAATCTGAGGAAGGCTCTGCACTATTTATAAATGAATAGTGTAGACAAATGATCTGGGTATGGGGTGCTTGCGCAACTTAGATGAGATAATATTATGTGGTGCTATGACTGGAGTATGTCCTGCGGGATACTCATTATACTAGATATGGGGTGTTTGCACAACACAGGTGTGACAAAAATATATTATGTATACTTAATTATTTTTGTTGATATTGTTTTTAAGTATTCTTTTAATTAACTTAAATTAGATAATAGGTCATTATTCTTAATTACATTCAGATGTCTTCCTAAATCTCGTTAGTCTATTCTCTTATTTAATCTCCACTCCGAGCTAATAATGCCATATGTTTTCATTTATAATTTTATATGTATTTACCACTTACCTATCTTAATATTGATACAATAAAAAAGCTTTAATGAAAATAAATAATTTTTTTTTTTAAGAAGATACAATTTATTCAACTCTGGGGTATCGAGCCTGATTTAAACCCACTAATCCCAACCCAAACTAGGGAAAACAATAATGATAAAACACTTTGCAAATCCCACGTTGCATTTGAAAATCTCTCTCTCTACACATGCCATAATGTGTCTATTTCGCACATAGGTATAAAAAAAATATACATACATGGAACTCATTAAACTAGATGTTATTGATAGTAGATGATTAGGAACATAATTATAATTATCTTATTTTTCTGAATCTTAAATTAGAATAATTTTATAATATTGGAATAAGAAGGTAAACCGAGTCAACTCAAAGGAATATCCTGACTACACAGACATATAAGTATGTTACAAAAGGGAAAAGCTGTAGATTTTCTTCTTCCGCGGCTCCTCCGCAACTCATTGCGACACCTACGTTACTCCATAGCATTCACTACATAAAATCTAGGGTTTTGTTTTTTAACTGTTCCTAAATATCAGCCGAGTTTAGTCATGGGAGGAGGCAACGGGCAGAAGGCGAAGATGGCTCGAGAGAAGAACATGGAGAAGCAGAAAGGAAGTAAAGGTAATTCATCTTCTTAAACCCTTTAGATCTTCGCTCTTCTTCAATCGGAAAATTTTCTATCGATTTCTTATTACTTATTTTCCTCCGATCTATGCAGGGAGCCAGCTAGAATCGAACAAGAAGGCGATGACAATCCAGGTGAGATTCATTTCTCATATCTTGTAGATCTGATCGTTTAATTTTCGTTCGACAAACCCTTTTTTTTTTTTAGAGTCCTCTGATTATTTGGGAGAGAAAAAGAAACACTAGAGCTCATCGCATTGTAAAATCAGGTAGTTGTTTTAATGAAGATTAAATTAATGGTGGCTAAATTAGTTAGGGAAATTATACTGAAACAGTAGAGCTGATCGGATTGGAAAATCAGGTAGTTGTTATAATGAAGATTAAATTAATGGTAGCTAAATTAATTAGGGAAATTTTTACCAACTCTATCTACGACTCAACTAAGTCTTATATGAATCTGCTCCCATCACTTCACTCCATCAAGAGCTATATCAAAATCTAAATTATAAGTAGTTAACTAGTTATATTTTTCTCAATTATTTATGTCCATGTTATTTTAGGTTTCCTTCTACCTCTGTTGTTATCATGGACTCTTAATAGGTTACTCTTCCTAACTGGGGTGTCTAAATTTCTTTGTTGCATGTGTCCAAACCACCTGAATTGGTTTTCTCTTATTTTATCTTCTATTAGGGCTACTTCTACTTTTTTTCAAATATGTTCATTTCCAATTCATCTTTTAATGTTTTACCATATATCCATCCTTTTTTTTTCAAAGAAATTAGATAGTAATAAACATAGAATTGTAATAGAGGAGAACAAATTCAAATGTGGATATGGAGGACAAGACATTCACCCCACCAGCCTATGGAGAAACCATTTTCCCCCAACCTCTAATCCAATCAGAAAGAATATACCCTTTAGAAAATTTACAATTTTCCACCCAAAAAGAGGTGAGCATCTGGGATTGTTCCCACATTGTGCTCGCATGGGACTCATTGCCATCAAAGACTCACCTATTCCTTTCCTTCCAAATGCTCCACACTACTGTAAGATTAACTTTTTGCCTAGTCAAGACATCATTTTGCTCCTACATCTCTATCATGGCATCTAGTTGATGAAACCTAGGTTGTCTTCTCGGTGTCACTCTCTTTGCATACCTTTGATAATTATTTGTTTTCATTTCTTCTTGTAAGTCAATATGCAAAGTCTGGAGACCTGCTCATCAAAGCACCCCCAACTACAACAATAATTGTCCCTCTGATGGGATGGCTCAACCCATTATATATTGTTTGCACCATTGGCCACTTTGGAAGTCCATGATGCGGGCACTTCCTCAACAAGTCTTTGAATCTCTCTCAAGCTTCATACAAAGTCTTCATCTCATACCGCTCAAAACTGGTGATATCATTTATCATTTTGGCAGTCTTTGTAGATGGAAAGTACTTGGCCAGAAAAACTTGAGCTATTCCCAAGTAGTAATGCCACCCACTGCAAGTAAATTCAACCAATTCTTGGCTTTGTCCCTCTGTGAAAATGGAAAAAGCTACAATCTAACAGCATCATCCGATATCCCATTATGCTCTAATGAATCACAAATCTCCAAAAAGTTCATAATGGGGGTAGAATCCTTGATCAGGTGAACCACTAAGTTTTTGGTGAACCCAAAAATTAAGCTAAAATATGCTGGCACTATTCTGGAGACAAGGGAAAGATTTGAATCATTGGAGAAGGTGCAAAAATCTGATTTGTTAATCCTTGATTTGGCGCAAACCAATTTGGTCCCTCATATAACTTGTGGTTGGGATGATAATGTTGCTGCTTGTAGCATTTTTCTTTGACGTGTCCTATTCTCCTACTGAAAACACAAGTGACTTCAGAATTATTTGATAATTTTGGTGATGGTTTTTACCTCCATTGCCCTTTCCCCTAGTATCCAATGCAGTAGACTTTGATCATGGGTCATGGATTCACAGTACCACGTTCTTGTTCTTCTTGAAGAAACAAGGAGAAAACCTTGCTCATAGCTGGAGTGGGGTTCATCAACAATATGTAGACATGCAATTGTATAATTCTCATTCAAACCCATCAATAATTGCATAGTATGGTCTCTATCTTTATATCTTTCTAAAGTCTTGGTAAGATTACCAGTGCAAAAAGCTATGGAGGAATAAATGTCTAGTTCATCCCACAAGCCCTTCAACCCTTCAACTTGAGTGATGAGCTGTGAATATGGGATGGAATCTAGACCATGCAATATGGAGTTAATGTTCGTGTTGACATGTTCTGTTGGAGTTCAAGGATGCACGGTCCATTGACCTGAAAAAATCTTTCCTCAAGATCCATCTTGAGGCCTATAGAGGTTTTTGTATATATGGCATCACTTGCAAGTTCTAGGATGACAGTGTTCATAATCCAAGAAGCCGCCATGTTGTCACATTGCTTTTGTTTTCTAGAATTTGGGTTTGTCACCAAAAGCTTGGGGATCTTTCAATTAACAAAACTTGAGTTGTTCTTGACACTAAGGGCTTTCAACACAAACCTACTCCACATGGTGTAATTGTCAAGGAAGACACTAGAACAACCCTTATTATATGAGGGATGAAGGGAACAAATATTTTTGACATTCTTCGTATTCATAGTTTCTTGATCCCCCATTGGATCAAGTATCAAGCACTATAGCTTAATGCTAAGGTTCAGGAACATTAGCGTTGGTTTGATACCATGTCAGAAACCGCTTTGATAAAAGTTATAGCTAATAAATTGAGGTTCAACTATGTCTATTAAGTGAACATATACATTTTAACATGCTGGAGATAATCGTTGATTTGCTTGATATCTCTCCTGATTTCTCACAATTTATTCCCTAATATTCGGTTAACTAATTTCTTTCGTAATTATCAATTAGCTTCCTAATTTACATTATCTGTATGGTTACCATCTTTTCCAAGCTTGTACAATTTTCCATTAGTCATAACTTCTTTTCTTTGTATTTTCTAGTGTTAGCAAAAATTGTAGTAAAGTCTGTAAGTTTTCTATAGCAATAGAAGGAAGTTTTAATGATGTCTTCCATATTTTACATTTTATCATGGTATGAGAGCTCTGTATTGTGGAGGTCTTATATTTAAACCTCTTTGCAAGCGTCTATTTGTTT